>CM053573.1:46638775-46658896 GCA_028646485.1 Cryptoprocta ferox
AGGGTGTCATGCTAAGCGAAATAAGTCAGGCGGAGAAGGACAGACACCATATGTTTTCACTCATAGGTCTTACTGGAGAAACCTAATAGAGGACCATGGGGAGGGGAAGAAGGAAAAAGAGTTAGGGAGAGGGAGGGAGACAAATCACGAGAGACTCTTGAATACTGAAAACAAACTGAGGTCGAGGGGGAGGGGAAAAGGGGAAGGAGGGTGATGGTCATGGTGGAGGTCACTTGTGGGGAAGAACACTGGGTGTTATATGGAAAGCAACCTGACAATAAACTATAAAGTATAAAAAAAAAAGAAAAGTGGGTCAAGACTATCCTTTAATTTGTAAATGGAGAAAAGGGCACACTAAGTTTAAGTGAATTGATCTAGGTCTAATCATAAGAATAATTTATGAATGTATGTTTTTAAATTCCTGGACTATCAAGTGTTTAAAAGAAAACAAAGTGTGAAATTAGGCTATTTGATTAGTCCTTTAATGAATATGGTTAGCCATGATGTCTCCGATCCAAGAAATTGAAGATGGTCAAATATATGAAAATGTGAAGAATTATAGAATTAATAATCAGGTCAACTTTCAACAACTAAAAAGACCAAAACTAAAATACAGTTCTGACCACATAGCCATGGTTTGATTTAGAAGCCACATACTCACAAATCTTCCATCTATGTATTTACTCATCAGGTAGTTTAGCAAGTCAGCTTCTAAAACACATTACACATAACTAGCAGTTTTGTCAGCTTTGACACACGGAACCAGGGATTATTTTCTGAAATTATTTTTATTGCCAGGTGAATAATTAATAAAATGGTATACAATAAAGGTTGGCTCACCCATGTAAACATGGACTCTGTATTTAAGTATGGTCTTCATTACACATCTCAGAGAAGTCTTTTTGATGATGTTCTGTAAGTTAAACACTCTCTTAAACCAAAACCAGCCCCAATTCTTCTGCTAACAATTAAAGGCAACAACAAAGTATGCAAATTATTGATGAGGAGTTTTAAATTACTCTAATCCAGAGACTCTTCAGTAATTCTTTAGTGCAAGTAAAAATAAGCATAGAAATTTGAAAGACGAGATAAAAAATGAAGGTCACATAAGAAAAAGCAATTACAAGTTTTTTAGATCCATTCATTCATCTGCCTATTGTGCAGTAGGTGCCAGAAATACCATGGAGAAAGAAAACAGGTTGGTCTTGCCTTGATGGGGCTTATTATTGAATGTCAAAGAAATATTCTTTAATTGCATTGAATTGTTTTTGAAATTAGGAATAGAGAACAATATGTAACAAAGGCGAAATTTCACTCTACTTCCTTTCCCCTTCTTTTGAATCATCAGATGCTT
Source organism: Cryptoprocta ferox (assembly GCA_028646485.1). NCBI lineage: Eukaryota > Metazoa > Chordata > Mammalia > Carnivora > Eupleridae > Cryptoprocta > Cryptoprocta ferox. Next base: position 46,640,130 of record CM053573.1, read on the forward strand.
AGGCTCTGAATCCAGTTGGTGAGTTGGTGTGACCTCTGGCAAATTACTTAACTTCTATATGCCCAGGGTCCTCACAGGAAAATGGGAGAATTAATTACACCTATCTTGTTTTGTTTTGAGAGAGAGAGAGAGACAGAGAGAGAGAGCACGTCGGGGAGGGGCAGAGAGAGAGAGGGAGACAGAGGATCTGAAGCAGGCTTTTGCTGACAGCAGCAAGCCTGATGTGGGGCTCGAACTCAAGAACCTGTGAGATCAAGACTGAGCTGAAGTGGGATGCTCAACCGACTGAGCCACCCAGGTGCCCCTAACTGTGCCTACCTTAAAGGGTTATTGTGAGATTAAATGAGTTAATAAATGTAAAATACTATATAGAACAATGTGTGGCATACAGTAGAACTTAATAAATGTTAGCAATTTGTTATTGTGAGAGTTATTATGATTTTCATTACAATCTTCTTACTTGTATCCTTAACTGGTTAGAGCAAAAGTCATAAGAGACAGCAACAACCTCAATGTTACAAAGCTCTGGTAACTAAAGAGTGAGCTCACAGAAACCCTGAATCAGGGGTCTGACCACGTATGGGGTGAGTTTTACCCACTATGTGACTGGATTACTGGGGGCACTTAACAGTTACAAGTTAACTTGCCTACGGGACTCAGAAGCTCTTTTGGGGGCAAAAAATACCTGATCATTGGAAAAGAGAGCTGAGCCCACAAATTTGGTGCAAGTCTACTTGGCCAGGAAGAGAACAGTGAGGTGATGCTGCGCACTGCAAATATCTTCTCAAATTACTCTTCAGTCCAGTCCTCAGGCTCTTACTCCAGTCTTTGGGGGAAGCAAAAAGTAAATCTTCCTCCAAGTGGTATCTCCATGAGAAAGTTCAAGGTACCAGCACCATCAGCATCAGCAAATCCCTCTAAGACACGTTGGACACCATGGACAGTAGACGAGTCTGGATGCTCCTTTTGGCTTGAGAGCCTCAGGAGCTCCTCCATGACAAGCCAGAGCTGAACAGGGTGCCTGCAGCAAGTACCACAGTGTGACCAAGAGCACCGGGACCAGAGGTCATATGAGACATCCTCCTTAAAAAAACCAATACATCAGAGTGAAGAATCCGAACATTTCTAGACTTTCTGCAAAGCAGGCATTAGCTTATCTACACAAATCCTGATTTGTATCTGTTATTTGATGCTGTTGTTGCCCCTCAGTTTGTGTGCTTTAAGGTATTCTAACTCCCTTGCTCTTTGGAAAGCACTTTAGAATTTTTTAATGGGTAAACATTTTAAAAAGTATTACTAAAGTGTTTCAATTTCTACCTATAGTTTGGAAATAGCAATGTTTTTCTTGTTTGCTTTCAATAAAGAATAAACCTTACATACTTTCCTGGTAAGTAAAAAGTATTTTGTGTAATTTTTATAGAAGATAAGGTTTACTGTCATGTAGCAATTCTCCATCCTGTGTCATGTAGCAATTCTCCATCCTACATCATTTTTGGCACACTAATAATACTACTTTTAATTTGGGTTGTGGTTTAGGAACTATAAGCACAAAAGATATTGCTTTCTAATACTTGTCTCCAAGGTAATATAAATTAATCCAGGAGATAGACTCCATCCTTGTGCAAGAGATGGCTAATTCTAGGCTACGGAAGTTTGAAAGTTAAAATTAGATACTCTTAGTTCAGTTCATAGCTTTTGATTTCCTGCTAAACTGAGTGATTTTTAAGTAAGTAAATTTTTAACAAACACGCTGAAACATGGTTCCCAGTGAGCAATGTCCTTCAAAAAAGTTCATATATTTAAGAACTAAATACTTATTCCAATGAAGGTTATTACTTAAAGCTTGATTAGAATTAATTTTGGAAATTTTTTCCAGAGGTATTTTACAAACTATACAAAACACCAGACTCATCAAGATAATTTATATGGCTCCATTCTGATCCTCGATCTAACAATTAGGTTTAGTCCAGAATCACTTTTGACTTCTTCCAGAGCACAGAACCCACCTAAGTAAAAATATGCTTCACTCAAGTTTTTTCATGAAGAAATTCCCTCAAGGATATGCCTAATGAGGGTTGCAACAAAGTCTTGAGAAGTAACAAAATAGTTACAAATGTTTATAATCTCCTGATAAATTTTAAGAGTCCAGATTCTCATTTGCCCAAGCTTAAAAATATGCATTATGGAATACATATAATTTATAACTTTCTATCAGAAACATGAATTTCAACAAGGCTGAAACAAATTGTATTTTGGAGTTGGGTCATTTTGAAAATTATGACCAAATATTCTAAAAATAGGCAATTACCTTATACCAGTCTTTTGTAAAATCTTTTTCCTGTGATTAGGTTTTGTGTTTGGGTATTTTCTGATGAAAGAAAAAGTCAAACCAGTGACATCCCACTAACTCTACCCTCCTCTCTACAGCCCTTCTTGATTTCAGGTTTGGTATGTTGGGTTTTGCTAATGGGTTCTCTATATATGGCGGTCTTTTTATAGGTAAAATTGTTATCTCCTGGTTAGCTTGAGTTAAGTTTTAAGTGTTCTTTTATTTCTAAAAATATCGATACAGATAGACTCAGGTAGACTAAAAATCAAGCTATGAAACTTATGTTTTATCAATATATCATATGAACTTCTCAATCCGTCTTAAATGGGAAGGTAATTCCCTCAACTGCGAAACAATGTTTGTACTGATCTATGTCAGTCAGTAAATTCAGAAAGTCAAAGTTCTGATGAAAGCCATGTTTTCTTAGAAAGGGGTCCACTCACAAAGGACTTGAACAGACATTATTCCAAAAAAGATACACAAATGTCCAAATGTACATGAAAAAGACACTCAATATCACTAATCACCAGGGAAAGAAATGCAAAACAAAACCACAATGAGATAAAACCCCACATCTGTTAGACTTATCAAGAAGACAAGAGATAACAAGGGCTGGAAAAGATGTGAAGAAAAGAGAACTTTTGTGCTCTCTTGGTGGGAATGTAAATTGGTGTAGCCACTATGGGAAAGAATATGGAGGTTCCTCAAAAAAATAAAAACAGAACTACCATATGATCCAGCAATCCCACTTCTAGGTATATATCCAAAGGAAAGGAAATTCCTATCTCAAAAAGATACCTGCACCCCTACGTTCATTGTAGCATTATTCTTAAGAACCAAGACATGAAAACAATCTAGGTGTGCATCCATCACTGGATGAGTTATATATTATACATATATATAATATATATGTATAATATATAATGAAATATTAATCAACAATAAAAAAGAAGAAAATTATGCCATTTGCAACAGCATGGGTGAACTTAAGAGGGCATTATGCAAAGTAAGATAAAGACAACTACTATAGGATCTCACTTGTGTGTAGAACCTTAAAAAAATCACACACACACACAGATATAAAATCAAATTCATAGAAACATAAGTTAGATTTGGTGGTTGCCAGGGGCAGGGGTGTGAGGGTGGGGAAATGGGTGAAGGTGGTCAAAGGGTAAAACTTGCAGTTATAAAATGAATAAATTCTGGGGATCTAACAGTGACTATAGTTAACAATACTGTACTAATACTTCAAAGTTGCTAATAGAATAGATCTTAAAAGTTCTCACCACACAAACAAAAAAATGGTAACTATGTGGAGTGATGGATAGGTTAACTAACCTTATGGTGGTAAACATCTCATAATATGTATGTGTATCAGATCACCATGTTGCACACCTTAAACTTATGTAATGGTATATGTCAATTATACTTTAATAGAGCTGAAGGGGGAAAGAAAATATGGAAGGGGAGCATTCATGTACAATAGGGAAGAAATAATAACTTGGGCATCTGGCATAGTCCTAGCATCACACTGTCTGTGATAAAGTTTTATCACAAATACCAAACTCACCACCATCTGCCCATGAACGTCAGTGGATTCTGGCTGCACACACAAAAGCAGAGGATGGCCACATCAGAGCTAATCTACTATTGACATATGGAAGATGTATGAATGTGCCCCCTGATGATCAAGAAGGAAGCAGGAGCTGGAAGACTACCAAAAGCAAACAACTTTACTTCTCTCTGCAGGCATATATGCAAAATAAATCACTCCTGAGATGGTGATTAATGTTTTATATTTGTCTACTTCTCCTTCCAATAAAATTAAATTAACGTACATCTAGTTACTTATGAGACTAAGTTCTTACTGCCTTCTCCAAGGCTAGTTTACTATTTATGAATGTGGTTAGTTGTTGTGCTTTTTACATCTCTTTAATGGTCTTCATAATGGTGAAGACATTAGAAGTTATTGTATTTCCTCCATTTACTGGTCTTTAGCTTAGACTCCCCTGGGGTGAGGTGTGTGGTGATCTGACAAACAGACCCATTCCTGTGCTTCCCACTCTGTCCTCTTCCAAAGGCTTATGTGTCCCTACTGCTTCTAACGCAGCAGCTCCCTGTGAACTGAGCTATTCTTAGCTGACATGTTGATCTGGAGTTAAACTTGTATGAAATCCAGTGTAGAGTGTCATTGGCTATTCTGCCTCATATCTTTATGTAGTTGCAAACTCTCATTTCCCCTACTTGATATTGGCATTGAATTATAAATCATTTCCATTAAATACATAATCAGGATTAGATTTTGTTTGCATATTTCCATACTGAAATGGTGATGTGCAGATGTCTTCAATGTTAATAAGTTGTCATGAGCCTTATTCCTTGATTCTTTGACTGAAGTTCTTGAGGTAATGATGTAAATAATTTAAAAACTGATGTAAAAATATGATAACCTGGCAAAAACCCACGTCCTCTTCTCATTATCTGAATAATCTGATCATAGTCTTTAATCTCCCTAAATCTTAGTTTCTTCATCTGCAAAATAATTATCTGCCTCATAGTGTGGTTGTGGGATGAACCAAGTTCATAGATAAAACACCTCACACATGGTAAGCACATGACAAATGGTTCCCACCATTAAATATTTTTAATTTCACAACTCCTGATATATCAATACATTGACAAATTCTATATAATTATTTTTAAAACTACTAATATATTGATAAATTATGTATATGATATATGAATTCATTATATTTCCTCAATAGTCACCTAATTCAGACAAAAAATAATTAAGTTTGCATTTTCTTCAATGTGTTTTTAGAAGACAACTGATAGTAGGTTAATGAGCAGAGAATAGAAATAGTTCATAAGAGAATGCAATTCACAGATATGTCTATATGTTATCAACACACGAATCTCATAAATGCTCAGTTCTCTAAAAATCCAACCATGACTTAGAAACCATTAATGGTGGCAATACATGTATGTCAATTGTAAACAGGGGATCAAGCTTCTAATTCCATATTAATTCTAATCTGAGTTTGCTTCTGTATCATCTTAAGACATATTTTTATATTTTCAGGTACAAGATTTCAATAATATCAGGTTTTACAAGTTTTCTTATTTTTATCTTTCTGTAATATTGAGATTTGGTTATGACATTATAAATAAAAAAGTGTTAATAAATATAATTTCATATACAAATATATAACATATGTATAATAATTTGAGCTAATTGAAACATATTGCTGACTTTGCCAATCTAAAACATGTACCCTAGGTAATTTTAATGTGTGCATTTTTCAAAATTGTGAAAAATAATATTCTTTGTACAAAGTGAAGCAGTCAGTAGATTGATATTCCAAATGCTTTTCCAGCATATTCTCAGGTCTTCTTGAACAGTAGACTGCTGTATTCTTCCAAAAAGCTTTCTTTTGGGGGGACATATTTTCTCCAATTATGTGACAACTTAGCTAAAAATGTAAGACTATGGATTTGAATTTAAAGAATGATAGCTTAGTAACAAGATAGTTGGAGATGATGCTCAGGAAGATGGACAATCCTCCTATTTTGTTTATTTGTTTTTGTTCGTTTTTATTTGAGTATAGTTGACACAATGTTAGCTTAGTTTCATGTATACAACATAGTGATTTGACAAGTCTCCATGTTATGCTATGCTCACCGTAAGTGTAGTAGTAGTTATCTTCTGCCACCATACAATGCTATTACAGTGCTATTGACTATATTCCCTTTGTTGTACCTTTATTCTCATGACTTATTCTATAACTGGAAACTTGTATCCTCATTCCCTTTCACCCATTTTGCCCATCTCCCACCTCCCTCCCCTTTGACAACCATCAGTTTGTTTTCCGTATTTATAGATATGATTATGTTTTTACTTTGTTTATTCATTTGCTTTTTTTTAGATTTCACATAGAAGTTAAATCACATGGTATTTATCTTTTCTGTCTGACTTACTTCATTGGGCATAGTACTCTCCAGGTCCATCCATATTGTCACAAATGTCAAGATCTTATCTTTTTTTATGGCTGAATAATATTCCATCATATATATGTACACACATACATACACACACAGATACATAAACACACCCTACATCTTTATTCATTCATCTACAACTGCCAAGGTATCAAAGCCAACCAAGTGTCTAGTTCTCCTGCTTTAATAAAAGATAAAGATCCTTCTGAATCAAGTTTCATTCCAGGAATAGTAGGAGGACTTGCCTACCCAGCAGTTGCACATCTTTGACTTTGGTGAAGAAAGGTCGTCATTGATACACAGACAGTGGGTGTTATCAGAGATGGGGGACTTGGCAAAAGCATAGTTGCATGAACTAAGAAGAAGGTGAAACAATGGTGGTAGGGAAGACCAAAGTGAGCTTTCTCAAAGATTCTATTCTGTGATAAATTTCAAAAAAGAAGACTATCTCTATATCAGTAATACATTCAAATTTCTATAAAATGTTATAGTGTTTCCATATATGAAGTAAGATGTATGTTCTCATATCTAAGGCCTAATCGGTATTGTATAGAACTGGGCAGGCATGGGAACAAGCTTTGAAAATGACAGAGTCTGGGAAGGCAAGACACAGTGGCCAAGGGATTATGCAGTCACAAGCACAATTGATAAACCCTCAATTTCTAAGAAGTATGAAATGTGCCAAGAGGTGTGTGAAAAACAGTGATGAGAGTATCCAGGTGGTAGTGTACTCTAAAACCCACATTGACAATAGGCATTAAGGTAGGTTGCTGAATGTTAGGAGCTGGCTTCCATCCCTAGGAAGGAGTGAAGTTCCCAGGCTTTAAGGGTCTTTGGGGAAGATGAGGTATTTTAGTATAAAACATGAAGTGGCAATCATACAGAAACCCAGTATTTTAAATGTAGGCACAAAAAGTGATCCTGGATTCTGGAAATCAGGTGTAACAGATCTATTCTCTGTGAGAGAGAACTGTAGTATAAGACCTATGTGAAAGTCCCAGTAATCAGAAAATAGACAAATGTTCGAGATAAATCTCATAGCAAGAATGGTTCAATGACTATATTATCCTCAGTCAAAAGATAAAGAAAGTGAGCCACAGCAAACTCCCAGCCAAACTGGAAGGGATAGAATTCTTTCCTAATTATATCTTTATTAAGAAACCAGTATATTGTCTATCTGGGAAGGTAAGCATGGTAACTAGGGTTTGAGCAATCTGAGAAAATGGGGCAAGTAATAGATCTGAATTCTGTAAGTGGCAAGGTCCAGTGAGTTCACCAGTGGACAAGCTAGGCAAGCAGGAACAAGAGGACTGAGATGTCAGTCAATATAAAGGGTGTGACAACTACATAGAGACACTGTGCAGATACAGTGAGGAATGTGCTACATAAGCTGAGAATATTGGATAGAAATGTGTGTTCAGGCAAGTTGGGAGGAGAAAACCCAAAGGAAACTGAGTCACTGAAAATAAAAAGAGCTCCAGAGCATCAGTGGTTCTCAAAAGACAGACCTCCGACATGAGTATGTGGATATGGCATCCTCAGAAGTTTGCTAAAAAGCTACGGCATGGAGGTAATGTCCCTTCCCTTCTAGAGAAATTTACTAATTCTCCAAAGGCTGTTTCTTGGTAAACTTTGGCTATCACCTCCCTAACTTACAGTGAACTTAGAAATTTACTATATTCGCAGGGTCTCCTTGGAATTACACCGTGTGTGTGTGTGTGTGTGTGTGTGTGCATGTGCGTACATACTCACACATGCATGTAAAGCTAGAGACAGAAGCAGAGAAAGGCTGGGTAAATCCAAGACTGTCATTATATGTAGCATTTTATCTTCCAGAATTTTTGATAATACATTAATTCTATTTATAGAAGTTAGCTTGTGTATTGATGGTTTTATGTCAATACTAATGATAAAAGCAAAAAATCATACTTGAGGGTGGAGCCTGAGAGACTGCGATGAAATCAAAGTAGGCACCACCACAGAAGCATTTCGGAAGAGAACTTCATTGTATTTCAATGGAGTGCTTATCTTATTTGCCTCTTCTAATTAAAGCACTAAGAAGAGCAATTTTTTTCCAAATTGCTGAGCCCTCATAACCAGTAATGCCATGTTAATCATCATTTGAGAAGATGGAAGAGCCTTTAAAATTCAGTGCTTTTTTTTCTAACTTAAATTTGTCTCTTTGTCCAATTGTGTCTTTATTTTTATCTATACTGATATTTATCTTTGATATATTATGTCCTTCCTTTAAAATAAAAATATTATGAGTTTTATCATTATTACTAATGTGCTATTGACCATCAAGAGATTATTCAAGTTCACCTTCTTACAGAGGCTATTTTTTCTTTAGAATATAGAGTGTGTCCAAAAAATGTTTAAAGTAATAGATGTGTGAAAATGTAACAGAGAGGAGACCAAGTAAAGTTTAGAAAAGTAAGAGCTTATTTATTTTAAGGTGAAATGTGAAGAGAGATAAGAAAAACAATTACTGAAGAGATGATATACAGAAAGGTGCTATATTCTTTTAATTTAAAGCAAATCAATATGCATTTAGTCATAGTGTACTCTGCAACGAAAAGAGGATATTAGGAGAGAAACTTCAGCTAATATTATACATTCCTTCTAAAGAAATTAGAAAAAGTTTGAAATAAATATTAAAATATATCCAGTCTACATAACAGAAACTAAATCAGAATTCTGTATTTCTAGGAATAGTAGGAAAGGTCTCCAATAAAACATTCAAAGAACAGAATCAAAAGGAAAATATGCCAGGAAAGGTAGATATGAACTTAATTCACACTAAATGTAAAGACAGTAAATGAATGAAGGGTGCTTAAAGGAGTAATGAAGGCAGAAGCCCCACTGAAAGCAAGAGAAGGAGGAAATTTTTGTGAAAGCAAATTTACCTCCTTTATCATTTTGCCCTGGGTGGCCTGGATAACCTAAAAAATTCAGGGACCTTGAGGAGCAATTTGCAATAGGGTGGACACAGTTGGCAATGATTGGATTTCTTAAATACAAATAAGAAATGTTATTTCTGTCCATGTATTTATTATTCATTGTCACTTAACCATGACAAGAAGAAAACCCATGTCTGACATGAAAATGTAGTTTGTTTACTTTACCTTTTAGTGAACACCTCTCACTGTAAAGTTCCTGATAGGAAGTCTAGCAGAAGTAATTACTGGCTTCAAACTTAGAGCTATACTGAATGTGAATACACGGCAATCATAATTTTGTAAGCAACTTTAATGTCAAGAGAAGTTTATGATGGCTTCCCAAAGCAATGTACATTAGAACTGCCCCGTGGGCACAAGGGTAAATTAGGTTGAACAAGGAAATCAGTGGAAAAATAGAACACAAGTAAATATAGAAAATATGACTTGTAAAAGTATTAATCTTTTTTATGAAGCATGAAAACTGTTTTACTTGTTGGAATAATTGGCCAAAAAATTTTGAAGATGATAGATTTTATTTAAAACTACTTTGAATTATATGGAATTTTGTAATAGTTCCCTTTTTGATGGTATACACAAGCAATAAAATCAATATAGACCTTTATTTCTTTAGATAACCCTGATGAATTCTTTCACATGAGCCTCTTTGCTGCAGAAGGCTTACACAGAATTATCTACCAACAGGTCACAGATTCTACCCAATCATTTTACCAGTGGGTGTTGACTGGGATGATGACTGGGTTGCTGTATCCTTTAGAGAAAATCTCCAAAAGATTACACCATGACAAGCATGTGTGAGATTCATAAGACTATTCTGATGTTTGAATATAAGCATAGTAATCTAGCCTAGTTGTGTACATACTCAATTCTAGCAGACATCTCTTAGAAGGCACTAAAGATTCTGAGTTCTCTGCTAGCTATGGGCTGTACAAATCTTGAGGATATTAGGAAACTCTCCATATTGAAGCTTACTGATACTGTTTTTAACAGAAGATACGCCTCTTGACTGGCAAGGAGAAATCAGCTTAGACTACCAAAAATGAATGAAATAAATAGTGGTCTTCCAGTGACATCTAAGTACCCATTCGGATGAAATGTCTCACTGTCCCTGAGGAACTTGGAGGCAATATGGTTGGTAAGTGGATGACCAAGGATAATTATATTAGTAAGTCTTCTGACATACAGAGTATTTGAAAAAATAATAGTTATGTTTATGAAACTAGACAACTTTCTTTCCATCTTTAATCCCTAGCTTCCTTATCTGGAAAATACAAGTAATGACAGAGCTATCAGAATGCTTCAAAAGATTCCAATCAATGGTTGTTACATATTTGAGAAGTAACACAAATATAACACAGATAGTGGCATGAAGGAAAAAAAGATTTAGGTAAAATTTTACAAGGCAATAAAAAGTACAAATATAAAGACTTAATAATATTAATAAAATATAAAACTAGTAGTTAAGAAGAATTGAAAATGTCTGAAATGTATGTTTTCATGTTAGAATGAAATTTCCTTCACTTCTGATCTTGAGCCCAGACTCACAAGGATACATTAGGGTAGAAGGTACATGGTAATGGAAAACTAAGTGGCATAAACTAAGGTAACAGAGCCAAGGACAAAATCAGGATGATATATCACTCATCTGCTTCTCAAACTGCAAGAATAGAGGTCAATTAATCACTCAACAAATATATAAAGACTACCCACTGTGTGTTCAGCAGTGCAAATTAGCAGATCAGTACCTGCTCTAATTTTAACTCATAGTCCATTGGGAAACAAATAAGATTCTTTTTCTGTTAAATTTGGATGAATTTATATAGTTATATCTACAGAAAGAATGAAATCACATTCCCTTCTTCAGCCCATATCTGATGTGACCTACCATATGTGTTGCCTCTTTCATTTGAAATCCCAGTGTTATACAATGTGCCTTAATAATATATGGTTAGTACAAAGAGTATGTCTATGTTTCAGTAATCTACCCAATAATTAAAAGTCCATTTATGATCCAAAGATAAATCTAACACTGTACTACAGTGTGGTGGTTTTTAGCTTTGCTATGACAATTACTCTTCATCGTGGAAAGGAAAGAAAAACTAAAAAAAAAAAAAAAGATTATTGCTGAACTATAAACAAGAATAATTCATTCCCAATTATTTCCTTTTTGAATATAGTGGCTTATGGAAAGAATAAAAAGTATCTATCTGGCTTACATTAGCTATTGATAAGATTAAATAGATCCATTTCAAGGTAGATTTTCCCACGATACTGGGTAGGGACAATGTAAATCTTTCTAAGCAGTTGCCAAGATTGTAAGATTGAAAAAGAAGAAAAATTACCCATGGCATGAAATAATGTTTCTTAAAATGCAAATATTGAAACTAATTTCTAAGAAAGTTATGGAGACAAAGAAAAAATAGAGAATATAGTGCTTTGTTAAACAAAAATTTATCAGTTGGTTATTTGAATGGATATTGTTAATGGACAGAAATTAAGTCAGGTTAGGAAAAGAAAAAAATGTCTCATTTACAGATTTAGAGCACACCTCAGTTAACTAAAAGATTAAAGGAGAAAAGAATTTCAAAAGTGACCTTATGACAAATGTTTAAATTTAATACCTCACCTTTCCTTGAGCTGCTTATTTACCTACATTTAAACCAGCCTGCTCCAACTGGAATAAAGCTGCATACTGAGAGAATTTTCAGAAAATTCAAACCCAAAACATTTTCCATTAGAAATATTTTGCAGGGGTTCCTGGGCAGCTCAGTCGGTTAAGTGTCTGACTCTTGACTTCAGCTCAGGTCATGATCTCATTGTTCGTGGGTTGAGCCCAACATGGGGCTCTGTGAGCCTGCTTGGGACCCTCTCCTTCTCCCTCCTTCTCTCTCTGCCCCACCCCTGCTCATGCTCTCTCTCTTTAAAAATATATAAACATTTAAAAACTTTTTTTAAAAAAATTAAAAATGGAAATATTTAGCAAAAAGTAAGGACAAAGTAGGTTTTTCTGACCACTATAACATACAGAACTCAGCTGAGGTTAAACTTTGACCCAGGCTAAATCTAGAGAAATATAATAAAGTAGATAAATAAACTAGACATCCAGCTTGGCTAACTCCCTCACCATCTACAAGTCTTTATTCAAATCTCACCTTCACTGCAAGGTCAATGGTGACCACCCAATTTAATGCTATAATTTGCCCCCTCCCTGGAATCTCAATCACTTTATCTGATGTTCTCCATTTTCTTTCTTCCATAGCGTTTGAGAATTAAAACCATCTATATCCACAGAGATTACCCATCAGAACTGAGACCCGAAGCCCCAATATGAACATGACATAGGACATTTTTGCCCCAGAAGATAAGGCTGTAATCCAATAAATAGCTTCACGCTTTGCTTCAGGAAATGCAAACTGATTAAACCAGACAGTACTCATCTGGGTGATTATCTCTCCTATCAGGCAATAGACTGCTCACACTTATCAAACAAGAGTTTATTTTTCAAGAATCCTTCCACTGATGTTATTATATTACAAATTCTGTCTAATCCCAGTAGATTTTCCACCATTAAAGACACATCTTTCTTTTAAGTTTATTTATTCTGACAGAGAGAGAGAGAGAGAAAGAGAGAGAATGCAAGTGGAGTAGGTGCAGAGAGAGAATCTGAAGCAGGTTCCATGGTGTTAGCACAGAGCCCAACGTGGGGCTCAATCCCATGAACTATGAGATCATGACCTGAGGCAAAACCACTAGTCGGACACTCAACTGAGCCACCCAGGCGCCCTGAAAGACACATCTTAAACCACTTGATTTCAGGCCCCAAACATGATAAACACTTTACAAATCTGCCACCTTTGAGACACTACTACAACTCTATGAAGGTAGTGTTCACCCTTACTACAGTAGATCAAGTAAATTTAATTTTGTTTACTCATCAGATTATCTGGTAGTCAAGATAATTTATCTGGTGTGGTAGTCAACACATTTATTACTTTCAGACATACTTTACATTACTTACTTTTCATGTTTATTGCTTATTTTAGGTCTCCTCCAACTAGAAAGTGAATTCCATGAAGGCAGGGACTTTTGTCTGTTTTGTTCACTGACATTTTCCAAATATCTAGAACAGTGTCTGCAACTTAGAAGGTCCTTGACACATTTTTTTGTTGACTAAATGAATAAAACAATGAATAAATGAATGAATGATATGCAGGACATTCTACCTAATAGCAAGAGAAGTCTCCTTCTCAAGCACACACAGAACACACTCCAGGATAAATCACATATTACTGCACAAAAAAAGTCTCAACTCATTTAAGAAGACTGAAATCAAGTAGCTTTTCCAACCACAATGGAAAGAAACTAAAAATCAATAGCAGAAGGAAAACTAGAAAATTCACATATGTGTGGAACTTAAACAATATGATCTTGAACAACTAATGAGTAAAAGAAGAAGTCAAAAGAGAAATCAGAAAATATCTTGAGACAAATAGAAACAAAAACACAACTTACCACAACTTTTATGATGCAGTAAAAGCAGTACTAAGAGGGAAATTTAAAGGGGCACCTAGGTAGCTCAGCCGGTTGAGCATCAGACTTGGGCTCAGGTCATGATCTCACGGCTCATGGGTTTAGGCCTTGCGTCAGGCTCTGTGCTGAAGCTCAGAGCCTGGAGCCTGCTTAAGATTCTGTGTCTCCCACTCTCTCTGGTCCTCCCCCACTCATGCTGTTTCTTTCTGTCTCAAAAATAAATAAACATAAAAACTTAAGAAAAAAAGAAAGAAAGAAATTTATAGTGATAAATGCTTACATTAAATAAAAATAAAGATCTCAAATAAAAAATGTTACACCTCAAGGAACTATAAAAAGAAGAACAAACTAAGCTCAAAGTTATCAGAAGAAAAAATGGTAAAAATTTGAGCAGAAATAAAAAAACAGAGAATAGAAAACAATGGAAAAATTTGACAAAAGTAAGAGTTGGTCTCTTGAAAATATAAACAAAATTGACAAGTCTTTAGCTGAACTTACTAAGAAAAAAAGAAAATTAAAATAAAATCAGAAGTGAAAGAGAAGAGATTATAACTGATGCCACAGAAATAAAAAGGATCATAAAAGACTACTATGAAAAATTGCACTCCAACATCCAGAATTTCAAGGATAATGTAGAAGAAATGGATAAATTCCTAGACATACAATCTACTAAGACTGAATCATGAAGAAACCGAAAGTCTTAACAGATCTATAACTAATATGGAGACTGAGTCAGTAATCAAAAAACTCTCAACAAAGAAAAGTCCAGGACCAGATGGCTTCACTGGTGAATATCTATCAAATATTTAAAGAAGAACTAATGCCCACGTTTCTCAAACTCTTACCAAAAAATTGAAGAGAAAACACTTCCAAATTTATTTTATGAAGCCGACATTAGCCTGCTACCAAAAGCTAGACAAAGACAAGATACCACAGAAAACTATAGGACAATATCCCTGCTGAGCACAGATGCAAAATAATTTCCAAATATAGAAGAAACTTTTACAACTCAGTAATAAACAAACAAACAAAACAACTAAAAACCTGATTTTTTAAAATGAACAAAAGCCTTGAATAGACATTCCTCCAAAGAAAACAGGCATATGAAAAGATATTCAATATCACTAATCACCAGGGAAGCACAAATCAAAACGACAATGAGATACCACCTCACATCTGTCAAGATGATCAAACAGACAACATGAGTTGGTAAGTATGTGAAGAAATCAGAACCCTTGCATGCTATTGATCAGAATGTAAAATGGTGCCACCATTATGGAAATAGTACGGACATTTCATCACAAATCAAAAATAGAACTACCATATGATCCAGCAATCACACTTCTGGATATTTATCCAAAAATAGTAAAATCAGGATCTCAAAGAGATATTAGTACCCCCATGTGCACTGCAGAATAATTCACACTAGTCAAGATGTGAAAACAACTTAAATGTCCATCAAAAAAGGTGGCTGGTGGCTCAGTGGGTTAGGCATCCTATTTGGGCTCAGGTCATGATCTCATCATGGTTTGTGGGTTCAAGCCCCATGTCAGGCTCTGTGCTGACAGTTCAGAGCCTGAAGCCTGATTCAGATTCTGTGTCTCCCTCTTTCTGTGCCCATTCCCCACTCATGCACCCGAGCCCACGCCATGAGCGCTCTCTCTCAAAATAAACATTTAAAAAAATTTTAATAAGTAAATAAATGTCTATCGACAGATGAATGCAAAGAAATGTAGTATTTATGTACAATAGAAGATAATTCAGCCTCAAATAATAAGGAAATTCTGCAATAGGTGACAACACAGATGAACCTTCAGCATATATGCTAAGTGAAATTTGCCATTTACAGAAGGACAAATACTGAATGATTCCACTTATATGAGGTATCTAAAATAGTTAAACTCAGAGTAGCAGAGAATATAATGGTGGTTACCAGGAGCAGGGGGATAGGGAAAACTAGGGAGTTGCTTTTCGTGGTATAAAGTTTCAGTTATGCAAGGTGAATGAGCTCCAGAGATGTGCTGTGCAACATTAGCCTATAGTTAATAATGTATTGTACACTTAAACATTTATTAAGTAGATCTCATGTTGTGCTCTGACCACAATAAAATTAAATTTAGTTAATTTGATTTAGTTAGAACTTAGTTAAATGTAACTTAATTTAATTTAATTTTAAAAAAGAATGAATGAAGAAATTGCCCACCTACTGCACTGTGCTTAGGGAAATGTGCAAAATACATAGAACATACTGTCCTTGCCTTGTAAAACTTACAATATATTTATAATAGTGACTTGGATGGTGCTTAAGGGGCACTATGTACTATTCTAAATATGTCAACTTCATTTAAATATGTCAAATATTAAATATACGATATATATCAAATACCACATATTAAATATATTAAATAATTTAAAATTTGCAACAACTGTATAAAGAGGGTGATATTAAAAAAAAACATTTATTAACAGCTACAACATGGGCACTGACTTGTGAGGACAAATAGGGGATATAGTGCTAAGACAGAATCCTAGAGGCCCTCAACTGAGCAAACACATCCTTACAGAATCACAGGGGAGAGCAAAGATGCACTGAGAAGGGGAGGCATTCTGGGGGTCTGAGTCTTTAGCTATTTATCAATCAATGATTTTAGTGTTTTGACAAATGTTGCACAGGTATATATTAGCCCATGAGATTGGTCATATTATTATCCACGTTTCATAGAAAAAGAAATGAAGCCCCAGAGAGTTGAGTGACTTGCATACAGCCATCAAATGGGGGAGGTAATATGTGAATTTAGACAGTCTGACACTAGATCATGTTCTCATTGCTGTGCTATATTGACTCATATTTACAAAGAAAATAATTAGCTTTAAAAACAATGAATAGCTATCCAGCAACTAATGGATTACAGGCAACTTTCAAGACAAGACGTAGAGGGATTGAAGCATAAATCAAGTAGAATTTCAGAAAAGGAATGGTTCCAGCAAGAAGTACTAAAAGTCAGGAAAAACTGCAACTAAAAGGATGAAGATTTGTCTTCAATAAACCAAAGGAGAAAATTTACTGTTTGTACATATTACCTGAATAATTGCTCCAATTTTCCATTATGTTGTGTCAAAACAGTGGTTTGGAAACAAGAATTTGTAAAGTTTCCAGTAACATCCCCAGGGATGTGGCAACAGCGGTTCCAACTGCACCTTGGCCAAATCTTTTCATTTTGGAAGTAGATGATTAACTATCATTGGCGGCTATTGCTAATGTCAACGGGAAAACTGAATCACTCATGCCAGGAATTCTCCTAAACGCACAGTGGAGGAAAGCAGATAAAGCTCTTCTCTCGTTTTCTCCATTCCCTACTCTGCCCCCACAGTGGCACTCTTTCTGGAGCTGTGTCCAACTACATGCTATTGGTTTACCATAGCACATGGCCCAGGATTTGCGTTCCAGGTTCCTGTACACAACATTGACCTGAAATGGATCAGCATCACCATTTGGAAATGAAATGTGGCCATTTTTTTTTTCATTCCTGGATTAATCTTTTGTCATTCTTAAAATAGCAATTTGGGTTTACTGTATCTCCCTTCAAACCATTTCAGAGTGATGACTGGCTTAAGATGCTAATGACGCTGCCACTCTTTCAATTGAAAGTGATAAAAAAAAAAAAAAGACATGATTAGTTCCACGATATTTTTTAACAGAATATCATTATAACCCAAAGTTTAAAAGTTTGTATTAGTTAGTATTTATGTTTCTCAAATAGTCAGTAATACAAAAATCAGATGACTGATGAATCTTTGCCCACCCACATCTATCGAACTAAGAAGGACTGAAGGGACAATACTCTGATCTGCAAGCGGGGAAAGAGAAGATACAATCTCCAGAAAGAAGACAACCTCAAAGATGCCTGAGGCTACCTCAAGAAACAAGCCAAAGTACACATGGAGAAGAGTCACATAAATCACTGACTAGGGAAGTAAAATAATCAAAGGCACAACAAGAGAAAACGAGAGACCCCATTAAAGAACACTTTCTGAAACGACAGGCCCTGGACAGTCAATGAGCCTCCTTTAATAGAGCAATACTTACAGGTACATAGTGCATAATGAGCTTTTAAAACTGACAAGAGACAGAAAGCTAGCCAAAATGATGAAATGAAAGAAGTCTCCTCTAAAGCAACTCCAGGAAGAAGTCACAGCTACAGAACTGCTCAAAACAGATTTAAGCAACATAACTGAACAAGAATTTAGAACAATTGTAATAAAATTAATCGCTGGACTTGAAAAAATCATCAAAGAAGCTATTGATACACAGATTAGGGAAGTTCAAAATAGCTGTGACGGGTTAAAAAAAGCTATAAATAAGGTGAATATTGAAATGGAGGCGGCCACTGCACGGATTGAAGAGGCAGAGAGCAGAATAAGTGAATTAGAAGACACAGTTATAGCAAAAGAGGAAGCCGAGAAGAAGAGAGAGAAATTGATACAGGAACACGAAAAGAGAATTCGAGACCTGAGTGATACAATCAAATGGAACAATATCCGTATCATAGGAATTCCTAAAGATGAAGAAAGAGAAAAAGGTCCTGAAGGGGTGCTGGATCAAATTATAGCTGAGAACTTCCCGAATATGGGGAAAGAAATAGGCATGGAAATCCAAGAGGCACAAAGGACCCCCTTAAGACGTAACTTGAATCGACCTTCGGCATGACATATCATAGTGAAACTGGCAAAATATAAAGACAAAGAGAGAATTCTGAAAGCAGCCAGGGATAAAAGGGCCCTAACATACAAAGGGAAACCTGTCAGAGTGGTTACAGACCTATCTAATGAAACCTGACAGGCCAGAAAGGAATGGCAGAAATCTTCAATGTGATGAACAGGAGAAATATGCAGCCAAGAATCCTTTATCCAGCGAGCCTGTCATTCAATATAGGAGAGATAAAGGTGTTCCC
>CM053573.1:46659396-46991761 GCA_028646485.1 Cryptoprocta ferox
CAGCGCGTTCTCCCTGTGTTGGGCTCGGGGGCTCCTTCCCCTGCACCACCGGGACCGCCCGTCCCCTAATTTCCCAGATCACAGTCACTCACTCAGGCATCTTTGAGGTTGTCTTCTTTCTGGCGTCTGTTTCTTCTTTCCCCCACTTGCAAATCCAAGTTTTATCCCTTCAGTCCTTCTCAGTTCAATCCATACGGGCAGCGCGGATTACAGAGCTCCCTGCTTCTCCGCCATCTTGTTTGTTCTCCTTGACCCACTTTTCAGAGAAGCCAATAAAAAATGATTGAGCCTTCCTTATAGAGTTCTTTAAATATATAATTGCTCTGGATATGGGAAAAACTAATCACAAATTTTTAAAAATGTTTAAAAACAACTAACTGAAAAATCTGTAATGCATACAGGGGCTTCCTTATTTTGAATAAGGCAGAAGAGCATATTTTCACCCACCAGTTTTACTGGTTTAAGTAAAGTCTATTTAATTTTAAAAATCTATTTAATCAGCGACGGAGTCATTTCATTTCAGTGAGTGTCTAATTGTAGGGGAGCTCTGCAGCACAATCATGACATTCTGTTGTGCTCGGCTCAAGACCACCTATATGAAATGTGACAATGGAGCAGCTCCCTTGACCGAAACACTTTAATACATAAATAAGTAGCTAGGTGAATTTACCAGCTAGGGAGGGAAAAAGAACAAATGGAGCAAGAAGTCCTATAAGAATAGTTTTTATCATTTTAAAACTTTTATGGATTATTTAAATTGTACTTCTCTAATTACAATGGTTTGTACCGTTTCATTTTGTTTAATAGCATTTGCTTTGATTGTATCATTATCGTAGTTAGCACGTTGCTCTACCATCCACCTTACAGTATCCTTCCAGTAATGTGAAGGATAATTGAAGCTGTGTGAATGTGTTTTCCTCTTCTGTCCCTAGAAAGAGGCCATAATAATCAGAATCTGGAGAAGTTTCATTTGTAGCAAATATATATTTCAAAGTCCCTTACCAACTTACATTTCAGGCTTATTTATTAACAATTTCATTTTCACATTCACTCATTCTGAATTCCCCCTTACAAAGTTTAACAATCACATTCTGTTTGGGCAGTATAGCAACAGAGAGATAAATTGTTCAATTTTTGTTCTTTTTGGATAGATCCACAGCACTGCAGAGAAAATTCAGAATGATTTCAGTCTTCTCATATGCCACAGTTTTGGAGAAAACTGACATTACCTCACACCATGGTCCTTCATCCCTGATTCCATAGAGCATAAGTAGCAGGCTCTTACCCTCTCTCTTGCTTTGCGTGGTCCTCTGGGCCTAATGTCCATTTATACAACTTTCCTAGGTTGATTTGAGAGTGAACAAAACTGTCATTGTAGCAGGTGTCAAGCAGGCGGTGAGAACCAGTTGTGTGGATATTCTGGTTTTCCTGTATCTTGAATCTTTTTGCTCAGTATTGTTTAATGTGTGCATATGATAGAGTGGGAGGGTGGTGGGAAGGTGGTGAGAGAGGGAAAGAAAGGGGGAGAGAGAGACAGAGACAGAGAGGGACAGAGACAGGGAGAGAGAGAGAGAGACACACACACACACATACACAGAGGGAATTTATCTACTTTAGTAATAGTATGATCACAAACAGGTAAAACACCCTTCATCAATTTTCTGATAGTAACTACAGGGAAATGGTGTTGTGGCACCATGGAAAGAATATGTGCTTTGCAGTAAGAAACATCTAGGTTTAAATTCCAACTCTGGATTTACAGAAAGTTAGCTTTTATTTGCTTTTCAAATTCATTAAAAACACCAGAATCTGTTTTCTCATCCATAAAATGGGAATAATTAATACAAACCTCATAGGATTATTGTATTAAGGAAAGTATGAGAACTGTATGGAATATTACATTTTCAATAAATGTGTGTTCTCTTCTACTCCTTAGTACTTCACTGAGGTGACTTAGCATAAAGCACAGAACTATGATAAACACTTGAATCAGAACTATGAAAATATGAATAATAAAAAAGAGGGTAAATCAATTACGCTAAACAAATGCCTAACGCCATTTATTGTGCCTAATTGCAGTACTTAGCTTTCAGATTCTTTGATGGACAAGGTGACAAGATAGACACAGTAGCTTATATAGTTGCCAATATTTGAGAAAAGAAAATAAGACTCACCAACTTTTTTCTGCACTAATGTTTTTAATATTAAATATTAATTACCTCTACTCTTATTCTCTATCTCAGATTTCATTAAAATTTTAATTAAAAGTTAACTACAAAGCTCAATGGAGAAGAGGGAGAATCATCAAAAAATGGATGGATATTTCTCTGCTACAGGTATGGCCACCTCTTTCTTAACAGATAAAGGGACTCTCGTTAGAACATTCTTGTGAGGTTTGAACTTGGGATAATTTTGTTGTAGAAAGGGTGGAAAAGAAAAAGCTTACTAAGTGAAGCACCAGGAGATAATGGCAGCTACATATATTTCTTTCAAATCTGTGAATTTAGGAGGACGATTGGTATTTTCCTGCCTTAGTTTATTCATTAGTGACTGCACCCATGTAGACCTTTTCTTAAGAGTTGTCAGCTGTTTCCTCCTTGGTCCAAGGCTATGGCTCCATCAATACAACCCTCATTCCCCACAGCATACACACATACTTCTCCTCAAAGCCTGTTGCCCTCATTAGTCAACAAGTTCTCCTCACTTGAAAGAAATGTGAAGACTTGATTTTTTAAAACACTCACCCATAATCGCTACTACAATGACTTTTAGTATAAAGGAAATGTGCGATGTTTCTAAGTTCCTTACAGATATCAAACTTCGGGATTTGCCAATGAAAAATTGGAATTCTTGGGAATTCTATAAATCATAAATTATCCTTAGAATATTTCCAACATTCTCCATAGTCTTTATGGTTATATAAATAAATCATTACAAACACAAATGAAATAAATTGAAATGTAGTAGCATTTATAAAGTATTTTAGCCTATAGTATATATTCAAACACAGATCAACACCAGTGAAAAATATGCTGGGTTATATTCAAATAAGATAACCTTCTGAATCCTAGCAAAGTGAACATCACTCACTAATAGCACTATGTGCCAAAATTGTCCAATGTAAGCATTTATTTTGCTTCCTAAACTTGTTATTTCTTAGGAGATAATTCATAGGATTTGTTTAAATTACACTATGCACATTAATTGATTAATATTTACTTTATTTGCGAGCATGGCTCACTGTTGTAGCTAACAGGGCTATGAACACACTTATAACATGGCCATAGCCATGAACAATACTCTGGAGTAGATAAGGGAATTGTCTCTTCCTGCTCCTGTTTGGTTCTCAGAAATGTCAACCTCAACTTTTGAGTCTCCTGTCACTGCTTCCTGCTCCTGCTTTCCACTTGATTAGTAGATTCTTTTGAACCAGTGTGTTTCTATGTCGATTGTTACATTTCGATTCTTACAAGAGAATTATATTTTTCCTGTTTTCTCCATTTCTTAACTGATTTTTCTCCTGATTCCAAAGAAACATATAAATTACCCCAGAAATGCTGAGAAGCAATTCCTTATGGAAACACTAAAAAAATAGCCCCTCTTTTTAGGACAGTGGTTCTTAATCTTGGTGGTATTTTAAATTTACTTGGATGCTATTTTTAAAAACCTGCACATGGAACCCCAGAGAATTCATTTAACAGGGTATATATTTTTTTCAAATATAGGCAATTCTGTTGCATAGCCAAGTTTGAGAACTTATCTCTCAGGAACTACCCACTGGGTTACTCCTCATTGTATAATTCTATGCATACACTTACAAGTATTTCTCATTATTTCATTAGGTGAGTTGATTTTGTTTGTGAAATTCTTGAGGGAAGATACATTTACTGTTGGAAACTTATTTTTGATCAGCAATTTTAGAACCTAAAAAGTTTTGTCTTAGATATTTTAGAAATGTATTAGATAAAATTATATCTAAAAAATAGTGTGTTGGTCTCAAACCCCAAGCGAGTCTTCAGAAGCAAATGGGTACAAGAGAGATAAATTGAAACCATAGTATTTAAGAGATTAATATATTAAATGTTAGTACCTTTATTAGTACATTTTGACAGTTAAAGGTATTGAATTAATCTTATATTGTTTACTTGTCAGAAATGCACACAACTATTTAAAAAAAAAGTTATGTGGGGATGCCTCAGTGGCTCAGTCGGTTAAGCATCCAACTCTCGGTTTCAGCTCAGGTCATGAACTCACAGTTTTGTGAATTCGAGCCCCACATCAGGCTCTGTGCTGACAGCATGGAGCCTGCTTGGGATTACCTCTCTCTCCCTCTCTTTCTGCCCCTCCCCGACTCGTGCTGTCTCTGTCTCTCAAAAATAAACTTAAAAAATAAAGTTATGTAGAATTATTTATTATGAAAACAAGACTTACCTACCCCAGTCTTCCTCTTCAGAATTATCCATTTTTAATACATTCAGCTCCTTGTCTGAGTTGTCATCACAGCATTTCTAAATAATATGATTACATTACTATTTCTTGATGAATTACTTTTTGACAGCTTCTATTTATTTTCTGCCATGATAGCAAGGATTTAGCTATCCACTCTGCCCCATAATTGCCTCCATCCTTTCATTAAATTATGTTTTTTTCAATCCTCTAGCAGCTACCTTTCTAATCTTAATTTATATATTTGCATCATTTTTCTTCTACATTAACTGTAAACTGTATCTCTTGACTCTGCATTTGGTAAGACAGGGTAATAGCACCTGTGCCCTTCTCTTCCACTCTCCCTCATCTTCCAAATTCTGTCATTCTTATTTTCACAAAATCAAGGTTGATGAAAATGTATTCCATTTTATAACATACATATTTTCTGAATTTGGCCTGTAGGTTAGTTTTAAATTTTGATAGCTAATATACATTTTTACATTATTCTGACTATATGAGAGTAGTGAATTTAAAAGCCAATAAGGCTTTTGTCCATTGAAATTCCCTGCTCCCGTCTCTTCACTATTTTCCTTTGTATCCTATCCTATTAAAAATATTGTTTATATTACATATTCTTTCTTGACCCCCTTTCTGTAAGAGCCCTATCCTTAACCATCAGCTGGTTTTCCTTCTCTAACAATCTAGACTGGCTCTTGACTCAAACTTATAATTTGTAACTTCCCTCTAGGTTAAGAGTCATTTTCTCTCATATTTTGAAAGCATTGCTGTACCACTTTCTAGCATCTAGTATTGATGATAAGTCTTCTGCTTCTCATTTTCCTTCATATATAGGTAATTTTTAATCCCCCCCCCCAGAAGCTTCTTGAATTTTATATCTTTGGCACTCCAAAATTTCACAATAAAGTGAAAGATATAGGTGGTTTTCCATTCATTATGTTGAGCCTTTAGTCTACTGTTTCAATCCCAAGATCATGTCCTTTAATTCTGAGAAATTCTCACTCATTTTTCCTTTGATGATTTTCTTATCTTTGTCTAATCTGGTCTTATCATCTGAACCCTAGTTGGTTAGATATTGGACCTTTTGGATGTTACACTGATGTACTCTTTATATCTTTTATATCTTCTTTCATTTTCTGTCTGTTTTTAGTCTTTGGGTAATATTTTAAGATTTTTATCTCTCAATGATTTTATTAACTTTAAAAAGATACTATCCTTTTTTATTTCAAGAGATATTGGATTGCCCTCTCCTCCTGCCACAGTATCTATCTATCATCTATCATCTTTATTTTTATATACACTAAGTTACTTCTGAGGACATTATTTCCATTATTTTAATGCTCTCTTCTACTCTCTAAATTATGTCCAATTCCTCTAGAATAACATTTTTCTGTTTAACATTAGTTTCATGTTGCAGGCTGGCCTCAAAGATTTCATACGTTGCTGCCAATTCATATTTAAAAATAAGACAATATAAAGTTCGGTTGGGGCTTTTTAAAAAATTTTTATTTTTCTTAACATTTATTTATTTTTTGAGAGGCAGAAAGGGATAGAACGTAAGCGGGAGACGGGCAGAGAGAGAGTGAGACACAGAATCTGAAGCAGGCTCCAGGCTCTGAGCTGTCAGCACAGAGCCTGTTGGGGGGCTTGAGTTCACAGACTGTGAGATCATGACCTGAGCTGAAGTTGGACGCTTAACTGACTGAGCCACCAAGGTGCCCCATGGGGATTTTGATAAGTTTACTTTAGTGCAGCTGGGCAGGTATGTGACTGTTACAACTGTTAAAAAATTTCAGAATTTGAGATACTATTTTGTGGTGCTTGGGAAATCCTTTAGAGAAGAGACTTTTAATTTTTTAGTCCAAGGAACAGATACCTTGTTACCAGATGATGATAGAAAGAGGTAGGATCCTGCCTTTTAATTAATACTCCTTTGTTTTTTACCCCCACAGCCTATCTTTGTCTTGGTGTTTAGAAATTCCAACCCCCACCTCAGCTGTATCTCCTTCCAACCTTACTTTTCAGAGAAATTGCTTCTTGTCCCTGCACCATCATTTTGTTGCACTACCTCCCCTTTGTGATTCCTTTTTTTGTTGTGGACAGTCTGTACACTCAAATTCCCATATGGCTTAAGCAGGTAATTAAGTAAATGAAGAATGATCCTTAAGAAATAACAATGGAGCTAGTGTGCCCTGGGATTGCCACTACAGTTTCAATTATTATGTTTTATTCCCTTATAATTAATTTTGTAAATTTTTCAGAGACAAAAACGATCAACACATATGGTTGGCTTGTCATCTTGACTCAGAGGTCCTCCTAGGTACTGAATGCTAAAAGAAACTTATTATTTTTGATGGGGGGCTTTAGGTCCTATTACCTTCCTTCAGACTTCTCCAAGCTACCTTTAATGAACATAGTTATAGGTTAAGCCATGTCCTTGCCATTCCCAATCAACCTCAAGCTATATCGAAAAGGTAACATTGTATTTCCCATTCTAAAAATTTCAATGTGAGAGACCCTGAGTAATCTAAAAGGCAATAATTTTATCTTGATTTTATATTATGATCACAGCACACAATATGTTTTTCTCTCATTTGGACCCTGTGTATAAATTTAGGGCTGAATATTGACTCATAACTCAGAGAAAATGATTCTGCATGGGTGTAGGTTAATGTGGTTCATTTATATAGCTTTCTGGTTATATATCTTAATCCAAAGATAGGATTGCATTTAATATATGACCTGTGAATCAGCTGGATTGCATATTCTCAGGTGGTCACTTTTAATATCATTTATCTTGCCAGGCCTTTAGATAATGCAACAAAAAGTTAATGATTATATTTTTGGATGAGATCTTGAGTGTTATGGTTTTCTGATGCTGATGGAAGGAAGAATTGTTGAGAATTATTTCCATTATGTGATGATGATAGGGTTGACAGTATATTGGATATTAAAAAAAATGTAAATGTATTTTAGACCTCAAGAAGGCCTCTAAAGGAATGTTTGTAAAAGAGGCCAAAGGGTTATTTAATTTGTCATAGCCTCCTTGTTATATTGGCAAATTTATCAATTTTCAGAGTTAATGATGAAAGATGGCAGAATATGCCTACCCAAAATATGATTCTAGAAGTTCAGGACACACCACCCCCAAATATTCTTCTTTCATATATTGATTATTTTTAACTGTAGGCTCTTGAAAAGCAGCAGGGAGAGTTATATCATTCAGGGAGGATAGACTCATCACAGGACAGGAGACTAGAAGTGACATCACACTCAGACAAACTTTGTCACGGATAACAACACCTATTTTTCTAAAGGCTCACTATCTTTCCTAAAAATCATTTACTGTTCCTTCAGAGGTCTACATTCTCCCACCACTTTTCCTATTAAGATGGTGTTAAGCCTGAATTCTAAGCTACATCAAAGAGTTACTCATTTTTCCCCTGGATATCTCCTATGTATACATAAGGTATACATGATAATAAACTTCAGTTTGTTTTTCTCTTGCTAATCTGTCTTTTGTTATGTGAAAACTTAGAAGGGTGGTTGGAAAATTATTTTTTCTCCCTAAAATGCCAAAGCATGGCTTGATGGTAGGGGCAGTTAGGTCTCAGTAGTCTCCAAAGACTTCCTCACGCCTCCCCAAATAAACATACAATCTCAAGAAAAACCATGTGCCTTTCTCAGAAAGATAATTTTAAGACTTAGCAATAAACACACAATATAAAACAAGTGTGATTTCTATTCTATGTAGCTTCAAAGCAAGCTCCCAGCTTCTGTTCCCAATCTGTTTTCTACTCTTGAGTCTCTCCTATTCAGAAAATTTGTTAATACTATCATATTTTCAAAGGATATATAACAGCATGTATCTGCAACTTATACCTGTATCTGTACTCCCAATCTTCTGAGATATAGGGAATATGTGTGTTAAAATCTATAAAATCACTTTAAATGTTTTAATTTGAAAGGAAGCAAGAATATACAATGAGGAAAAGTCAGTCCTTTTAACAAATGGTGCTGGGAAAAGTGGACAGCCACATGTAGAAGAATGAAATTGGACCACTTTCGTACACCACACACAAACATAAACTCAAAATGGATTAAAGACCTAAATGTGAGACATGTAACCATAAAATTACTAGAAGAAAACATAGGCAGTAATTTCTTTGACATCAGTTGTAGAAACATTCTTCTAGATATATCTCCTCAGGAAAGGGGAAAAAAGGCAAGAATAAGCTATTGGCGCTACACCAAAACCAAAACCAAACCAAACCAAAACAAGACAAAAATGTTTGCACAGTAAAGGAAACCATCAACAAAACAAAAACACAACCTACAGAATAGAAGAATATATTTGCAAATGATATATCCAACAAGGGATTAATCTACAAAATATATAAAGAAGAAATATAACTCAATACACACACCCCAAAACAATACAATCAACAATGGGCAGATGCTCTGAATCAATATTTTTCCAAAGAATACATACAGATGGCCAAGAGACACATGAAACAATGGTTAACATCACTAATCATCAGGGAAATGCAAATCAAAACCATATTCAACATCACCTTACACCTGTCAGAAAGGATAGAATCAAAAAGGGGGAGAAGAAATAACAAGTGTTCACGTGGATGTGGAGAAAAAAGAACACTTATGCACTGTTGGTGGGAGTGCAAATTGATGCAACCACTGTGGAAAACAGAATGGAGTTTCTTTAAAAAAGAAAAAATAGAAATACCATATGATTCAATGATCACACTACTGGCTATTCATGAAAGAATACAAAAACACTAATTCAAAAAGATAAATGCACCTTATATTTATTGCAGCATTATTTACAATAGCCAAGATGTGGAAGCATCCTAAGTGTTCATCAATAGATTACTTACTGTGATGAGCACTGAATAATGTATAGAAATATTGAATCATTATATTAACACTTGAAACTAATATAATATTGAATATTAGTTACACTTCAATAAAAAATAAAAAATTAAAATTCCTAATTCAGTTAAATCTAGCTTGCTCAGATATTTAGAGCAAACATGTTTTTAAGGTATTTGCATTACCCTAACAATTCAATATGACACAAATGTGTCCAGTAAGCCTGTCAGTAAGCCTTGAGCAGGAGAAAATCAAATCAAAGCTCAACGAACACGAAGTGCATGGTTTACTGCTCAATGAATATAGATTTCTAAACAATTGATAAAGTTGTAGTGTTCTAAACTGATTGCTGAGATGGGCAGTGGTGCACATCACAACCTGTCTTTTCCATGCCACATACTGCTTAACTGGTCACTCACAGCCATGTGCCTAGATCAATAATAGCCCAACACATAAGAAAATATTGGAATATTGCAAAGTGAAGGAATTTAAGCTACTGAAAATGAAAAACACCTCAAATAATAAACATATAAGCCTGGTAATATCTCAGACTCCCAAGTAAAAATGTCCAAAACAGACCCCATGTACTTTCTAAGTTACAGATTAAGTGAATTTTTAGCCTCCTCTAGAAACTATCCAGAAGGGGGAAGTATCCATGTAACACATGCTTCTCTTTTGTTTTGCTGACATATCTTGACCTCCTTAACTCATTTCACACAGTGGAAGAGCTGACCTTCTGCCAGTTTTTTGGTGAAAGAAGCTTATGGAATTGAGTTTCCAAATGTAAGTCCTGCAACTGAATACATTAGACTTGCAGAAAGTTTTGTGGAGTACTTCAAAGGATTCTCTTAGACTAAACTATAAATGCATATTGTATTAACTTAACTCTGCCTCAATTGTCCTACACCAGAACCAAGGAGAGGAAAGCTAATCTGTAGGTGCCAAGGGACAAGTGTACCTTTTAAAATCTGCTTGGATACTGTGTGATTGCACATTTCCCAAATGGCTATAACAGTGTTTCCCATCTGGCATTCCTTTCTTTGATGCTCCTGCTATCAAGAGGTGGGTGGGTGTGTTTGCTACCTTGATTCTGTGTGGACTTGTAACTACAACAGAGAAGATGTAGTGAAGCTAGTTGA
Source organism: Cryptoprocta ferox (assembly GCA_028646485.1). Lineage (NCBI taxonomy): Eukaryota > Metazoa > Chordata > Mammalia > Carnivora > Eupleridae > Cryptoprocta > Cryptoprocta ferox. The sequence goes on from CM053573.1 coordinate 46,669,872, forward strand.
AAGAAGTGATACAGCTTCTGCTTAGTTCTTTTTTGGAACATACCCTCTTAGAGCACAGACATCATTCTAGAGGAAACCTAAGCAACTCCATGGAGGAACCCACTGGAAAGGAACTGGTAGCCTGAACCTTTGACCAGGACTGAGTGGGCCATTGTGGAAGCTGCTACTCCAGTTCCCGGTGAGCCCTGCAGCCATGTGGTGCAGCAGTGGCTGTCCCCACTGAGCCCAGTATACACTGCAGATGTGTGAACCAAATAAATAATTGCCAGTGTACTTTTGAATTTTGGAGCGCTTTGTTAGGCAGTAAAGGATCAATGTATTGAAAGAGGAGCCAGTTGACACCTTAATTGCCTCCATCATGACCTCACTCTACTTTCTAACTGTTGAGTTCTTCTTTCCTTCCAGCTTATCTCTTAACTTAGGAAAAAAAAAACCAGTGGGCAAAACATCCCATGATGGAGACTGAAACTAATCACCACCCTCCAGAAGTAATGACTGCCCCATTACCAGCAAGACCCCACGTGACTTACCCTGTGATGGTGATCAACCTGACCTTTCCTGCCCAGCTGCATGGACCCATCGATCTTTGTTCCACATTTACTTATAGAAACCTAGTTTTTTCAGCACTTTGGAGACAGTTTTTGGGACACTAGTCCACAGTCTTCCCAGTGTTGGTCTAAGTGAAATAAATTCCTTTCTTGTTTCACTATGACTCATCTCTCTGCCTCTGGATTTACTAGCACCAAGTACCCTACCCTGGTCTGTTTGAGATCTCTGGAGCCCTGGTGCTATTGTGACCCAGTTACAGTATTAGGGAACCATACTTAACCCTGTGGGGATGTAAATTTTGTAGTGCTTTCCTTTCCTTTGTAACAGGAGTTGGCAAACTATAGTTTCCTGGCTAAATTATGGCCCATAGCTAAGAATGGTTCCTTCTTTCTTTCTTTCTTTTTCTTTCTTTCTTTCTTTCTTTCTTTCTTTCTTTCTTTCTTTCTTTCTTTCTTTCTTTCTCTCTCTCTCTCTCTCTCTCTCTCTTTCTTTCTTTCTTTCTTTCTTTCTTTCTTTCTTTCTTTCTTTCTTTCGTTTATTTATTTTGAGAGAGAGAGTGCATGTGAGTGAGCAGGGGAAGGGCAGAGAGAGAGAGGAAGAGAGAATCCCAAGCAGGCTCTGTGCTGAGCAGAGCACGGAGCCCAGGTTTGTACATTTTAAAGTATTATTGAGGGACACCTGGGTGGCTCAGTCGGTTAAGGATCAGACTCTTGGTTTCACATCACATCATGATTTCATGGTTCATGAGAGATTGAGGTATGTCAGACTCTTCACTGACAGCACGAAGCCTGGTTGGGATTCTCTCTCTCCCTCTCTCTCTGCTCCTCCCCCACTCATGCACACATACTTATGTGCATGCTCTCTCTCTCTCAAAAGAAATAAACTTAAAAAGTGTTATTAGAAAGAAAAACCACAAACAAAAATACAAAGAATATGTGACAGAGACTATATGTGGCCTGCAAAGACTGAAATATTTATTATCTGACCCTTCTCTCAGGTACTTCATGTGAATTAGAGCTACTGGTTTTGTGCTGGAAGAAAACTTGGGCAATAAGAGGAATTGTCAGAAATCTTTCTCAAAAGACTCTCCCATAACTGTCTTCCTACAACTAACTTACACTTCAGAGGCAGTTGTACATTTTATTGAGTACCCTCATGCAAACCTGTTGATTTCCCCATTAACATACAGTAGACCACAGTGCAAGAAAATGTATTTGGGGTACTATATACATCAAAATCATAAATTATTGAGCAATGGTTTTAGGAAAATATTTGCAAGCATTTGCTTGAGATCTAGAAATAGGCATACTACCCCCTTTTCCTCTCCTTTTAAACACATACCTTTAGCATATCTATAATTTCTTATCAGAGGCTGAAATAATAGGAATTTTAGTGGAAGGATATTTGTATACATTTATATTATGTATCATAATTATATATCATAACTAAAGGTTTCTAAGATCAAAATTGAACTAAGAAATGTGAACACTTAAGATAAAAAATGTTAACACTTCTTTCTTAGATGCCTGTATTGATAGATTAAGAGGCATTGTCAAAGTCAACTGCCAGCCCAGAATTGTATTCAGCAGCTTTGCTCTTCAATGGGCTCAACGTGCCAGTAAAATCACAGGATCTGGCCACAAAGTCATTTTTCTTGTAGTTGCTCTTATATTGAACAGATATTTTCATGATCTTTCTGATTTCAGATTCAACAACCGCTAATATGCAAATATTTATCAGTGCACTATGAAGAATAAGAGTATTTTAGTATAACAGTATTTGGATTTAGACAGGAAAATGATGAAAAGTGGAATTTTGATTCCTGCTTCCTCTTCTCCATTGGAGCTGGGAGGTGAGGAGCTGCCTGAGGACAAGTAGATGTGGCAGAAATCTCTCTTACCTGACTTGTGAGGAGATGAATTCACACACACTGCATCTGTTTTTTGGAATTTTTTTTCTTTACATTTGATAAACTGACTCATGTTTGAAAGCTAGAGTGTTGAGTTGGGAAAATTTTTAATTAGAAGTATCTGGCATTTTAACTGCTATCACTCTGCCATTTGCAAATGAAATGTTTCCTTGAAAAATCATGAATATCAGAGAAATGATTTTCATAATTAGCATATCGTTAAGTACTAACCCACTGTCCTTTACCCGGGGTTTTGGTGATTTTTGAGAAAAGCGCATAATGCAGATCTTACAGGGCTGGATTTAAACCCTTGATAGGTTGGAAATTGCTGTGGAGCTTTAATTTTTGAAATATGTTTTCAGCACAAGGTAAAATTGATGTGACCGTAAAGAAGCAAAACAAGTAACAACCTTTCAAAGAGATTCAACATAATTGTTACAAAGTAAAAAACCTTTTAGAACCCCCATACATTTCAGCAAGAATTGTGTTGTTTTCCATTATGGTTTTTATAGAGCTTCTGTAATATTGGTTCATAAAATGTGTGTCTGCAGAAATTATCTACGGAAGTTGGAGGGAGAAAAGACCTGCCAGGGCATCTATTTCATTTCCAAGCCATCAATAACTAATGCAAGACACGACAATAATGCAACATTAAGGTTATTCATTTAAACACAGGAGTCAGGAAATGCAAAAAACAAGGATCTCATAATAACATCAAACACCCACAGTGCACAGATAAAATATTTTTGATTGCTAATTATACTGTTAAGTGTTATACCTTAAAATGAAGCACATGAAATATGAACAAGCTAATGTTCCCTTGAGATACTTAACTTGCATTTCCTGGCTTTTAGGTTTAAATTGGAAACTTTAAAAGTTTCATTGACATAAATTTTTGTTTTTTATTTCCTTTCATTTACTTCTTACTTTTGAAGAAAATGAAAAAAATATTCATTGATTACTGATGGTGTTGATGGTGTTAAGAGTTACCCTCAGCCTCCATAGAGCTTTCTAAAAACAATTTTAAAATTGGACTTGTAAAATTAACTAGAACGATGCCCACAGTCCTCAGGATGTGGTCATCCATGTCTCCAGCCCTGGACCCGGTATTGTGGTTTCACCCTTTTGTTTTAAACATGGAGTTGCCTTCTCTAAACAAATTGACTCTGTGCCACATATTTTGATTTCTAAATGTGATGAATCACAGTTTGAAAGGGAATAGGGGGTAGTGATATATCTACATCTAATAAATTTTGATTTTAGGAAGGCTCTTTATGGAGATAGAGTCTCTCAAAATACTACTCTCAATATGAACAATTAAAAGGGAGAGGAGAGGTAAAGACTTATAGACACAGAGCACAGCAGCAGGAAAAATACCTGGGCTGTGAAATTAAACACTGAATATGAATTTACACTGATGATAACAGAGAATTGATGATAGCATTGACATCAATAGGGTAGAGAAAGGATGAATTCAGGAAGTAGATGACAACTTTTATTGATACTCTGCTGCTTATGGCCCAAAGTCCAAATGCCTGACATGGTAAACAAAATCTTCCACAATTTACTTCTGGCTTACCTCTTGTGGTGGGCAGAATCATGGATCCTGAAATATGCCCATGGCCTATCCCCAGAGCCTGTTACTATTTTATTTCATATAGCAAAAAATTATTTTGTAGTGTGATTAAGTTAAAGATCTTGTGATGGAGAGATTATCCTGGAATATCCTAGTGGGTCCTTACAAGGACAGAGAAAGGCAGGACAGTCTGAGAAGAAGATGAATAGTGGAGGCAGAGGTCTGAGTTATGTGACTATTCTCTTTGAAGATGGAAAGTTGTCATAGGCCAAGGAATGATAGTGGACTCTAGAGGCCAGGAAAGAAAGAAAGGAATGGATTCTCCTCAGAGGCTCCATGAAGGAAGACAACCCTGCTGACATCTTGATTTTTAGCCCCATAAGACCATTTTGGACTTCTGGGCTCTAGAACTGTAAGATAATATATTTGTGTTGTTTTAAACCATTAATTTTGTGGTAATTTGTTACGATAGCAATAAGGAAACTAATATACTTCTATACTCTCATAATGATAGCATTCATTATATTACTTTGTCTCAAAGATGCCATCTACTATAAGACATAAAGCTAATTTCATGAGACTTGGAGGTGGGTACAGAATATAACCATTTGTTTTATCAGTTAACAGTAGATTATCTCAATGCTATTACATATTTTATCTTTTTTAATATGACAACTGAACTTGGAGCTCAAGTTTTCCTTACAGTCAGAATCAAATGATTTTTTTTTTTAATTTTCTTTAGGCTATTGGAAGTTGTGTAGTTTCATCTTGGCATGTTGCTTTTCATAACTTATGTTCAGTTTCTTTAGAGATAGACATTGCCGTTTCAAGGTGTTTTGTTTGCGTTTGCTTCTTGTTAATTCATAGTTCCATTTTTTTTCTTAATTGAATTACATGTTGTTGGAAGTTTAATAGCTTCTCTTAAAAACCTAGTAGAAGCATTTGTCAGGCAGATGTTGGTGCTCCAGTGATAGTCCTTCACCATATACAAATCAGCCCTGCTATGCTTCGCTTCCTTTAAAAGTCTTATGATTTATTCTGAAACACTAGCAATGTCTTCTGTCTCTAATTGCATTACCTGGATGCAACAGACAGTCTTCTGCATATTCAAGCTGCCTTATGGCCCTTTTTGGAAGACATTTAAGTGACAATTAGAGATCCATATTTCAGTGAAAATTAAATTGCATGTGATGGTACCAATGCAAAGAACTCAAACAAGTGCATGAACAAACACCTTTTAGGCATATAGTTTCCTCTATTCAGGAAAAAAAGAAAAACCAATTAGGTTGCATCTTACTCCTCTGCCTTTTAGATGAAAAGATTATTTCATATTGATTATATGACACATCTTGATTTTTAGAGATATCAAAGTAGGAAAACTTGACCTTTTGGGATCCAGGAAATAAGGGAATAATATGAATAATAGCTAATACAACACTTTCTAGATGAGGAAACTGAGGCTAGGGGATGATAAATAATTTCCCCAAGATCACCAGGTGAACAGAAGTAGCATTCAGATGGAGTGGTGCTTGTTACTTCTCTAAAGCCTGGGCATTGAACCACTGCACCCCATTACCCCATCTCCGGTTCCCATAACCGTTGAACTTCTTGGTGATCCATGAACATGCTATTTTCTTTCCAGCCTTTGAGTGTTTGGGTATATGCTCTTCACTGCTCCATCTGGCAGCCTCTCTAAGCAGAATGGTAAAGAAAAATGCTCTAGACTCAAGTGACTACAGTCCTGCCCCCATTACTTACAAGTTGAGCCTTTGTGACTTCATTTCTAAAATGCAGATTACTTAGTACGTATCCCATAGATTTACAGTAAGGATTAAATAAAATAATACAGGTAAAGAGTTTAGCAACAGTGACAGCCACATAAGAAATTATACTTAATGGGAGCACCTGGGTGTCTCAGTTGGTTAAATGTCTGACTTGGCTCAGGTCACGATCTTGCAGTTTGTGGGTTTGAGCCCCGTGTTGGGCTCTGGGCTGATAGCTCAGAGCCTAGCGCCTACTTTGGATCCTGTGTCTCACTGTCTCTCTGCCCCTCCCCTGCTCATTCTCTGTCTCTCTATCTCTCTCAAAAATAAATAAACATTAAAAAAAATTAAAAAAAATTATCCTTAATGAGAAAAAGGAGAAGAGGAAGAAAATAGGAATGATACATTTATTACTTTCCCTCCAACAACTTCTACCACTTCTCACAGTGTATTTTTCATACCATTCAATTCAATTAATAGACAGAAAACAGTTTTAGACTATCAACTCTGTGCATGCCCAGTCCTAGTTTTACTATCATCAAAAGAATTAATGGTGTTGCAAGTATAAGAATGCTGTGTAACGGGGAGAGCTCCTACATGGTGTCAAAGAGAAACAGAGCTAGACACTAGGTAAAGGTGGTAAAAATAGAGTTTATTCAGTATTATCAAAATAGGGGAAAGAGGCTTCAGTATGGAACTGCATTAAATTTCTAATATAACAAGGACAAGTGAGGATTTTATAGCCAAGGAGCAGAGTGAAGGGATTAGTGGATAGAATATTTCTAAGAGGAAACATTATGGGTAGATGGATTCTTGCTAAAACAACTTAATATTCTTGCTGAAGGCAACATGATCAGACATCAAATTAGAGGATGAAGAATTTGGTCAGGTATCAAGTGTGATCAGATAAGGTAAGGAGATGACTTAGCAGAATTCTTGCTAAAAATGGGTTTGGCAAGGATTGACATGGAAGGTTGGGGTCAAAGTCTAGTCGAGAAGAAGGCTCAGAAGGGCCAGTTTATAGTTTGGTCAAGCAGATGGTTTTTGTCAGAGGGAATCAATGGCAAATTGTGAGGGAAAGTCCTCTTGACCTGTTCATTATCTCTTTCCTTTCACTGCTTTAGATACTATCATATTTAATGGTAGACCTTCATTGGGTAGACTTATATAGGCTCTATTTTTACAAGTGAGTGTTGTTTGGAGAAGGAAGGTTGACAGGAGAGAGACTCTCCAGTTAATGTGTCAGTTAGTGTTACCCTGATACTCAAAAGTAATCTAGGTATTTTTGCCAGTTTTCACTTGGAAGTGAGTAGGAGAACTCTGATGAAGTATTTGAAGGATTGAAGTTCCAATTTTTTAAATATCTTTTTTAAATGCTTATTTATTTTTGAGGGAGGGGCAGAGAGAGACACACACACACAGAATCTGAAGCAGACTCCAGGTCCTGCCAAGCTGTCAGCACAGAGCCTGACACAGGCCTTAAACTCATGGACCATGAGATCATGACCTGAGCCAAAGTCAGACCCTTAATCAACTGAGCCACCCAGGAGCCCCAAAGTCTCCAATCTTTCAAAGCATGGATATTTGGTCATTGTTATGTAGGTCCTTTCTATACTGTCTCAACTGGTACATCTCTAAGTCTGGAGAGGCACAAATGTAGTGAGCTCATGTGAGTTACTACTCCTGATAGTTGAGTGACTCTGGAGGATGACATTATCCATTACCTATTCTGAATACTACCTCCTTCACATTTCCCTGATCTGAATATGCACTGTATCTCAATGAAATTATAGCAATTTCTTACTAAAGAATCTTAAGTGACTTGGTGCTTTGTTTTCTTAGGGTAGGCTCTTCCCTTCATTAATCACCATGGCTTTTAAATTCTCACATTTACTGAGTACAATACTTCCTCTGAGGTAATTGTAAAAACCTTTACTTGTTCTAAAGATATGGTAAACTAAATGATAATTTCTCTTTAGAAGCATTTTTCTGCACAGTTAAGTTAATGGTAACAGATTACTTTCACCCTTGAGATGAAAGTGAGTGTGAATGCACACACACAAACTCCATAGATACATATACATACAGATTCAGCAGGAGCAGAGAGAGGAATAGTTTAATGCCACTTAAATAAAAGCTTTAATTTTATAAGAAAATTGGAAATTAGAGACAAGCTCAAAGAAAGGAAAAATTTTAGGACTTGGGAGAAACCCTTATTTTCTGTATTCTCTGACCTTTGGCATATTATTTATTTAGTGGGTTTCAGCGAGCTTTAATATTTAGAAAAGGTCACATGAATAGCCAGATTCATGTACTATATTTGAATAATGTAGGCAGCAGGGGTCTAGAGAATTAGTGTCCTCAGACTAGGAAGCGTGATTTTCTAGCCCGGTCTCATTTCTGCCCCTGATTTGTTGTTTGACCTGAGGTGAGTCGTTCTCTTCTTTGTCTGTCAATGGTGATAATGAGATCTGTTCTTTCCTTTTCTAAAATAGATGTTGTGAAGAATCCAATAATCTCCTAACTGGCCTTTCCCCTTTATATACTACTTTCTAAAACTAACTGGATGCTACCTTCCTAAAACACTGCTTTGTGCCCCAGCCCTGTGTCCACAATTCCCTAGATCTTCCCCACAGTATGATATCCAAGCCCTCCCCATTTTAATCCCAAGCAATTGCTGCCTATCTCCAATGTGCTATACATTGTACTGTGTACTTTTAATATTAACTTTTCATCTTCATGCCACCAGAGCATAGCTATTTATGCTCATATGCTCTTAAATATAAAGAAATTAAAACCTTTAAAAGTACAAGCATGAAAGCAGGTCTTTTGGATTCTTGGCTTTTGCTCCTTCCACATGCACATTTAAGCTGTTGCTACTTAGCACATACCTTTATATGTGCACACATAGACACACACACACATACACATGCTTTTTTATTTAGATCTTTATATCTATGCCTCCACCTACTTTCAAAAAAGATGCAAGGTGGGAAAATAAGTTGGAAGTTTACAACAAAACCACTATATTAAAAATAAGGAAAAACAAGAACTATAACAAGGAAGAGGAAACAGGCATCTTATCTCTGGAATTTTTTTCCCTAAACCATTTACTGCATTTGTATTGCCACCACTCAGAGTCTCTTGCATGAACTGTTGCAATGGCCACCTATCCTGCACCCGACTCTGCTTTTACCCCAACACAATTCATCTTCCATACCGAGGGTAGAGTGACTATTTTAAAATAAAAACCTAGGAGCACCTGGTTGGCTCAGTCGGTTGAACATCTGACTCTTGATTTCAGCTCAGGTCAGAATCCCAGGGTCATGGGATCAAACCCTGTGTTGAAAGCAGGCATGGAGCCTGCTTAAGATTCTCGCTCTTTCTGTCCCTCTGCCCCTCTCCTCTGCTTGCACTCTCTCTCTGTTCTTAAAAAAATAAAATAAAATAAAATTAAATTAAATAAATAAATAAATAAATAAATAAATAAATCTTTAAAATATTAACCTGGGCATCTGCTTAAAATATTCTACTGCTTCCCATTAAATTTAAGGCACAGTGTCACTCTCTACCGTGACCTTCAGGCTGCACGTGATCTACTTTATGCTCAAGATCTCAATCCTTGTCTTCTCCCCTTCCTCATCCACCTCACTCCAGTCATTGGTGGCCTTCTTAGAACAGTACACCTGGCCTGAGGTATTTTGCTTTAGTTGTGACCCAAACCTGGCACATTCTAATGCTAGATCTTTGTGTGAGGAGCCTCTCTTCATTCAGGTATCATCAGCTCTTGGTTTGCTAGTTCCAGGTCAGTATATGCAGCCATACTAATACTGTGCTATTTTTTTAAAAAGATTTAATTTTTTGTTTTTTGAGAGAGAGAGAGGGAGAGAGAGCATGAACAGGGTAGGGACAGAAAGAGGGAGACAGAGGATATGAAGCAGGCTCTGTGCTGTAAGCGTGAAGCCTCATGCGGAGGTTGAACTCACAATCTTGAGTTTATGACCTGAACTGAAATGAAGAATCAGCTGCTTAACTAACTGACTGAGCCGCCCAGGTGCCCCATTCTGTGCTTTTTTTTTTTTTAAGGGCTACATAGTGTTTATCATATGGATGCGCTTTAATTTAGTTAATCTGTCCCTGCCAATATGCATCATGGCCCTTCCCAGTCTTTCACAATTAAAAAAAAGAAACAAAACCTTCAATACAAATGATCACATATACATATTAACACACTGAAAAAATTATTTATACAAATAATTACCTGAATTGGAATTACTATCTCAAAAGATATGGGATTATTATTTTGATATATTTTGCCAAGTCATGGAGTTTAATTTTATTTATTTTTTCAGCTTTATTGAGATAAAATTGACAGATAACAATTGTATATATTTAAGGTGTATGATGTAATGGTTCGATATATATATATATATATATATACATTATGAAATAATCACCTCAATCAAGTTAACACATCCATCACCTCATGGTTACCTTTTTTTTTAGTGTGTTAAAACCACTTAAGATCTAGTCTAGTAACTTTCTAGTAAATTTCAAGTATACAATACAGTATTATTAACTACAGTCACCATGCTGCACATTAGATCTCCAGAACTTATTCATCTTATAACTTAAGGTCTATATCCTTTGACCAACAACTCCCCAGTTTTTTCACCCTTCAGCCCCTTGGTAATCTCTGTTCTACTCAGAGAGTTTAATATTAAAGCATAACTCACTGAAGGTAGTCATGACATGTAGCTTTATAAAGCTCTAGCTTGAACCAAGGACAGAGCTTAGAAAGCCTTCAGGAGTGGATGTCTTAAATGATTTTCCTTGATGTGCACTTTTCTCAGCAGGTTTTTAGATATGAATTTTTTTTTTTTTTTCTGAACACAGCCTCCTGTATTCCCTGTTGTTAACCAGGGGATGAGCCACAGGCTTGTAATACTGGAATAAAAACAGGAGTTGACTTCCTGCTATGCACACTGAAAAGGCTGAGATGTGTTTTTATTTTCCCCAGACCTACCTTCTCTATGAGGATGAATCAGGGAATCAGGGGGCCCCCTGCCACTAAAAACCCAACTACTGCTATTTCTCCATTCTCAGAAAGGCAAGCACCAAGGTCACCTCCTCGAGAAGTTTCCCCTGACTATATGACAAAATGCAATCTTTCCTGTTATATCACTGTATCCGCACTTACTGGCTACACTATTTACTTGGTCCTAAAAATGCTGTACTTTATCATTTATTATTTATCTGTTTTATATGTCTTTCTTGGGGTGTGTGGAGCTCAAGGGCAGACATGTTGCAACACCCCTGTTCTTATCTTTCAACCTAATTTAGCAACTCATACCTATTAATAATATAAACATAAGGGGTGCCTGGGGTGTTCAGTTGGTTAAGTATCTAATTCTTGATTTCGGCTCAGGTCATGATCTCACATTTCTTGAGATGGAGCCTCACATTGGGCTCTGTGCTGACAGTGTGGAGCCTGCATGGGATTCTCTCTCCCTCTCTCTGCTCCTCCCTGGCTCACATGCATTCTCTCTCTCTCTCTCTCTCTCTCTCTCTCTGTCTCTCTCTGTCTCTCTCTCAAAATAAATAAACATTTAAAAACCACCCAAGAATGATGAGATTGGTTGTCCTCTCTGCAGGTAGGATGTGGATCCTCCCCACTCTTTGAACCAGTCCCCCTTTTGCCCATGATAGTCTAGCAGGAGACTCCTGATCCTGAGTGGGAGCTGATCTCAGGCGTGGGATACTTTTCTTCCACATGAATCTCATACCAGGAAGAGCCTGTGACCTTGGTATCATTAGCTGTTTTCTAACCAACTGAACCCATGACTAAACACTTTTAGGGCAAAATTTACATTACATTTCATTGTTAAGCTGACTCTAAGAAGAAAACAAAATATAGCCCTGGAGGAAAAAAGCATCAGAAAGTTGCTAGTGAGAGAAAATTGGGGTTATATGGTCAGTCTGCATGCCATGTCAGCTATGGTACACTTCCTCTGTAATGAGCTATGCAGTGATCCATATATATATGATCTATATATATAGATCTTAAAAGACTGCTGAAATCAAATTTCTAGATGCAGTTATTATTGATGTTTTCATCTCCCCGCATAGTAACATTTGACAGGCCTGCACAATTTTGCGATTTTGCTGGGGCAAAGCTAAGTGTCTCTGTGATGTGAGGAAACTTATGTCCTGATTTTTTCTGAATGTTTTGCATATTATGGGCACTTGTTCCATCTGATTGACAGGTTATCCTCACATGATGAATTGAAAAGGCTGTAGGTACTTCTTTTGTCTTATTCCTAGGAAGAAAGCACTGACTGTGTCTATAGAGCTTTGAAATGAGGGATTGGGGACCTAGGTGCCATGAGTCACGACGGGACAAAAGCCAGGTGTTTTACCCTAAATTTTTACTCATTAAGTTTGTCCTTTGATGCTGATACCTAGTGACCTGCTACTCTTTGTTATGAAAGGAAAACCGTTGTGTACATGCTTAGTACAAATTTGCTGTCACCCCTTGTTTACGAGCAGCTGGGATTATTTGAGTTCTCAGGCTGTTGCTATTCAAAATTTGACACACAAGCTGTAATAAAGGGGTGACAAAAAGTGAAGGTAAAAATAATAAGAAGTAATTATTTAGGTTCCATAAATCTTTTTGTCTCACTTTAGGTTTTGAAGTTTAGAGCTTTTGAAACCAAAAGTTTCAAAACAAACTAAAGTTATCCCTGTAATAAATGTGTTATAGACAAAGGCGTTTTTTCCCTAGAAATTTGATTGCTTCTCTTAGCAGTTCTTAAACCAATTGTCCTTTTTAAATGTAGAAAGTATTATATATAATTTTTTAAAGCCTCAATATATTGTGGAATTTCTTGGCCCACAATAACTCCAAAAATGCTTTCTAGTGACCTTAATTTTAAAAATCTTTACAAATGTTCTTTTTTTTGTTGTTTAAATATTAAGTGCTTTTCTTTAGTTCTGTGTTTGAGGCACATTATAAAATTCTTTTACTCATTTAATTATCTCTCTTCTATCATTCATTCATTCAATAGACATTTATTGAACACTAATGCTTTCTTGTGTAATATGAAAAGATGCCTGCATTAAAGCAGGTTTAGCTTTGCTTGCAATGATACCAATGTTTGATCATCAGGTAAACATTTTTAGAAAGACTTCAATATTTATGTATTGGTACTTTAAATGAGATGCTGTGTGATGCTACAAAACCTGAGTATTTTAAATCTGGGAATGTTGGAAATAGTAAAGTAAATAAAGACTAAGTCAGTAGTGAGGGGACTTTGATAAATCTAAATGTGTTCAGTCCATGGAAGGTGGTGTAAGGAAATACATACAACTTGCAGACCACTGAAACCCTAGCTATGTAGACTTGTTCAGTTGGTGTACCTGACTTCCTGAGTCAATATAATAATATTTAATAATTATGAGCAAGCTTCTTTAATTCCTCATCTTAAGCAAAGATCCAGAAGTTAAAAAATATCAAGGTGTTTCCTTCAGTGATGTGATGTCTTCCACCTGCATTGTTAAATGTCAAACACATGAGTGGATTTTGATCGTGATCCTCATAGTGATAAAGGTGACTGTGGGTTGGTGATAAAACTGAAACAATTAGCATTTTTTAAAGGTTTTTTATGAGATGCTTCAAAACATACACAAATAGAATAGTATAATGAACTCCTATGAATCCATCTCCCAGCTTAAAAAATCATCAGTATTCAGCCTTTCTTATTTATCTTGGCTTTCACCCACTCCCCAAACTTACTCGATCATTATTATTATTTACAGGGTTGTATGTGTTGTATGTGTGTGTGTGCGAGTGTGTGTGTGTGTGTGTGTGAATGTGACTGTATGAGAGAGAGAGAGAGAGAGAGAAAGTTAAACATATTGGAAGACACAGATCTTAGCGGTACATTTTCACAAATAAGTACACCCATGTTATTCCACCTATACCATGATCGGAAGTGGATTTAATAGTTATTATTGCAGGTGCTATAGAGTCTGTAGGTATTCATATGGAAGAGAGGGGAATTCCCTCTCTATCTACAACCTGACGCTCAGGCCTGGTAGTTGGGTCTTATGCATGTGCTGGAATGACATTAGATGGATGAGCTTTTTATTTCAAGCTAATAGCTCCTTAATATTATTTTCAGTTAAAGACTCTGATATATCCTCCTCTGATGCCTCTTCAAGGTATAAGGAAGAGGAGATAGTTATCATGGATTAGAGGAGAGAGAAGGAGGAAGAATTTCCAAGTCTCATGTAAATCCTCATCATCTTTCCTTGGTTAGAAAACTGGAATGAATTGAAGTCAAATGATCTATCTTAGAGTTTTATGGAAGTAAGACAATATTTGTTTTTTATTGATCCACAATTACTTGTTTTTGAGTTATAACTTAGTAACTTCATCATACACTTAGATTTCTATAACCTCTTAAAGAAATCGGGATATTGATAAAATGTTAGTGTATCCAGGTATGTTTTAACTGTGGCTATTAAAGTTGCACAGTATGGCTGAGTGGAGGCTGGGACATAGTAGAATATCTGGGGTGTTCTGGGGGGTTCGAGCCGCAGACAGTGTGGCTTGAAAAGGTTCTATTCTGCCTACATTTGTTCTTTCTAGCTTTGCTCAGTCCAACCAGTTCAAGATACAGATCACTACTGATAAATAAGCCTTTAATTCTATGGCTCAAAGATACTCACAATATTCCTTTCCCCTGTTGGCATTGAAAGTCAAAAACCAATACAGAGGTATTTTTTAAATGAAGTCAGATTTTTTTACTTCTTGCCAAGATATTGTTGCTTATTCAGTTAGTGGCTATTTGCAAGGCTGATCATAATTCTGCAGAAAACTGCCTGTATTCCAGTGTCACTTGAATAATCAAAATTCAGAGCTTCAGTAAGGGTGCTCCTCATTTACAAGGTTAATTCCTCCAATAATGATGTCTGTGCTCTTACACACAATTCAGAACTGAGAATTTATTGCACAGGGCACAAACTCATTGGATATGCAGTGTAAATAACCTTATTAAGAATGCAGGGAGAGAATATACATTACTGTTCTGTTGGGTCAGAAGGGTAAACACAACAAGAAAATGAGGCATTTACCACTAAGTAGTCCAACTGATTTATTTTACTGTGCCTTTTTCATTTTGAGCCTTTTGAAGCACAGGCTGCCTGGGTACTCTGCCCTCACCTAGGCATTCATGTAAACAATACTAAATTCTAGAGGGTGTGGTAACTGTCCCAGAGAACACCACCAGGGACTATGTGTTAACTGAAGTTAGAATTGATAACAATGTTTCAGGTCAGTCTGAGTTAGTAGTAAATCAACTTTTGCTTTTGTGCTCCAGGTGTTTCTGTTAGGATTCGATAAAAGATATGATGGAGAATTTTTCCCTGGCTGTATAAACAAAACTCAATTGATCTAGATCTAAGCAGTGACACAGCTCTAAGTAGAGACCAGAGCTAAGACAGAGCAGGATATAGTAACCCTTCAGCTATCTCCTATATATGGTCTGTATTTCTAGTTCAACTCTAAGTGCTTTTTGATAGAAGAAAGTTGCTTCTGTCTACATCTTTTCTGCCTAGAGATAGTATCCAGTATAGTAGCATGCCAGTGGGAAGGACGCTGTCAGCAAAGTTCTTCTGTGACATGAGGTCATATTTTATATAACAGAAAATACCATAGCAAAGCTACAATATCCTCAGGGCCCTCCTTCCAAGGCCACTTAGCTTAATAGTATATGCTTTTTCTAGTTCTTGACATAAGGAAATATTTTTAGGAAGATATTAGTGTCTTTCAAACTAGTAATACTTATTATAGCATTTCTTTACCTTACAGTGATAATGATTATAGATTTCTATTTATTACTAGAGATTATTACTGTGTTATAAATACTTTAAAATTGAGTGGATTCACAAGAAAAGCATTTGGCTTTATGTTGATCCCAGAATAAGAATCATAGTGAGTGCATTTTATAATTTGTATATTTCTCTAAAAAAATAACTTATTGAGACTTATTCACCATTTTCATTCCCTGATTTACAGGGATGGAGTGTCTCCCTTTCTTTTATCTAGCTATATGAGGTTCATTTTTGGCTTACCTTGTTTTATTCATACTTATCTAAGGAGACAGATGATTTCTCAATTTTCATTGCTCCAAGCCCCTGCATCGTTGAAGGAGAAATTTTAGTTACTTAAAAGGTAAGTTAAATCAGATAGCCATGTTGACCATCGGTAGTGGGAAGCAAAGAAAGATAGATAACAGAAGACTTAGGGTCATGTGATGAAAGGAACAGGAACTTAAAATTTTGGAGGAACAGGTGCACGTCTTCCAGGAGTTTATAGATTAAAATCAATAAAGGCAAAATATGTCAAATAAAGCCTGAAGAAATTTTCTTCAGTATGTCACCTCCTTATTCATTGGAGAACAAGTAATATGATCCACCCTATATGGCTTTGTGGTGCTAAATAACGTTCTAAACTTTTATTGATGTGCCCCATCAGGTCAGCTTCCACTAGACCCCATTCTGAATATATTCCTTAAAAGTATAAATGACTGGTGAAATGAAATTTCTCTTTGTCTTGTTCAACTCTTCTAAAGGAGGTCCAGGTTGGGAGAGAGAGGGGTGAGCTCTATTCCTTGCCCTGGGACTAACCATAGAGGCCTTGATTTCCTCTATGTCAGATAAGAGGGTTGGGCTACGTAATGTAAGATTCTTTCCATCTTTAAAATTCTTCTTTCTACATATTTAAAAATATTTTAATCCTCATTGATTACATAATACCCATTAATGATGATCTACTGTACTCTCACCTTGAAAATACTAGAATGGAGTCCAAGAAATATAAGTCTGTCTCTTAACTATAAAGAACAAGCTGATGTTTACAGAGGGGAGGTGGCAGGGGTGGGGGAAGGTTACAAAGGTGATGGGGATTAAGGAGTGCACTTGTTGTGATGAGCACCAGGTGCTGTATGGAAGTGTTAAATCACTAAATTGTATATATCTAAAACTAATATTACACTGTATGTTAAATGAAAACTTAAAAAAAAAAGAAAAGAAAAGAAAAAAAGAAATAGTTGAGGCAAATTAAGCCAGAGCCAGGCCCAGAACAGGAGGCTGTTTACTGCTTTAGGAAGGGCCAGGTTCATGGGTGTGTGTGCAGGGCATTCGTAAAAGGGTCCCATGCTTAGTGTCTGATACAACGTGGTCATCTTGAAATTCTTAATACTCTTATCTTTAAATTTGTATTCTGCAGTCAAAAATAATCCTGATGGGATGATGGAGTATGCACTGAGGTGTTAGATCTTCTACTCCCATAGGATTTTGCCTCCTGTCACCTCCTTATTTCTCCTGATTGGGTGCCAGCCACCTATTTCCTTGCCTCCACCCAGTGACTTCTGATGCTTTTTGTTCACAGCATGAGCTTAGGCATGGGTGTGGCGAGGACACTTGTGAAGGTCTGCACTTGCTCTGCAGGTATCCTCATTCCCAAGGAAGCAGTACCTTCAATGCAAATAAAAATCACCAGGATAGTTTGAGAGACTATAGAAGAACAGAAAAAGCTTTTCCCCTGCTTTTGAACAAGTGGTCCATATTTTCATTTTGCATTGAGCCCTGCAAATTGTGCAGCTGTCCCTCACCTCAGTCTTTCATAAACATCTTTGCAAGGATTAGGAATTAGCAAGAGCATCACCCTTTCAATATTATTTTGTATACAGCATAATAGCAAAAGTATATAATGTATATGTATTATGGATAATATAGTGATATTTATAGTGTCATTATTGCTCCAAATTGTATTTCTCATTTTTGTACACTCAAGAATTTGAGTTTTTATTTCTCTGTAAGTATTAGCCTCTGGAAGACTATTTCATGTCTACCAAACTATAAGAACCTCATGAATTAATTTATTTTGAATTAATAAATGATTGGAAATACTGATATTGGGGTATCAACCCATCCTCTTCTAGGGTGAAATGCTATATGGGAAATCAGATGATTTTAAGAAAACCCAGCCAAAAAGTATTTAGATATCTTTAGAAATAATGCTAATAGATTGGTATGTACCTTTCTTTACTGTAGGAATATATGTGCTGAGAAGGCTAGAGGCTCATACCTACCAATCAGAGCACTCTGTTCTATGGATTATGCTAGAGACACAAGTACACAATATGAAATTCTCAACTCTTGTTTACCCAGACTTTACCCTTCTGAAGGCATTGGGTGTTACAATGTCCAATCCCATTGGGAGCAGCTTTAAGAATTATATTTACCCAACATTTATTTATTTAAAAATTTTTAATATTTACCTATTTTGGAGAGAGAGAGAGAATGAGAGAGGAGCAGAGAGAGGAGGAGAAACAGAATCTGAAGCAGGATCCAGGCTCCCAGCTGTCAGCACAGAGCCCAATGGAGGATTCGGACTCACAAACTGTGAGATCATGACCCAAGCTAAAATTGGATGCTTAACCAACTGAGCCACCCAGGCACCCATTTACCCAGTATTTATGATGTCAGTATGTTTGTTTTCTTTCTACAATGAGATGATCAACTTGAACAAGTAGTACAAATATTATCAGAAGAGTTCAATATCAATGCTATCAAAATGAATATGATTATTTTTTGAAGACATGTTTCAATATCTGAGTAGATATGATGCTTCACAGGTCTAATCTGCAGGCTCTGTAGAGTATATTTTGACAGGAACTCATCCTGAAATGCCATTAAGGTATAATCATCCTCAAATTATCGTTGGTATTTGTATGACAGAGACGGAGAATTACTGAAGTACACTGTAAAGTTTTCCCGTTAATGTATTTGCAGAACTCTGAGGATTTAATTGTGTTCTTGTCCAGACCTCTGGGAAGAACTGAAACTGCTTTTTTGAGAGAAGTCTTGGTCTTACCCGATTCAATTGCTCTGCACCTGGGCAGGAATATGGATAAACTATTCAATGTTTATATAAAAATAAAAATCTTGTCAACTACACAGGGAGTAGCTAATATAAAGAAATCAGTTCATTTAAAAAACAAAATGTGTCCATTACAAACATTTATGAAAACCTCAGTTTTCAAATATATGTTACATCTTCTATTCTTTAAGAGACCATGTGAAATGAACAACCATTTTTCTAAAATTTATAATCTCCCCTCTGTTTTTCACTAGAAAGCTTCACAATCCAGTTCTTAAAAAAAATGAAATGATGGATTCATTTATTCACCCAATTGGTGTTTATTAATCCCCCCTACTAGGAGATCTTTTAGGCACCAGTTATAAACATAGCAAAGACTCTGAACTTGTGGACATCGTAGATAGGAGACATTTGATTTATAATGATATATTTATTAATATTATCTGGAATGCCAACATGAGGTTTCTGGAGCAGATAGATTTATCATTATTTATTTACAGCAAATAATAATGTCCTGATTCCCTTGTGCTATAGTGTCTTCCTTCTAGGGCAATGGAGGGAGAGCCAGTTGTCACTCAAAATACAAGGCATCTGTTTTATAGGTGAGAATCCCCTCCCCACCTCCGTGAAAATGAATCTGGACATTTATACATGAGGGATAGGCAGTTGTCTTTCCTCCCCTTTTGAGAGAGTTTCCTTACAAGAGTAATGGGAAGGATCATGGGTTCTCCTTCTGGAACGTGTCCATTGTCCTGGGTCTCAGGACTGGCTATGGAAGAGTTTTTAAGTAAGGAGGAAGTGACTGCAATAGTCTAGGTTAAAAAAAAAACCCAGTTGTATAGATGTAATAGTTAGAAGTAGATGTAGAGAGAAGTCAGTATTGTACTTATTTGATAATTTACTATTCCCTCATTTAATAAATGTATTGGGTGACTACTATGCTCTATATAGACATGAGCAAGGTTCTGGGGACATGTGCTTGAAAGTTTGACATGATTTCTGTCTTCTTGAAATTTATGATGCAGTGAGGGAGAGAAGAGACTGTGTTTGGGATTGTAGAGGATGCCATGGAAACAAGGAGGAGCAGCTAAACCACATGGGGCTGAAGTACATAAAGGAAGTCTGAGACTGAAGGTTGTATTCAACTGTGTGTCACAGAAATGCAGTTAAAATCTTATCTATTTTATCTTTCATGTAAGTGGAGTCTGGAGGCAGATGGTAGTACTCAGAGACTGTTATGGTAACATGAGGACACTGAGGTCCAGACTCCCCCTGGCTTTCAGCATTGTCATCCTTAATGCAAGGCTGTTGTATTTACAACAAAGATATTGCTCTTCTAGACATCATTTTTCAATTCTAGGAAGGAAGAAAGGGAAAAGATTAAGAGCAAAAGATATGTTGAGTAGGTTTGCCCATTTTTTTTTTTCAGGAAGACAGTAACACTCTGAAAAGCCCAATACCTAACTGCTGTTTATACAATATATTCTTTGCCCAGAACCATGTCTCAAGATCATCTTTTGATTTGTGGGACTGTGGAAAGCTAAGTATTTTTAAGCGGAAACATTACCAACTAAATTAATTTGTGTTCTATTAGAAGAGGAGATGGATTGAATAGATATTAGGAAGACAATTAAAAACAACTGACACAGGGATGATTTCTGTAGAAAGTGAGAGCTAAGACTTGCAAGAAAGGAAAATTCTCAGAAGGCCATTGAGAGACTTACAGGAAAAAAAAATCCGATCACTTTTTCTTCTCAACTCTTTCTTAGAAGCAGCGATAAGAGACAGTATAAAAAAGAATGTGTTCTTCATTTTCTACAAAGTTACTATTAAAGATGCTATTCATATTTTAGTCAGTGCTCCTTTAGATGCTTAAACTACATTCCACTTTCACTGTTCGACTCTTATCCTTTGAATTTTTCATAATAGCTTTATTATATCTATTCCTCTTACTTATAATATCCCTTAAATCAGTTTGGAAGTTAGTAGAAACCACCTATTGTAGCCATGACTGAAAATAAACAAATGTAATAATACAGTGAGCTTCAGGCAAAAAATGTGTTTGATCTTTAGAAGATTTTCTAAACTAAGTATCTAGTACAATGGACCTTGTGGTCAGTCCTCATTAAACAGAATACATGGCTATTGATAAAAACAGATCCACACATATCCCTGACCAGAATATTACCCTTTTAGTAAAGGCGTTACATACAATAAAATTAATTTAAAAACTGGCTAAACTATCAGAGATATTAATTTTATTCCTCAATTTCAGATTACATGGAGTATTTGGTCCCTGATCCATCTTAATCTCTCTAGCCTGCGTTGCTGAAAACTTGAGGAAGCCACATCACCTTTGAAAAGAAGGAAAATTTCTTAGGATAAATATCAGTAAACAACTCTTTCCTATGGAATTTAGATGTCTCGCTGAAGTAGCACTTAAAACTGGACTCTACTGAAGTTGTTTATTCCAGCAATACACCTTCCTGATTTTAAGGTGAGAGCTCAACTGTGGGTCGAAGTCAAATACATTTTCACAAATAACCTTGTATGATCATGTGGTTCAAATATGGATATTCAGCAACTCCATGCCTCAGAGAGCACAGAATATGCTGGATGATACTTAGGACCAGAAATCACTACCAACCTGGCACTAGGCATGGTTTGCACAATTCTGAAGCATTGATTGGACTTTGCACAAATTATTCTTGGGAAATTTTTATATCTGTATAAAAGCCATTTTCCAGGTGACTGGTGATATTTATAAAAGCAATAGTTTTAATGCTTTTCCTCCTGTTTGATAATTTCAAGTTTGATAATTTGGAGAGTATTTCATTCAGCATAAGTGCTGTTTCCTTTTTCTTCTTGATTATATATTGATCTGATTGGACATGAGTATGTGGAACCATTGTTGCAATATGGCTTTTGGCATTTATAGACTGGACATTTATAGGTGCATTATCACTCTAAGGACATTTTATTTTTATATTCAGATAATGAGTAAATATTTGCCTAGAGCAGAGTTGAATATTAGTATTGGGCAAATACATGCATTCATCTAATTTTCTCTTTTACTATACAGACTATTATTGGAATTACAGTAATTTTTAATCTCACATTTTGCATTTTAATTTGAAATTTAGAACATCACAGAAAAGTTGTTTTAAAAAAATGAAGAGATGCTCAAAAATGTTTATATGCTTTTAATGCAACAGATTGCTAGCTACTCCAATATTTCATACACACACACACACACACACACACACACACAAATCATTACATCACTCACTCGGTTTCTAAAGCCTGTTAGGCTCCTGATGGTACAAATGAAGTAACCTTTCAGCAACCTAACACTGGGCTGCAGAAATGGTGAAATCAGGAAGCCACTTAGAGTTTAATCCCCTCTCTATTAAGAATTCTTTTGGAGGAACACAGGAGTTGCTGTTTGGCACCTACAAGTGCATAGGAAACCTGTTGAGTAGAAATTGGCCCAAGTACCTAAGTCCTGAATGGATTCCTTGTTCGTGAAAACCTTACTACACATGCCTGTGTTCAGAAAAAGAGTAAGGGGGAATGGGAAGGGTGGTCAGATGAGAATACCAATCTATTTCTGTCATATTTAAAAATGAATAACAATCACTTCCAAAATATTAATTGGACAAAATGGAAAAAATATCTGACCTAATAATTGTTTATATAATGGTTAACAAATGTTTCAGGAAATAATTTTAAAGGACACCAGATCCTAAGAAAGAATTGTATGTTTTCAAAATACATTTTTAGTGTTCTTAATATATCCATCTATGTTTATTGTGGGGAAGCAATAAATTGGCTTTCAAATAATACAAAATGGTTGCAAAGTTTATTTTACATAAACACAGTATTTAACTGTAGGATGAAAATATGGGAGCTGGAGGCAAATCAGATTCTGCTTCTCCAAACCTGAACATATGTTTTTAAAAGAAAGACTTTGCCCAGCAGAATTAGCAGATGGTCTAAGTCCCCTTGGAGTACATGGGCTCAATTCAACACTGATTTGGGATTATTCATTCAAAGGGTTTGGTCTCTTCTGAGACTTTAATAAGGTAGGCAAGAAAGAACGATGCCATTCGATTTGAGCATTGTAATTTGTGTAGTATAATTCAGAGAGTTAGTAAGGTAGCTTTTATGCTGGAAAAAAACCAAAACAGTAACAACACTCCAACACGTACATTGACTATGGCTGCTGTAGACCATTTCCTTAGAGAATCAACTAACTTTTACATTGATCTGACTTCAAAAGCTAACCTTGATGAAGCAAATATGATTCTATCTTCTGTATTTGAGGCAAAGATGGGCAGACAGTGAACACATGGGACAGAAGAATCAGGCCTTCAAAAGAATCATTCAGCCAGGAATAATGAGTTGACTGTAGGAAGATAAAGCTTATTGTGAATAAATATAAGTTTCTTCATTTTGGATACAGACAAATAAAAACTGAAGAGAAAAAAATCTGTAAAGTTGTTAAGTAGGGGATATGGAATTTAGCAGAAACAGGTATAACATTAGCTTGCTGTATTAGTCAGGGTTCTGCAAAGAACAGAACCAATAGCATACAACTCTCTCCCTCTGCCTCTCCCTCTCCTTCTATGTCTATCATCCCTATTACCTCATTTCTCTCTGTCATCTCTATCTCTCTACATACTCTTATGGCTATATTTAATGTTGGCTATATGGAGAGGAGTTAGATGCATTTTTTAAAAATGATGATGATGAAGAAAAATTGATTAATATTTTGCCATTCAGGAAGAAATTCAGAGAGTGAATAGTTTTCCACAGGCATTGCATTTTCAATATCTGTGACATATGTTTCTTCTTTTAATTTTAATTTAATTTAATTTAATTTTAATTGAGAGAGTGCACACACACAAGTTAGGGAGGGGCAGAGTGAGAGAGAAAATCTTAAGCAAGCTCCACGCTCAACACAGAGCCTGATGCAGGGCTTGATCCCAAGGCCCTGGGATTATGATGTGAGCTGAAATCAAGAGTCAGATGTTCAACTGACTGAGCCACTTATGTGTCCCCATAGCATATGTTTCTAGAGGTCAAAACAATAGGTTTGAAAAACTAGATAATATTTTGTTCTTCATCTCTATTCTCACTTTTGTTAGAATAATGCTACTGAATACCTTCCTGAATGTGTTAAAAAGTAGTGGTGATGTTATGACCTGTACACTTTGATGTGATTCTAGTAAAACTAATATCAAGATGGTATGTTTGAACTTAGTATATTCCCCTTCAAGATGTGGTATTTTATTATATGATAAAAATATATAAATTAAACTGTGATGTTCCTCATGGTTATTTAGTATAATGAATGTATAAGTGGGTGCACAAAATTCACTCTGTGACTCAGGCAAATGTAACTACCAGCTAATTGGGCAGTACTGTCTAAAAAGAACAAAATCAGAGTGCCTGGGTATAGTCAGTTAAGTGTCCTATTGATTTCAGCTCAGGTCATGGTCTTATGGTTGTGAGATCAAGCCTAGCAATGGGCTCTGTGCTGGGCTCCCTGCTGGACTTGTAGCCCACGTAAGATTCTCTCTTTCACTTTCCTACTCTCCCTCCCACTGCCTCTCTCTCTAAAAAAAAAAAAAAATCCACACACATACACACACACACACACACAAAAACACACACAAAAAAGCCAAATAAAAAATAAAAAGAACAAAATCGTAGCAGAAAACTATCTCATTTTTTTCTAATAAGAAAATACCATTGATGTTTCATACCTCTAGACAAGGTGGCAAGCTGGTAGCCCAAAAGTGTAATCCAGTCCAAATATATGAAAATGATTTAGAAACATGAGGCGGCATATAAAAGTCAGGTGGTTGCAAATAAAGTCCTTTATCCCCTCTTTTCTCAAAAAACTTAAATTTCTCACAATGTTGTGTAATATTTTCCTGGATGGCAAAAATCTCCTGAAAATGCATAACCAATTTTGCCTTTAGGCAAGCTTTGTGCTCTCCAATTGATTCCTTCCTGCCATTATGTGCCCTATGCCCATTCACCAGGGGGCTCACATACTTACTTAAATTACCTTCCAAACTCCCACCATTCTGGAATGTGTATTGAAACTACTGTGGAATCCTATGTTTCTAGTTTAGAAATTTCTTACAATTTTTTTTGGTTTTAAAAGGAATGGGCCTGCCTTATTATGACAATAGAGATATGATTAGAATAATTTTTCCTACCATTATCCAGTTTGTAGCTTTCAACAAAGATTTTCTGGAAATATAAACCACAATTTCAGTGCTTTTATTGGCAAATAGGACCATATTGGTGAACTCATACAGTAATTGCCCTTCTGTAGCCCTCAGTACTCCAATTTACAATTATTTTAAATTTAATGCTTTTGATTAGGTATTTCCAGAAATGAGAGTGCTTAAGTAATCCAAGAAACAAGGAAATGCCTTATAAATGTAGGGATGATTTAAAAGCTTTCTTGAAGGTATTCAATATCAGATACCTAGTAAAGCTAGTTCCTGGAATTGATCATCTGTAAATAAATAACTAGCAAGAAATTATAGTACTATAAATACTGTAATCACCATGAATTCTTCATTGAAAGCATTTAGAATATATCAGTAAATCTTTCATGTAAGAGGAGTTTCTAGAAATACCTGAAAAAACAGAGGTTTTAAGCATCATGTGATATAAGAGCAACAATCTATCAGTATTTACACTTATGGGCTTAAAGTAATAAATTCAACATTCTTTTAATAACATTTTCCCCTTTTGTGGTGCAACAATATCTACCATACAATAACACTTGAGAATCTTATTGCTGCTTGCTAACTTAACAACTAACAGTTTATGCGATCAAGAAGTAAGGCTAATTTATTCAGGTTTTAGACTCTTAAGATTAGAAATATTTGGTGAAATTACTTGTTCAGCTGGGAAATCGATCGCACTTATGTATAAAGCTTGCATGGACCCTCTTTCAAGTGTGGCTAAATCTGTTTTTATAATTTGTGCACAATTCTGTGTGGACTGAAATCCCACCAGGACATAGGGCCAATTTATTTGTGTATAAGAGTACATGGGTTACAACTGATTTTATAAGTACCCGAAAAACCTATAGCACCTACCACTCAGCTCTCCAGTGAGAAGCCCATGGGGGTACAGCTACGAAATGCCCACCTGACAGTAGAAAATCAACAGTAAATTGGTTGGGAGAATCTATGATACTGAAAATTACTTTCTGGCTGCTGCATTAATTGGTTATATCAATCAAAGTAAAAACTCAACATATATACATTTATGAGTTCCTTTATATCTTTGGGTTTGGGTCCATTTTAAAATAAAACGGAATCCTGAAAAAAAAAAATCTGAGGCTAAACATTCAGATGGTAAAAAGTTCTTCAAGCATAGAGGTACAAAGTTCTTATGTTTATTTTATAATACAGTTCTTTAGTGTGAAGCTAAAACTTTGCTTTAATAGAATACTGTTGTAAAACTGATCTTCTTTACCTTTTCCTGTAACTTTGAAAGAAGCATATTTCCCCAGTTACAAGTTATAAGAAAGAGTTACAGACATTTTCTGTAATACTTTACTTTCTGTTCATTCATTTATTCAAAATATATTATTGAGTGCCACTGATATACTAGGCACGCATTCTCCTGGGTACTAGGCAAGCATTTGGGAATAAGGGGAATCCACAGGAGGGATTACATTCAGGTATGCATCAGGAGGGAGAAGATCTGTAAGTAAATTATGTAGTAGGCTAGAAAATGATAAGTGCTTTACAACTGGGTGAGATGGCATCATCTGGGAAGCAAGTGTACATATCTAGGTGAAGAGGGCAAAGACTGAGCCGTGGGAGCAGTTCCATCATGGAGAGATGACATTGTGAGAGACAGTGGAAATCAATCTTTATCCCTTACCCATGACACAAACTTCTGGTCAATTTTGTCATTCCAGGTTTGACTCTAGTAACAAAAAGACAAAATCTCACCAGTATATGGTGAAAAGATACTTATACTGAATGATAAAAAGGCTGGAACTCTCCTGTAAGCAAGATCCTGGCATACAGAGTTATTAACTAAGTTTTATTATAGCTCCATGAAACAAGGAGGCCCTTTTACTTTCATTTTCTAGCTGGAGCCGTTTAGTCATTGAGGGTTTAGTTATATGATTTTTAGAGGAAGTTGGGAGTGAGCCATCCAGTTTGAGGAAATGGCTACTGGTCAGGGTGCCTTTGCAGTCTGAATTCAACCTTCTCTTAGGAACTAAAGGGCATTCATTGGTTGCCTTTCCTCTTATTATGAAACATTAAGTAAATCATTTTTTTGGACAGGGTAACTGCTCAGATTTCCACTTACGGTGTTATCAAATACTGATAAATATTTTATATAGCTAAAACTATTCCCTGATATAAGCATATGTTGCATGTACAACTAATCAAATATTCAGCTAAGTCACATAGCTTGTACGAGAAGAAATCCCCTAATAAAGGGCTCTGAGTTTTCAGAAAACTGGTAAAATTCTCTCTTAGAAGCTAGTGGAATGTATGACATTACTGTTCACTACATTTTAATGGCAAAATAATAACAAATAATGTCAGTTACTTTATCTCAACTGTTTTATCTTTTCCTTGCTGAAAGCCTCTAATGGAATTACTGTCTTTTTATCTAACCAACTTATAGAGAATGTGGGTAGTGGTTTCAAAATTTATGAAATGCTCATTTTCTCATAGGATAGAGGCTACTGATTTTTTCTATAAATGACAGAATTTATTAATTGATGCTTGAACCTGTTGTGTTTTCATTTTAACTTTCAAGAGGGTAAAGAACATGGCAGACACATATTCAAAGCAAAACCTGAAACATACCTTGAAAACATCTAGCTCATAAGCTTCATTATAGGGAAAAACAGCCCCTGGACAGTGAAGAAAAGCCACAGTTCCTGTCAGCATAATTAGGAAGCCCTAAAAGAGATTTCCTAGAATTGTTTTTATGTTTTTAATAAGAATTCTTAACCAAAAGAATATATAAGGAAATTTATATTAATGGTATTCAAAAATTAGTAGATTCATGTTTCTCATATTTACTCATGAGTAGACTAGAATTATAAGTTTATGGAGCTGACACTTCTCTGAAAAACACGAACCTGGATTTGTTTGGTATAAAAAGCATCAACTCTCTTTCAACACTAAACAGGACATAGAAGGCAATGTGAATAGCCTCCAGCCATTATTTTTTAGTAGTTACATTAGCTTTAAGTTCACTTACCATTTAGGGAAAGAATGTGGTTCAGGGAATGGACTAGAAATCTTAAAAGGCTGAACTCTTAGATTTTAATCTCAGTTCACAGTAGCCATTGGCAACTTGCCTCTGTCACAGAAGCAATTGAGAACGTAAATGTTGTTAAAGTATCTTGAGCCAATTGAATAAGATAAAATTTTATAAAGATATATGCCAGGGTATTACCGATAAAGCAGTGTGCTTTTTCAGGATAGACATTATTATTAAACAGCTGGCAGAGTAATATAAATCCACATAATGGGCTTCAATCTGCTGCATGGTCATCCCTAAGCACAGTAGTGCATAAAGTAAAGCTCTACTTTGGTCAAAATATCTTGAAAAGCTTTCCATGGTGCTCGAATCCCAGCTTCCCACTTTCCTTCCCAATGAGAAATCAGAATAGTTACTGGGGTGGAAGGCTTAAATGACGTCCAACTGGGTCCAAAGATTCCAAAGGCTGGTGGGCTGTGTTGTTTGGAGGCCCTTAAACAAAAGCAAGGATTATGAAGGGGTTCAGTGTCTAACTCCTTTACAATTGGGTCCTGTTGGGTATTTTGCATTGACAGCCTCTTAGTCATTATTATCCCAGTCAAACCAGTTTTCACGATGATATTCCATATCCCATTTTCATCACTACATGAAATGTAGTATTGAAAGGGCCAGGCATCTTTCACAAAGCATAACAGGATATTGATAACTGTGCAGACTGACTCCCAATGCAATCTCAGGCCTTGTTTCTAACTTTATGATCTTTTTTTTTCTGGACCAGCAGGCTTTCCCTCATCAGGCTGATGATGGCTCACTTCACACATACCACTCAAGACTTCTGTGCAGCATAAAATTGAAGATCAAAAGCATGTAGGAGAAGAGGAATAAAGGAATGAAATGAAAATTGAAAGATATGTCGTTGGAAGGAAACAAAAGTCTATAAAAGAAAAGCTCAGGTTTCATGTTGGTGATGATTAGTCTTGCAAAACCTTCTGAGACTGTGGAAGCATCTGCTTGTCGAAAATCCAGATTCTCTCTCTCTCTCTCTCTCTCTCTCTCTCTCTCTTTTTAAAGGCTTTTCATAATGAGCAACTCTTCTCTCATTTGAAGGGTTGAATCTTTTTTGAAAGAGTTTGGTAATGCCAGGCATTTGAACACTCAGTCACATGCAGCAGAACCAGGCACATGGAGAACAGCTGATTCCACAGAACCAAGGGCTTGGGTAAGTGCCCGGCACTGAGCCACCTAAAGTGACCGCAAATGCTGCCTTTTTAGTAAGCACAGAAAAGTCATTTTAATTTAATAATCTTTTATGATGTAAATGGATCTCTGGTAAAACTCTTCTGGTAGTGTGGTTCCAGCGATGGGTAGGGGTTGGGCTGGGGAGTATCTTAAATATCACAAAAGGAAATGAAAAACATCTTCCCATATTTGAGGGCAGAAAGCTATAAAAAAATTTTTTATGTTGTGACCTGCAGCATCATCCTGAACATTTGGGTTGGATTTGGAGAAAGGACTTAATCTCTTGGCAGCTTCTTCAGTTTTGAAGTTAGAGCCTGAGGTCAAAAGTTGTACATGATTTGCTACATTGTATTTCAGGCTGGAGTTCCATCCACTGTCCAGTGCCAGTCAGCCCCAGCCCACAGATGTTCCATTAATGAGATATCTTATCAGGATTCCATCCTACCAGAAAATCTGGTTGAATATGGGTGGCATCATATCTAATTACAGAGATGATATGATAATTGAAAATAATTATAGTTTGATTTTCTTTTAAATGAAAATAATTTTAATAATGAGCCTAGTATTATTAGAATTGACATGGAATCTCATGTAACCTGGGAGCAATCATGGTGATTCCCATTTCTTGGGTGACCTCTAAGTCTCCTTCTGTTCTAAGATTGCCTTTGGTAAAACCAGTTGTTTGTGATGTTAGGGAGAAGACCTCACTTCTTAAGTTCATGTGTTTGAGATAATCTTTTTGGTTCTCAGGAGTATGCCATTGTTTGGTTTGCTACTGTGAATTGGATTCTTACAATTTATTTTAGGGGCCAAAGAAAAACAATCTAAACTGTCAG
This sequence comes from Cryptoprocta ferox, assembly GCA_028646485.1. NCBI lineage: Eukaryota > Metazoa > Chordata > Mammalia > Carnivora > Eupleridae > Cryptoprocta > Cryptoprocta ferox. The sequence continues at coordinate 46,699,969 of CM053573.1, forward strand.
TTTAAATAATTTTGGTAACAACAGCAAAGAGGTTGAATTTAGTTAAAAGCCTAATATTTCTTTTAATAAATTATAGAATATTTCTTTGTTATTTCTCTTTTTAGTCACTAGCTTTATCTTATGAGACACATATCAGAGCTATTATTTGAACACTGTTCTTAGTTATACATTTTTTAATGTTCCTAAGTGATTTTTATTTATTTTTCTTTATGACTATTATAATACTTGGCTAAATATAAAAATCTATAAATATGCAGTATGTACTTTCATTTTAGGTATTTTCAGCAATGTCCTCAAAATAAAATATAGTAATGGTTATTGTTAATAGCTACATAATGTAAAAACCATATCATGCTAGATATTGCAACAAATTCTACATTCCTTTCAAGACATTTAAAGCTTCCCCCCCCATCCCCTTTTAAGAAGGCCTATGATAATGATCCAGAGGATAATAAAAAATCAGATTTTTCTGCTAGGAAATCTTATTTCAAAGGTAACTTTTGAACCATGAGCAGATGTTCAGACTGTAATCTATTTACTTATGGCATCAAACAGTGAACTACTGAAGATTTATGTTTTTGTAGTCTTTTCAATAGCTTGAATAGCATTAAGATCATTAGTAGAAGGTGATAATCTTTTGTATCATTGTAACACTTATTAGCAATGTTTGCTTGCAAGGAATTCACTTTTTTGGTTAATTTACCAGATCTGTGCTTTTTTTTCTTCTGTATTTAAGCTGGAATTTAAACTGGGTCAAGATTATAAATTAAGCTTGATCTGATTTGCTGCATTTTATCTTCATTACAAAATGGTGTAACTAGAAACCAGGCATAACAGCTTTACATGATAAAGTAAACATTAGACTAAGCTTTATAGATTCAGAGTCATTGCTGATTGTTACTAAGTATCTAAGTTTATTTTGAGTGGGGAATCATTGGAATTCCAAATTCTCGAGACTTCAATGTTGGGGTAAAGAAAAGTATACCTCAAAAAAGTAAATGATCGATTTGACCAGTTTGATAATACTTTTCCAAATATAGAATGAATGTCATGGGAAGTATTTTATTACTAATGACCGGTGGTTTTTACCAGGGTTTACAGAAAAAGGTATTAATGAAAAAAATAATAAAAGGATATTGGTGGAAAGGAATCTCCTGAGAAATGTATTGTGTCTTGTCCCCCAAACATACGTATTGTGTTAGGCAGAGTCGTATAGTAATGTTTAAAGCAGGGTTGGCAAGGCCCACAGAGTAAATATTTTTAGCCTTTGGAGGTCTTTGTCAGGACCACTTAAAGCTGCCACTGTAGCTCACAAGCAGCCACAGAAAACACGTATACAAATTAGAGTAGCTGTGTTCCAATAACATTTCATTTATAGACACTGAAATAAGGATGTCATGTAATGTTCCCTTTTCATGAAATATTATTCTACTTTTTACTCTTTTTCAAGCATTAAAAAATGTGCAAACTGCCTTTGCTCATGGTCCATACAAAAGTATGTGTTGGGCAGCATTAAGCCTGCCCATAGGTCCCTGACCCCTAGTTTGAAGTGTTAATTTTCTAAAACTCACAATAAGTTATATTAGTACATTAAGAAATATAAAAAAACAAAATTATATGCCTGGATTTTTGTGAATTTTTAAAACATAACAAGAACATTTAGAAAATATTGTAGTGCCAAAGTTTGAAGAAAAATAAAAAGCTGCTAAGCCTTAAGAACAGCAAAATTAAGTTAGATTAATATGGCGATTTTGTTATTTCTATTGCTATGTATGTGAAAGATCCAGATGCTAAATAAAAAAGGTATTTATTTAGCTTTTTAAAAAGTAGTTGAGGTTAAATGAAAACGTCAATGTCTTTATTTGTTTATAAAGTTCAGATTCTCTGTAAAATGATGTTAACTTGAAAATTTCACTAAGACTATAGTCATGTAATATGAAACCATGTCATGAGAAAGACTAAGAAAAAAACGAAGACTGGTTAGTGTCATATGTTACAATTTAAAGTATATTTGCTTAAAAATGCTTAACAAATAAGTAACCAGAGCTCATATAACTACACTATCTCTCAGTTGAATATACCATCATTAAACCAATGAATATAAACCTGTAAATTACATGACTAGTACTTTCAAATTAAACCATTTTTTAGATAAGTTACAATTTGAAATTGGAAAGAACTATGGCTAATTTTCTTTCTATTTCAAATGTAATTTATCATAATTTGGATATAAGAAGTTAAAATAATTGAATAATGAAAAACTACTAATCTTTTAGAGACTTAAAATCATTACCATAGAATATATATGTTTTAAAAACTTACATGTATTTGTATATAATGCTCTTTTGTGCTCATGCATGTGAATTCTGACACAGCAATTCTATTTTGAAACTTATTTTGAATAAGTATTTAAAATTAAAGTAATATATTTCTGGTTTCTAAATATTCCTTGCCTTGTCAATTCTATCATAGGAACATGTGCCTTCAATGTTAATGGAATGAAAAGGAGACAGCAAAGATTGTATTAAGTTTGATGCTTTTTAGTTTATAAAAGATGAAAAAAATATTTACAGAGCATAAAAAGTGATAGTTGAACATTTTTTTAAAAAAGTGAAGCAATTACTTAAAGCTACTTAGAGAACATCAAAAGTATGAATATTTTTTTAAAAAAACTGAATCAATTAACTAATTCAAGCAATCTTTAATCTAAGAGTTTTATATATGTGGATGTATTCTTAGACCCCAATCTCATTTTCCTTTGTATTAAAATCATAAAAAAATAAATATAAATTACTTCTAGTGGTGGGTGGGTTGACTTAAGGATTTTAATTTAATGTTTTGTTGAAATTGAAAATTTTAGTTTCATTAATGATATAATATTTAAAACAAAGCATTATCCTGATCAGGACTAGATGTTGATATACTTGATTTTCTACATTTTGGTAGTATAGTGCTGTCCCTTTTATAACATAAATACAATAGTAATTTGTTTAACAAACATTTCCTGAGAATCTACAGTGGATGTGGCACTTTGTTAGATCCTAAATACAAAGGTGAACACAATACTCCTGCTTTTATGAAGCTTACAGTTTTATTAGGGGAAAACAAAGATGTACATCTAAGTCATCTGGGGTGATTTTGAACCCACTCTCCCACAGAGACATTTGGCAGTATCTGGAGATATTTCTGGGTGTCATGACTTGAGTGGGAGTACTCCTGGTGTGGAGTGAGAAGAAGCCAAGGATACTGTTACACATTGTACAATGTTGTTAAAACATCCTATAAAAAACAATTATATAGTTGAAAATGTCAACAGTGTTGATGCTGATAAGTCTTGACTTCAACGTCGTACATTTTTAGAACTGCTATATTAGAATGGCACAGTGACTCTGGTGGAAACAGAATAGGAAATGGTCAATTCTACAAGCAGGAAGTGCTGTTTTGATAGAGGAATATCTGAAAAAAGCGCTGTATGTGAGCTAACTCTCCAAGGGCTGAATGGAGAGATGTTCCTGATAAGAGGGGGTGGGGTTGGGAAGAGGAACCTTGCAGACTAAGGCAGCAACATGAGCAAAGGAATGAATGTGTGTGTGAAATAACTTCTCATCTTTGGGAACTATAAGTGTAGAGCGGGTAGAATGGGTAATGGAGTAGAGAGATCTGAGGTTGGGCAGGTGCATAGCAATCTTATCTCAGGAGTTTTTTCTTTTTTTCTTTCTTTTTTTTCTTTTCTTTTTTCTTTCTTTTTTTTTTTTTTTTTTTTTTTTTGCTACATCATAGAGTTGGGTTTTCTCCTGAAAGGTGTTGAAGATGATTAAAGGTTTCAAGCAAGGACATGACATGATCAGGCAGTCTATTTGTAGGTTTCATCAGCCGTGGTGTCAAGTGTCATGATTATTTAAGGAAACACATAATACTACATCATTTGATCAGAGAAGAGCCATTAGAGGAAAAAGTCTCTCAGTGGGAAAAAAAAAGATCCCTACTTCTTTTCCCATAATTTTTTTGCTTCTGATTCTATACCTTTCACCTTATTGGTCAGAACTGTATCAAAGCAATAAAAAGTTAACCTTACGTTAATTTCTGTAGTTTCTTAATTGTATTATGTTGCTGACTGGCTGAGTCCCACAGGCCTAAGCTGCCATGTTATGGCATTAGGTAGTATTGTCCTTTCTTAGAGGTGCTGTTTTCAGATTTCTGTTATGGAGCCATGATGAATTAAAAAAAAGAATCTGCTTACTAATAAAAAAAGACAATTATAAATGAAACCTCAAATATAGCAAAACCTTGTTCTTTTATCTCAGTGGTTCTCAACCCTAGATGCCCGTAGAATAACTGGGAGGAGAGATTTGGGTATCTGTATTTCTTAAAACTCCTCAGGTTAACTCAGGTAATTCTTCTATGGATACAAAATATTAACTTCACATTTTTATTTGGATTTTTATTTTTTTATTTTTTTATTTGGGTTTTTAATTTCTTTTTAGTTTTTCTCCAATAAAATGTGTCTTCTTATTTCTATTAAAGATTAAAATGAATTTTAATTGTTTTGGGCATACAACAACTTTTAAAAAGTGGTTTTCTGGCAGTGATACAGAACAAGAGGAAACTAGTCTATGACTTCTTACATAAAATTCACAGTTTAGATGAGTCTCACTCAGGCAGCCAGTTATCCAGAGGAAACTAGCGATTTGAACATGGAATTTTGAACAGTGATATTTATGTTTTCCAACGATCTTATTTTGTACTGCCTAGCTCTCTGCTTGAACAAGGTGGCTAATAAGCATGATGCAGTGAAAGCAAGGCTAGGAGTTTGATTTTCCTAGCTATAGATCATACCCCTCATCCTAGACAGCTGCCTTAAAAATGTGGGGTTTTCTTGCTAAAGTGCTATAGGAGATTGTACTGTGTTCCTGTGATTGTACTGACAAAATTCATCCCTGCAAAAATGTAACTAAAAATGCCAGTCCTAATCCTTTGTTAACTCAATAAAAGCTATTAATTCCCTGATCTGTGCAAGGGAATGACATTTTTTTTTTATCCATCAGGAAACAGAAAGGAAAAGAAGGTTCAGTTTTCATTCCTTATATACCAATGAGCAAAGGAGAAAACACTATCATTATGAGTTGTCTTCTCTATAGCTTCTGGAATATTTTCTTCCGCAATTCTCTTCTCTGTCATCAAAGCATTTCCTCTGTGGAAAAATTTCTTCTCTATACTCATTGTCTTCTAGTTTTCTTCCTAATATTCTCCTTCAATTCACAAACTTTCTTAAGCAAGTATATACTGCCTCTACTTCCTTAATATATATTTATAACAAACATCCTCCTAAGACATAAACAAATAAATAATCACATTCTATAATCCTACTTCAAGTCCTTACTTAGAGCATGCTAAATACATTTTTTCTCAACATTGTTTTTGTGGGGAACTTAGTCTGGGAAATGTCATTTTCCTTTAGCCTGCTTCTTCTGTGAGGCCAATCAATGTTTGTGGGTAGGGATATTCAGCCCATGGGCACCATGTTGCTACCTTGTTCTAAACCAATGGGTTTCTTACTTTTTTAAAAACTTTTTACATTTATTTATTTTTGAGAGATAGAGTGAGACACAGCATGAGTGGGGAGGGGCAGAGAGAGAAGGAGACACAGAATCTGAAGCAGGCTCCAGGGTCTGAGCAAGTGTTCAACACAGAGCCCAATGCGGGGCTTGAACCCACAAACCGTGAGATCATGATCCTGAGCTGAAGTCAGACACTTAACCGACTAAGCCACCCAGGTGCCCCGAAACCAATGGGTTTCAAACTTTTCAGTATGACTCACAGTCAGATATTTTACACTGTAATCTAGTATACACTCATCCAAACATACATACCTAGTTAGTACATATGCATTTTGTAAAAATCTTCCATTTTACACTATTCCATTATCTTCCATCCTGTACTATTCCAAACTATTCTATTTCATGAAAAATGTTGTTCCTCACCCACCAAACTAACATCCTAGCACAATATTTATTTAAAAAGATTCTTCTAATCTAAACCCATGGTTTTCAACAAGTCTGAGAGGTGTACAGATAGTTTAAAACCTATCAAGGTGTGTACAGATAGTTTGAAAGCAAAGCTATTTTTTGTTGTTCAGTGAAGACTTGTTTTTAGTGAAGATTAATTTTATTTAGATTTTCAAATATCACACGTAGGAGAAAATGAGATTAAGTGTTTCAAAGACATCATTTCTATTCTTTTCATTTATTTTTTATCCCTTTTTTTGAGTCATCTAAGAATAGACCAAACTAAATACTCATTGGCATTCATTTGGCAATTAATTACATATTGCTGGGTGACATCTTTTGTGTAACTCTTTGCGCTGGAGACATTTTTGTCATGATGAACCTCAGTTTTCAAACTGTTCTTGATGAAATATTTACCACAATAGTATGAAATAAACTCTCCTAAAGAAGTGGGATCTCCATGTGTTAAGGATTTAGGTTTAATTTTGCCAAAGGCCCTGATTTACAGTTATGATACAACATTATCCGTAATCTCATCCACCGTAATATATCCAACTGCTTACCTCCTTCTTTCTGTTCACCTGCTTCCCTCTCACTTACTGATAAAGATCCACTGTAAGGATCTTACTTACTGTGGCCCGCAGCTATCTCTACAGCTCTCTTGGGGCTTCAGATCCCAGACACAAATTTTGCTTTATGAGACAGAAGCTGAAATGTTGTAACTAGAGTTATAGCTTATATTCCTAGCACTGGCTATTGCAAGAGCTATGATTTTGTTAGAATTATTTTCATCTCATCGAAGATAAAAAAGCTCATAAGTTCTCTTCTTAAGAAGTGATAGCTATCCCTATCCTCCCTTTAGAACTTTCATTCTCCAATGTCTTGACATCATTGACTTTGATCCTATAAATAGTCTGACTTCTACTTCTTTCCTGTAATGCTACTAGAAAAAGAATGAAATATTTTTCAAAGGTTCTGTAACCTAGTTATAATTATTTAGTCACTTAGATTGCCCTTATTTTATAGATAACAAGACAGTCCAATGGAGTTAAAGTAGGTTACCTAAGATATCACAGTTAGAATAAGTGAGCTGTAGATCACTTGATTTTGTTTTTATTATAAACTTCAAATATACAAGAGATCAAAATAATAGCATAAATTTTAATGTTTTGCCATAGTTTCCACATATAATACATACACCCTTTTTTTGATGTCATTAAAATTTGTTTTTTATATTTATTTTTGAGAGAAGGAGAGAACAGAGTGCGAACAGGGGAGGGACAGAGAGAAAGGGAGACACAGAATCTGAAGCAGGCTCCAGGCTCTGAGTTGTCAGCATAGAGCCTCATGTGGGGCTCAAACTCACAAACCACAAGATTGTGACCTGAGCCAAAGTTGGATGCTTAACTGACTGAACCACCCAGGCGCCCCATTGATATGTCATTTTAAGACAGAAATACTGCTGGTACTTGGAAATCAGGATTAATGCTTAATTCCTTCCTTTTAATTACTGATTTCCAGAGTAAGGATTTGATATAATGATCACCTCCAGTGATCTATGAATGGTCTTTTTAATTTGTGAAATAGAAACAATTAGCATGGAGCTAACTGAAATGTTTACATATGAGGATTTAAAGTTTATGTTCTCCCTGATTTCAACATTGATTTTTAAGTAAAGATTTTGTATATATATATACTACTTGATCTGACTAGCTAAAACTTTTGTGGATCTGATTTTATCATGGCCAAAGGTATCATATTTTGTGCATGTAATTTTGTTGTTATCAAACATCTCACTTAGAGATATTAGAAATTATTATCAAACATCTCACTTAGAGATATTAGAAATTATTATTTCAAGAACTGCTTTTAGTTATCTTCTTGTGTGTGATCTATAACAAGCATGCATTACCTAGGAAAACCATTTAGCCACTTGGCATCAGTTCCCACATCTAAAAAACAAAGGCAGCTCTGTTACTCCAAGGTACTCCTCAGAGTGATGTCATGAAGGTTAATATTACATTCCCCCAAACAGTTCAACAAATAAAAAATATCATGAACATTAATGAGAACAGGGTTGAAAATGTATATGAGGAAGAACAAAGTGCTTTTATAAATTACCAGCAGCCTATTTTATTCTGTGATTATTGCTTCCTGAAGGCCTTTAAGACCTTTGAGAAACAAACAAAAATGTAGATGCAAGGAGAAATAAATAAAAGTATAAAACCAATAGCAACTTATTTATTTTTTAATGTAATTTTAATTTTACCATTTGTTTGTAGGACAGAGCTGCCCAAAAGTGGAAGGGTTAATGCTTTCCCTTAATACCATTGAGATTAATCTGTTAGGCCCCTTGCTGATTTTAATTTTTTTAAAACAACAAAAGGCAGATATGAGGGTGTTCTAGATGCAATGCTTGCCACCTCATCAATTGTGGAGAGAGCATGAAGGCAGTAGGTCTCTAACACCTCCTGATATTGTAAATCCTAAATTCTGATAAGGGAAGAGATTTTAGAAAGAAGGCCTTGAGGAATTTATTATAATTTTCTCTTCCAATTCTTAAAACATCATAGTTTCATTGGCTCTTGATAGTGGGAAATCATCTTAGTCATCTTCTAGTCAAAAATTTCATTAGCCACATTAGATAACTGAGAGTAAAGCACATTATGTGACTTCCCCAAGACCACAGACAGTGAAGGAATGAGAACCATAGCCCAGACTATGGTTATATTTAATCAGAAGTATGCTAGTGTATGCAACATAAGTGTTGCCTTATATTAATTAATAGGCAACATGGAAACAAAAATATCTCATTGAGCCTTTAGAAGGAAGTTGTGGGTAGGCCTAGCCTATAATTTATGATAGAAAAACACTTTTTTTTCTAAGAAATCTTTCATTATCCCAAGGTCATAAAGATATTCTTCTAAATTAGCTTCTAGAAGTTTTAGTGTTGTTGATGTCATTATTGTGAAGCTAAAGTGTTTCCCCTTTGACTAAAATCATTTTGAGGGCTGAAACATAAATTCAGAGGTGTATATTCTGTACATTTAGTGAATTCACATCAAACTGGAGTTTATCATCAACAAATTCCACTATATAATCTTGCGGGGGGGAAAGAGAGAGAAAATGCAATTAATTTAAATAGTATTTTCAGTCTTTCTGTTATTCCAGTCAATGAATTGATTTATGACTATGTAAATGTGAGATAGACTACATCAAACTGATACCTTTCAGTCAATCTTTGTTCCCCTGTAATTGTCTGAGTTTAAGCATTGCAATATGTGGTATATGAATTTACTGTTTAAAGATGTGAATTCTATGTCTAACATGGCTTCTGAAGCAAAACTACTACTTATTCTGTGTTTAGTGTGAGGCTGGTTTTTTTTTTTTCTGTATTAAATAATTGAAAAATATATTCTGAGGTGTTTAAAGATTAACATTCAATTAGAATTACAAATGACTAAACCTAGCTATTCTTGAAGATTTTAAGATCAAACTCTGCCTTTTTATCTGTAAATTCTAGTAGACTTTATCATTTTTAACAAGTCTTTAAGGAATATTTGATTTTATATGTGAAAGTAGTTAAATGGCATATTGAAAAGGAAATAAAATATATTAAATTTTTATCAGAGGAAGTTTAGTATGTTTGTAGGAGTTAAATTATCTACTATAAAAAATTTGAAGTATTCAACTAATGCTCAAAGATAAGAAAATAGATTTTAAAATGTGTTCAATTTTATATTTTCTTAAATAGATCAATAATATATGTATGATCTTGGTAGCATGTTAGTTTTACATGAAAAGTCTGAATTTACTCAGTTACACACCTTATATCAGAATAAAAGGACTAACCTTAGTTAATTAAATAGGTCAAATTCTCTAACACATTAATTACAAAGAATACCAATGTACATCAGTTCTTTTAACACAAAAAATGATTCTCTAATTTTTGATTATCTTAAATATATCTATGCCTATATATTCCTGGATTTAAAAGATATTAATCTACTTGGAAAGCAATTATCTTCTAAGCTAACAGCAATTGCTTATTGGTCACAGGTTTTGTCTGGAACAATGGATAGATTCTTATTTGTAACCGTCATGCAACATAGCCTTATTTATTGCCTATACAAGGAATTGATAAATTAGAGATTGATCTTATTGTTGTTATAACCCACAGAACTCATCCAGCCCATATCTCACATTTCTAATATTCTTTATATTCATGTAATCCATTATGCAATTTTTTCCCTGCCACATCTACCATATAGTTTCAATTTTTGATTAATTTTTGTCTTTATTGACTCTTAAGATATTTGAATGTATTTTTCCAGCTTTAAATATTTCTGAATTTTACAGAATCTTGCATTTTCTGACATTATTTTGGTTTAGTAGGACCATAGAATTCTTATGGGTGTAAAATGATGTCAGAGCTGTGGGATTTCTGTATTACAAGAGTCTAAAGGGATGTAACAACCCAAATACAATGCATAAACTTTTGCATTTAGTTATATTATCGCTTTGGTTTCTTTTTTTGGGTCCTGCATTGGAGGAAAAACAGATGTAAAATACATTTTCAGTGAATTGGGGAAATCTGAATATGGAATTGATATTAGATGCTATTATAAATTAATTATAATTGTATTATTTAATAATGGTGTTGTGGTTATGTGGAAAAAGTCCTTTTTTCCTTAAGAAATGTGGGTTGTAATATTAAGAGCCAAAATGTCTAAAACAATACCAAATGATACAAAAATAACAAGCACTACAATAGTAGATGAGTGGATAAAGAAAATAAACCAAAAATATGACAAAATAATGTGATTGGAAACAAGATTTGATTGGAATCTCAAGGCTGTGTTAAATTCTGTGGTGTCCTCAGCTTCTGAGATTGTAACCCTGATTACACGGATATCATCTCCAAAGTAGTAATCTAGTCAATTATGAGAAGAAAAACTAGCCATGAAAAGCTCATGGATGATGTGTATCTCTGTACAGGGTTTTGTACATACAATTAGTTTGCATCTTAGATACATCCAAGTGAATTTTTTGTTATTTCTCTTTAAGTGAATTTAAATTACATAAGAGACCATGCTTACCTATGCCAGGAAAACATCAAATCTTGCCATTTCAATATAACCCTGGTTTAAAATTTAGTCACTGGTTGTTTAAAATTTAGTTACTTTGGTATTAACTATTTAGTCATGGTCAAAATTGTGCTTATCCACTTCTGACCTCCTCATGTTTCATGTGTGGAAAGGGAGGCTATGGAGACAGTATAGTTCAGGTTTAAGAGTATGGACTCTGGAGCCAGAATACCTGGGTTCAGATGCTATCTCTATCACTTCCTAGCGAGGGACCAAAATCAAGCTACATAACTTAACCTCTATGTGTTTCAATGTCCTCATCTGTATATTAGGCACAATCTCATAGGGTTGCAGGGAGGATTAAAAGGTAATATTGATAAATAATATTTAATAACTATTAAATTTAAAACTATTAATTATTATTTTCATTAACTATATAAATAATAATTTATGTAAATAAATACTGGTACCTATTGTATGCATTAACGACTTAAAACAATTCTTAACATTCTCACAGTGGTGAAGGTATTTAGTCCATTTATCATCTTGTGGTCCTAATGGGTAAGTCCGTGGAGAATTCTCATCTGTTTCCTTTGTAGGTATCACCAGTGCTCTTCCTGTATCCACTATAACTTATGATCTCTTTTCTCAAAATGGTGAAAGCTCAGTGATTTATCTTCTCTCTTACCAGTGTCTTGCATCCCCCCCCCCCACATAATCTCTTACTCCATCTATTGGAATTCAGAGCTTCTAGCACATTCCCCAGCTGTCTCCTGGCTTTAGGTCATCCATCTTGTTGCTATCTACCACCTACTGGCTTCCTAGCAAGATACAACACATCTCAATTTTCAATTATCTTCTCTGTCTCTCTTGAGAGGTTATAGAAGCTTTTAAAAGATATCCCCATGCTGGTGGGAAGACTGTATGGGAAGCTATCTCAAGGCTTCCTTTATCCTCTGTCCCATTACCATTGCCACTCAATTCTGACTTCCCATGCTGTCATGGGCACTCTGACAGACATTTCACACTAGATATTAGATGAAAAGTGAGACATGCCTCCCTTTTGCTTCTAGACTCCATGAATCTGCCTGGATATCTTTATCTAAAGAGAGGAACAGAAATAAAACCCTACATGAGGCTCTAAACACTCTTCTCCTTCATGTGAGGAAGAACATTTCATTGATGACATATCTTATCTCACACCTTCTCAGTATGTAGTACAAACTTTGCTCAGTTCTCCATGCCTGGCTCTTAAATTTAAAGGCCAGATGTTAGAGAGCCAAAATTTCCTGTGTCTCTAGCAGCCAAGATCCATGGATTTTAATAGATATTTTTTCTACTTTGAGTTTAAAATATGGTATGTGTCAGTCAGAATTAGGTGATATTTTCCTTTTTACAGAGATTCTATTTTCATCTTCCTCAAAGTGTAGGACGACAGAAATGATCAGGAGGAAACTCATGGAAAATATTCTATTTTACACGAATCCCACATAAAGATGGGCAACTTAAGGAATTTCAGGGGTGTTTTTGACTATATGAGGTGGCCATGGTTCCCAACTGCTGAATTAGGTGCTTACCCCCTGAATGTGTTAACAACATTCTCCTGTCAGTATATATTATGTTTATATAAGACTCTCTGTTATAACCAACAGAGGTTTGCTCTTGCAACTTAAAAAAAGATTGCTATACTGCCTTTTACTATGTGTTTTATCTTTCATGATACCTAAGATTTAGTTGCAATGCATTTGGCCTAATCCACTGATGTCTTGGTCCCTTCTCCATCCTGCTCCATGCCAATAAGTACCTCTTCCAAATTGTTTTCATCGCAATATATGGAGCTACCATTTATCTAGTTGACCAAGACACACACTTGAGAGTCATCCCTAATTTCTCTCACTTACTCTGCATCAAGTCCTATTATTTCCTGTTCAAAATAATATTTTAAGTTTGATTATTTTACTCTACTCCTGGTATTATAATCCTTGCCGTCAACTCAAAGGCCTTCAACGGCTTCCCATTCCATGTAGGAAAAATGGTGTACCATGGTCTCCTGGCCTTACCTTCAGATTTACCTCCTGGCCCTTTTCTCCTTGCTGGGTACCATAAACTTTCTTTCAAACTTCACAAATGTTAACTGTTTTTACATTTTAGGACCTGTGGTTGTGCAATGAGCTCTACAGGGAGCTCTTTTCAGACTTCATCTGCCTAAGTCAAATCAATCCCTCAATTGTTTTTTATGTTTACTTAGTTTTGAGAGAGAGAGAGAGAGAGAGAGAGAGAGAGAGAGAGTGAGTGGGAGAGGGGCAGAGAGAGAGAGACACAGAATTTGAAGCAGGCTCCAGGCTCTGAGTTGTCAGCACAGCTGATGCAGGGCTCGAACTCACTGACTGAGAGATCATGACCTGAGTCGAAGTCAGATACCCAACCGACTGAGCCACCCAGGCACCCCTCAGTCCTCCAATTCTTATCAACTGTGGCACATTGCAGGAAGTCTTGGCACCTCCCATCTCACTTATGTTCTAGGAGGCATCCTTTACTTTTCCTTCGTAATACTTATAAGACATATTTTTAAGTATATTTTTATGTATGCAATTATTACTTTAATGATTATCTCCCTCTCTAGTCCATAAACTCTGTGAGAGTAAGGACCATGTTTGTTTTGCTCACCAGTGGATCCCAAAGGCCCTGAATCTGACACTTAGAAACTGCTTAATAAAAATTTGTTGAATGAATAAAAAAATAATTAACTAATTAACAGAGGAGTTTCAAATAGTGGGGTACTAATAAAGGTGCTCTTTTGTTCTTGAGCAAGAGTTGACCAGGGTATGAAGTTACTTTCCATTATCATTATTGGTACCCATACAAATACTTTTGATTTTTTGGAAGATGTGTTGATATTCAGCCAGAATATGTCAGCATGGTGTCTCTTCTGATTGGCTGGTTCTTGTGTTGTGGCTTTTTATCAATATTTTGTACATTATCTCTATTAAGAAAGAAGCATTTTCATTTGGAAATAATCATACTAATTGTAAATTATTTAATTACAGGGAAATGGGCATTTAAAATAAATAGCTAAATTATCATTTTATTATTAATTTGTTATCATTATACTTCATGAAAAGTGAGAGGAAGTTAATATGATAATATATCTTCAAAGCTGCTTCAGGAGTATAAAACATACACATATCTTGAAAATGAAAGTGGTGAATTATTTAACAAAGGCTTTTAGAATGACTTCGTTCAATCTGTCAGTACCCCCAAAACTAAGGTGTTAGAATAAATGTTTAAGCTAAACATTTTAGATCATTTAAATTCTATAGATTACTCAAGAAAACCCTCTGCAGAAAGACAGATGAGAAAGGCAGGCAAAGGGAAATAAATGAACACTCACTTTGTGTCAGAGAAAATTGGAGTCGGTTTTTCTTTTAAGAACAGCTTTTAGCATTCATATTTCTCATGGTATACATCAGCATCTTTAGTCATAAAATTTCTGAGTTTTATTAATGGCTAAACATATTTCGATCTTTGAGGAATTATTCTGAAAGTACATGTGAGTTTTATTCTTTGTTTAGCAAGACAAGGACACTCTATGTTAAAGAATATATATGTACATAATAATGGATATTTCTGATGCAAGTTTTATATCTTCCTTTTCCTTTTAATATATATGTTGCCTTTAATGTCCAAGTGGAACATGGAAATAAAGAGTACCAAGTTTCAGTCTAGACATCCCAACAGAAAACACATTTCTTCATTAAATAGTTATGGTTTCTAGCACTTTAAAACTGGGGATTGTGGGGGTGCCTGGGTGGCTCAGTCGGTTAAGCATCCAACTCTTGATTTCTGCTCAAGTCATGATCTCATTCATGGTTCGTGAATTTGAGCCTCAGGTCAGGGTCTGCACTGACAGGATAGAGCCTGCTTGAGATTCTCTCTCTGCCTCTCTCTCTATCCCTCCTCCTTTTGTGCATGTGCTCTCTCTCTTTCAAAATAAATAAATAAACTTAAAAAATAATAAAACTGATGATTGTGGAGAGTGGACTAATATGCCCTTTTTCTAGAGGCAAGACTCTGTATCACCTTGAGACTTCATTCAGCAGGACACTTGCCTACCTGTGCAAATTCAGTGCCTTTTTGCCCCAGATCTCACCTGGGTCTTGTGGGTTGCTTGAAAGGGCTTTATTCCTTTAACTTAAGCTTTGATCTCTGTTAAAATACATGTATTTCTTTTCCTCGCCTTTCCTGGGAACTCTAAGCTATCCAGTCATTTAAAGTGTAATGAACTCTTTCCGATCTTTTCTGAGGGACAGGCTTTGGTGGGTGACACAGAAGCTCCAGGAATGAGGTTATGCCCCCTGTAGAAGTCAGCAAGCCTGTGCAGATCCGGTGGCCAATAAATTTGGATGAGGGCTGACAACAAGAGAATTAGGGCAATCATTGATGCCAAAGGCCCATTTCGTGTTTTTGTAAATCTGTATTATAAAATGTTCAGCTTTAGTTTAGTGAAAAAATGCATAAATCTTAGCATGATGATTAAACATTTGAAGAGATGTTTGGTTTGAATTTTTTATTTTTCTTCCCAACTACAACAGTATCATACGAATGGTCTATATGAAGCCAGTAAAATTAAGGGAATATGAAACTGATAAATCATTGAACCCATTTATTTCTGCAAAAGTTACTTCTTGAGAGTAGATAAAAGCACTTTGAACATGTTCACTTTTTATCAGGTCACAAGGGTGCTTTTTAATAAATTACTTTTCTCAGGCACTAAGGGCCACCTTTATTCATTTGAAAAGGTTAATGCAGCTGTTCAAAATGTCCAAGTTTTTCTCAGAGAATAATTTATGCACTGAAAGTCTGTTTTATTTGGGAAATGCCTAAATAGCGTAAAAAAATAGGTGAAGTACAAATTAAAAACAAGAGATCTAGCAGTTCATAACTAAAGTAGTTTTTTTATTTATATGTATTGATTATATATCCCTGACCACCCCATTTAAAATTTCAATACTTCCATCCTGTCACCTCAGGACTTCCTATTATTCTTTTGCTTTACCTTTCTCCATAGTGCTTATCACAAATATACTCGGTATTTTACCTATAGATTTTGTTTTCTTCTGATTTCCCTTACTAGAATGTAAGTTCTAGGCAGACAAAAAATTTTCAGCCCTCCCTCTTCTCCCTGGATAGTACCAGGTATATGTAAGCATTCAATAATGTTTAATGAATGAATGTATGAATAAATCTATTTTGATCAAATTTACTAAGTTATTGCCACTTCCCCATAGTGTAGGATTACTTTCTAGAAGGAAATACCACGTGATAGTTGAGGGTGGATTCTGGAGTTATTGTTCTTTGAATCTTGATTTTAACACTGGCTCTCTGTTTTACCTTGGGCAAATTACTTCACATTTCTCATCCTCAGCATAAGATGAATAAATTACCTATCTCATAGTTAGATGATTGTATAAAGCACTTAAAAAAACCCAATCTGGTACACTGTATATTCTTAAAACTCATTAGTACTATCATTAAGACAATCTGTGAAAAGAATAATATTCTTTATGCACTCATTGCCTAAGTGAAATAGTCATGACAACTATGTAGATATTAAAAATATTTTGCCTCAATCATAGATTCAGTTTAAGGCATATGTTAAGCATACATTATTAATATAATTTACTCTCTGAAAATTATCAGGATATTAATTTTATTTATTTGACAAGCTCCAGTTAAGTCAAACAGAGTAGTGTAATAATTCCAAAGGTCAAGTTGGTTTTGAATTCTACTCTGTCATTTACTAGATCTGTGACCCTGAGCAAGTTAATAAAAAAACTTTAGGCTTCAGTTCCCACATTTGTAACATGGATAAAAAATAAATCTATGTTAGTAGTTGAATATTAAGCAAAGAACAATGCCTGGGACATAGCAGGTCTCAATAAAAGAAAGGTCAAAAAAAGATAACTGGATATACAAAATTAGAAAACAGTGTTTATGACAGAACTATATCAATTTATACAAAATTGAGTGGAAATTGAAACAAAATTACATTTTTCTGGCACATGCTATATCTTATGCAAATAAATCAGAATTTATATTTTAGAAGAAGAGGTCATTTTAAAAAGAAAATTTAATATGAGAAATAGTGACATATTTAACAGAAAATCACTTAGTCCATGATTTCCTTTGTATTGCTAAGTATGAAGCATAGAGCCTATTAGTACTACTTTAAGAGATGCAAGTGTCTTTTAAAATTAACACATCTGAATTCCTTAAAATTCAATCTTGTGCATATAGTTGTCCTCTCTCTTCTTTATCGTCATCAATTTAAATTCATAAAGTTATAAAGCTAAGAAGCACTTGCATAAACCTTGTGGTCACTAATCACCAAGGTTTTAATTATCTAAGAACTTTCTATTAATGTTTTGTAATATTGGCTGTGTTAGGCAGTCTTGCACACCACAGTTGGCACCAAAATCACCGGGGTGTTGATAGCTGCACTCATTTTGGTGGAGAAGATGGGAAATGCCTTTGCTCAAGCAGTTTGCTAAAGGCACAATGAGACAGCAACCACCTCACGTCACACGAGAGTGGACGATGGAAATTAGGTTCTACTTTATGACATGAAGCTCAACTGACCAGGACTGGGTACACATGTCTAGAATTGTACTTGTCTAGGATCTAGGGAGACTGAGCAAACAAGACCTTATGCTTTAATGAATGTAAAGAGTCCCAAAATAGTCCAAATCCCAGGCAATAGCATTTCAGAAAAGAACTTTAGGAGCTATGGCAAGATAGCATTTTCAAGCTTGCCTCTGTGCATTGATGTTCAGGGTTTCTGTGTGCCGGGGAAATGATGAGATAGGTTTGAGGGTGGGAAGTGTACAAGTTAATAGTTCATCATTTTGTTTTAACTTCCAGGTGGAATATAAATACAAAGTTTTGATAATGTCATAATCTCTGCCATCGTTATAGGTATCAAAATGTGGATACTTCCTACAAAAGAGATGTGGGTGTCCTTTAAAAATCTCCTGCTTAATGTACCTTAATATTAACACACTGATCAGTACAAATGATATTATAAAAATAATAATGTGATTCAACTAATCAGAGCTGTTACTAGCCCATGGGACACCTTTGTGTTGAGCAATCTAGTTCCAGAGCATGTGTCTTAGCCAAGGGAGCACAGGCCCTGTCACTATCCTGCTTATTGGGTGTACTTGTGCAGGGGACAACTTGCACATCAATACATGGCAACCCTGAAGCTGATATTTCAGTGCCTTCTGTATGTCCAGACGGTGCTATGTTCTTTATGCACTTACAGTTTATAGTCCTGTGATCATCATCTTGAGTTTCAAATGACAAATCTAGAGAATGACTGGGGGTGGGTTGAATCCATATCTGCCAATATCAAAATCAGTGTATATTCTGTTGAAATAAGATGCCTTCTACTTCTATCTTCATTTCATCAAAATATATTTACCAAGGGTTTTAATCTTCATGACAGTTCTGTGAGTCCTGCTCAAAGTGTAAGGGAGGGAAGCATGGCACTTTTGGACAACCTCAAATCTGATCTAACTTTACTGTAAAGTTAAGACTTTGCCACCACTGTTGGTAGGCTGCTTCAAATAGCATGAGTTTCTCATCCAATTTTGGTAAACATAGATGGGTCCAGTTTAGTTTATAATAATAATTCTCACATTTTTAACAATTAGGGCCTTTTCTCCACTTTTAAAAAGAAGTGATTTTCTCCCTCTTAATGCCCATACAATAAAATACAGCTTTTAAACAGGTTGCATTCACTACATAAGAATTTATTTATCCATTTTTAGATGAAAAGATCTATTAAATATCTATTACTTCATGAATTTAAAGAAAAGCAACTGATGATAAATAGCAACCAAAATAACACCCAATTTTTTTTAATAGCAGATGATATTTAGGTAGTGTGTACAGCAAATGTTAGCAGAAATACCTGTCAAATTCTGGTTTTCCCAGTTGTTTTCCATGCCACTTAACCTCCCTGAGACTTATTTGTCTCTCTCTGTTAATGGAGTAGTAATTCCAGTCTCATCCAATATGCATGAGAGACAATAGGCAAGTGACCTGGCACACAGTGTCTTCTTTGTGCACAGTGTCCACTCAATAAATGTTCCTTTTCTCCTGTGAAAGAATATAAAAGCTAGAAAGTGTTTCAGAATGAAAATAATTCATCAATAAAAATTCCCAACGCTGTGAGTCCCTAGGCATGGAAGACATTTCTAGCTTGGAAGACAACAGTGTGAGTCTGCAGTTTCCAGTGCCTCATGGGAATATTTGGGACCCATCATGAGAAGGGTGTGGCAGAGCATATAGTGGGTGTGTGTGTGGTGGGGTATACTGCTCAGAAACAAGCTGCTCTCTTCCCTACCAGTATTCCAAAAACTCCAAGAGAGCAAGGCTTCTTGTTTATTTGAAGTGTCTTGAAGGGCTGGATGATGACAGTATAGATGTGGCCAAGAGAGCCCAGGGTCTAGATCAGATATTCGTGTGAACTTTTTGTTTACTGAATGTCCTAGGCAATCAGAAGCAACTAGACATGTGGGTGTTCCCCCAAAAGTCATGAGGTTTGTGCCAGAGTAGCATGTTATAAGGTTGAAGGAAGGAAGCTCCTGTTGAATTAATATTTTTTAAGTCTATTTTTAAGAGTAAACTCATGCCTTCCTTTCCCACATCCTTACCAAAGTGACTTTGTTCACCATAACCTCGTTATACTAAAATGATGATTCAAAAGCAAGATGTATTTCTTTCCTTTTGCTAAAGACTTGATTAATCATCTAAGGGAAGATCTTTAAGGGCAGTTAAAATACCATCCCCCCCCAACCCCAAGCTTTTAAAATGCACTAAATTATTTGAGTAAATCATTTACAATTTTATTTTCTTTTTGCTTTTCACACACAGACCAAAACCACCAACCCAAAAGATTTTTTTTTTTTCAATGCACAGACTATGCTCTGAGAATAAGTTGGGTGCTTCTGGAAGATGGTTTCACTTTATCTGACCAAAAAAAAAAAGGCATCCACAGGATCAAGTATTAAACACCAGACTGAGTGGTATTTAATTATCAAAGCCAATTTATATTTATTTGTTCAACACACAAAGACAACTTAAAAAAAATCACTTTCCATTACTTTCTCCTAAGAATTCAAGGTGTTCACTTATATTCATCAGTCCTGTTTATCCACCAGTGAAGAGTCATTGGATTCATGATGTTAGTCTACATGTAGTATTTTTCTGTTCTCCCTTTTGCTTTAGTCCTGTGTTTCCGGGGGGCGGTGGGGGGAATGATACACAAACCACCGATTTTGAGAAGTAGCACTAGTCTGGAATTCCTTTGTTGGGGGGAAATTTTTCCTGACACTATTTGATCATAAAGAGTATTGAGAATTCTCTGAGAATCAAGTATTGAGTGTTGAATCCCTTTTACTTTATGCATATTGGTATTTTAAAGTATAGAGTTGTCTCTACATTGGTCGGTTGTCCAATTACACTGTTCTAATCTGTTAAATATTTGGTTTGGGTTCTTCCTATTTATAATACATTTTCCTTTGCAAACTTTATGACTTATATCTTAGTTCTTCCACAACGTAAGCCTGGATTTGTCACCCTTAGCAAACTGACACCAAAGAGTGGAAATAATTTTCAAATATTGTAACCAAAATTTCTACCTTGTTGCTGTTAATTGTTTCTTATTATCCTTAGGCCTTAAAGGCAGTTTGCTGTATGGATATATACTGCCAGCCTATATCTGAGCTCAGATCAGCCTAAATTTTTTCAGCAAGTAAGAGTGAAGGCTGGTGATATCCACATGATTAAGTAACTCTTTTCCAGGTTTTGCAATGGAACGAATATGGTTGCTGTTGCTTCTAACAAGTAGAGTGCTTCTGGGGTCTGCTCAGTTTAATGGCTACAACTGTGATGCCAACCTCCACAGTAGATTTCCTGGTAAGTCTGAACCTAATCTTTTCTTTAATTGTATCATAAAAGAATGATTATGTTTGAATAGTAAGGCACTTAAATACATATGGAAAATGGAGGGGGGTAGATATCCATCTATGTTAAATGGATATTAACAAATGGCAAATGACAAAAGACATTTTTCTGGAGTTGTAATTTATATCCACATTAACATACAAAGTGTTCATCATAGTTAATGTTATTATAATGGCTGTTCACAAATGTGAAAAATATTGGTTATTGGGTGATAGAATTGGGAGGGGCTAATTTCATAAAAATTTGCCTAATTGATGCATTTTTCTTCCCCATAAGGTAATTCAGACTCTCAAAACTGCCCCTAATAGATTTACTTAGGAGTAGTACTTAAGAAAATGTGAAATATAGTGCATTACTCAAAAATATTATTTCAGTGCAATGTTGGTCATTATCAAAACACACAGGCCTACTTCAGAATGCATGGTACAGCCACCATCAATATTGTGACAGATATGAGAATTTGACTATATTGATGGACATGTCCCACAGGTTTCTAAAATCTACACTCAATGAGATTACTTACTGAATTATCAGTGTTTCATTTAAGTATCCATCATTTTTATATCAGCTAAAGTTATAGAATCACAGTTAAACATTTACAAAATAGAGAATAGAGGGTTTGAAATCACTTTTCCAAGTTTGCCATGCAAATTGAAATGCTTTCTGTCATGTTTTATATTTCTCAAACTGCCGGTACTCCTGTGTTCAGAGCATGCCGGAGAGACAGCGTACTGGCATAGAAGAGCAACCAGTAGGTAGTTATGGTGTTGGTGTGGGATTTCTAATTTATATGAAGAGAGGTAATCTGGATTGCTCCAGAATAAGGGCTAGAGTGTGTAAGAATGTCTTCGGGAGCCCAGACTTGGTTTGCAGGTGCTTGGCAGGATAAGAACAACCTGGAGTTCAAGGAGGGGAATATCTAAAGGTAATTCTAGCAATGTATTCTAAGGCAGGGTTCTTAATGATTTTGAGTACCATGCATGAGGGTTTTTAAAAAATATTTTTTTTTTTTGTAATGGAAGATTCAAACATACACAAAAGTAGAGATTAGTAAAACAAGCAATTGTACTGATCACCTGATTTCATCAATTATCAACATAAATTTTGCTTCATCTCTCTCTTCCTCTTACCACTCCAATCTCTTGAATATTTTAAGGTGAATTCATTATTCATGCTTCAGAATGTATATCTGATGGAAAAGAACTTGAATAAAATCTTCACCCTTCATGTATATGCCTAATAAATTTAACGATAATCCCTTAATATATCATATAATTCTCAGCTAAATTGCCTCTAAAACATCCACACAGTGCATTTGTTGACATGTGTCTTTAGTCTATTTTAATTTATAACACTTTCTCTCTGCCACTTGCTTTTCTAAAATGCTGCTTATGTCTTCAAGTAATATGGTCATTTGTTTGGTGGAATTCTGACTTTGGATCTGGTGGATGCAGCTTCAATGTGTCATTTGACATGCTCCTCTTTTCCTGTATAGTCTATAAACTAATTAGAGCTAGAGGTTTGAGTAAATTCAGGTTCAGTTGTTTGGGAAAGAAGACTTTGTGCATTATTTGTGTGAAGTATTCTGTCAACAAACAAAATTTTGAAGAGCCATTAAGTCCTTTTTAAACATATTCTTTTAAGTATCTGACATGGTCATATATTGTTTTAGAAAGCCAACACTGGGAAAAGCAAAAGATAGAATCAAGCTGGAAGAAACTAGAGGCAGAGAGAAATGTCACGAAGGCAGTGCCTGTGGGAACAGTGGCAGGAGACAACTCTTAAGAGAGATTTTTGTGGTGGACTCAACAGAGTTTGAGAATTGGTTCAGTTGGGGAGGTGAAAGAGAAGATGATGAAGATGTCTTAGATGATGTTATGAATAATTGCATGCAGTTGGATAACTTCATGTTGACAGTACTGACACCAAAAGTTTAGGGCACTTGCATGTTTTAAAAACCAAGTTTGTTCTGGGAAATAATGAGTTTGAGGAGCTTCTAGAATTTATAATGGCATCTTCTACCCAATAGTAGAAAATATTGACCTGGGTCTGAGGAGAGAGGTTGATACCGAAGATACTGTGTGGGATCTGAGTCCCTGTGCAGTGAGTAATGAGGGGGGACAGGAAACTGAAATGTAGGAAAATAGACTACTCTTTAGATAATGTTGGTGGTGAAGGAAAGAGAGGAGTAAACTGAGTCATCAGTTTAGGAGGATTTAGGGATTAGAGGACTAGAAGCAATTTAGTATACATGAGTAAAGGGAAAGTATTCAGAGATCTAGAATACCAATAAGGAAATAATTGATGTAATGAGAAAGAAAACACGGAAAAGAGCAAAGGTACAGGTGGAGGAGTTGAAGTTGAGAAACTGGTCGCTGTTTCTTTGATTTAGGAGAGAAGAAAAAATAAAAGACATGGGCAGGGAAGTTGAAGGATACTAATTGTGACGTGGGGAGCAGAGGCCCTCAGGAGAGTGAGGACCCAGAGGCCTGGCTGGGGCCTGGGGAGAGTGGTCAGGCCTTATCCTGTTATACATGAAAAGAAGGCCAAAACGTAAAAAGATGGCTGGGTAGAGAGGATCATACTTATATACTTGTAAAGGTAAATAAAAGAGGTAAATTAGCCAGAAAGTGAGAAGGAGAGCATAGGGAAATATGGTACATGTAAAAAATGATATTAAAACACTCAGTTACAATGATGCACACTGACCACCTGCATCAAAATTACCTGGGATGGTTACTAGAAGTGTTTTAGCCCAAAACTGTTTACTCCACTGTTTTATACCAAATATGTATTGTCCAAATCTCTGATTGTGGTGCTGGGAATCTGTATGTTAAATCCTGCAGGTGAGTCTAATGTGCATTTATGGTTAAGAACAACTGACGTAGTATACTATTATTTTCTTTAGTACATTATTCCAGTTATAACACAGTCCTGTGTTAAGAAATAAAATTAAAAATGAAATCTTCCCCCAATACAGAAATACTCTCCATAAGATAGTAGAGATGAAAACACTTATCATTGACCAAGAATTAACCAGAATGTGATGTTCATTGTAAGCAATCCATCAAGAGATTGCACAGAGAGAAATCTTGCTCTTTTATATAGCCAAGCAGATGCAACCCATTACATATATTTTCAAGATAAACCATAACTAGTCCTCAAATAAGAGGATTTGACAGCACCATTTGTCACATATAGTTCATTCTAAATATACCTGGTGATTGGGATGACCATCTGTGTTAGCATATTGGCTTTATCTAGAGGAAAAGTAAACTCATATCTTTACAAAAGGAAGTACTTTTGTAATTTGGAGCCATGCTTCCTCCCTGGTTAGGATCCCGCGCTCCCACAGAAACTGTGAGGTAGGAGTGTTATTTTCCTGATGTTTATATTTTTTAAGAGATGGTTCCCAGGTCCTTGAAAAAGATTCCCAGGTCATAAAGCTGACAGAGGACTATCTAGTCTTCAAAGGATTTATATACATTTCAAGGAAAGGAGAAAGTGTTTAGAATTACAAGTTTTCTGATGTAAATGGTTTAAGAAAATGGAGGGAGAAGATTCTTCCCTTATTTTAAACAGGGAGAATTAAACCTTTTATTTTTAATTTGTATTTGACCTTATACATGTTAGCACTTTTAGTATTGTTCCACTCAGACAGCAAATGCCCAGACTTCCCAAATGTACATGCACACACACGTGTATGTGTGTGTGCAATTTATTTATTGCAATGTGAAATCTGCATTAAAAAAATCTAAGATCCAGATAACTCCAAAGTCCCAGGAGAGGCTTTAAGTTTATATGGGTATTATTTTCAAGTGAGCCCACTTTTGCAGGTTGTTTGCAGAAGAAGACTAGAGTGAGCAAATAAAGCATAAAGGGTAATTGCTCACTCCCCTCTTAACTTGTGGTTTCTCTTCCACATCAGGATCAGCCTTCATGTCATCAGGACCTCCAGGAGCTGCTCAGATACTAAGCAATGGGATAGAATGAGAATGAGTCTGGCAAAGGCGAGGGGCTATCTAAATGCAAAGTAATGTTAATAATGATGAAAGTAATCATCTCACCCTATCTGACCTTTGCTGTTTCATGACATTAGAACTATTTTCCTTAATTTCCATGGCATTTATCCTTGGGTCAAGGGAACTGCCATGGTCTAATTCATTTTAAATTTAAAGGGATACCATTTAATTTTAAAGGTAGTTAACTCTTGACTATCCAAGCTAATAGTAGGGAACAGACTTATACTCCACTGGCATTATGGTACTTCTCTTCCCAGAATAAAATTCAAACCACAGTTGACTTTTAGAGTACCACAGAATGATTTGGCCTAAATTAAATATATGGATAAATGCATTTGGCCTCTATGACTGACAAACACCTTCTGGAACTATCTCCTTTTTTGGGGGGGAGGAAGATGGTAGCATATACTGGTTAGCCTTTGCTTCTAAGAAGTCTTTAATGACAATCAAGGAAAGATTAAGCTTGTGGCACCAGAAATTTGGTGACCTGACACTGTCTTATGGTGAACTAACAACTCATGGAAAACTGAATATGTCAGTGTTACATAACTTCTCATTTTGTATTCTATTTAAACTATTTGTATTCTATTTAAACACTAATAAGGCAGAAATCATGTATTGAATGATACATACATTACTAATTCTTTCTGTGTTCCTTAGACAAACCTATAAAATCTTTTAAAATCATTTTACAATGGGGAAATTGAGGATTAGCGTTTGTTTAATGATGCAAAGCTAGAAATTGACTGAGATATAAAACTAAGACTCCATCAAACCATGATACCTTAAAAGTGATTTCTGAATACTAAGTTTTACAGAATCATGATGGAATTACCACATTAAGGAATCTGAAAAATCATATAGTAGGAGAATTTGTTTAGCCTTTTTAGTACCTACTTGACTAAGGAAATCTTTTTTCACCGCAGTACCTATTAATATTTCAATAAACACCATTATGCCATAGGAAATAAAATTAAGCATCACAAATTTAACAGAATTTAGAAGTGAGTCAAACAAAATGAACTCTGATCTTGTGTTAGGCTTTGTTTAACCATTGCATTTCTCTGTGCCCAAAGACAAAGTCAGAGTGGATAATGGACTAATTGTTCAAAGGAACATGTTTTGGCCTTTCTATGATAAGAAAGACCAATTCTCCTGTCTTTCTACATAGTGGTAGTGTTTTGGTCTCCAAGTTGCCCAGACGATGCCTGCCTTCTATCTTGCACCTGTGATTGCAATTACTAAACCAGATGAGGCAGAAGAAGTGATCCAGGCAGCGATCACTTCCTGATTAATCTAAGTGATAAAATGCAGTGGCAAGCAAGTTCAGTGACTGAATAATTCAGAGTCCATCCCCTTCTTTATTTCAATAATGACATTCTTTATTACATGACTTTTTTACTTCCTCTGCTTGTATAAGTAAAACCCATATGCTTTTTCCTGACAGAAAAAGATGACCAATGTCTTCTCGTTCCAGAGAATGTAGAGCAGCTAGTGCGAATATAAGTCTGCAAAATTTGCCTCAGACTGCATATGAATTTCCTGAGGCACTAGACACAACAGCTTGTATTTGCTAATGAGAAACAGATGTGAAAAACCAAGGTGGCAAGAAACCCGTTCAGTGTAGAGAGGAAACTTGAATTCCTAATCCACCTTACATTCTTCATCAGCTGCTGGTATTTTGTGTAGATGAAAATCAATACCCCTTTAGGAGTTCTTGCTCTTTTAGCACCAAAACCTCAATATTGTATAAAATATTGTTAAGAGGAAAAGTATCTTTAAAAAATGAGTTAAAACAATGAACATAGCATCTGTTCTATGAGCAATTTTAAGTTTATATAGTGCCAAATATTACTCTTCTAATTTTACAGAAATAGAAATGGAAATGATATAGAAGTTACTCTTATAATCTGTGAAGATGGTATAAATTAGTTTTGGAATGTCTGTCAGAGTTCAGGAAGTAGATTATTTGCAGGTTAGCTTTCTACGGCACTACAAAGCAGTGCAGTCTTCAGCATACAGAACAGGCTCCTCCTATTATACTGAACAGGTTTTGATTCATACTATTAGTTTCAACCCAATGCTACTTCTAAGTGCATCTAAGCCAGTGGATGATAGAGGTACAATCCTACTCACAGGAGTACATGCATCAGACCTGCTCACAACAGACACTCACCCCCGCCCCGTGTGTCCTTCAGTTGTTCTGGAGTGTGCCCACGGCATAGTTGCCATTGAGGTGCTCCTCCAGTTATTAAACCGCTATGATTTATGGAATGGGGTAGAAGTGGGGATAGAAGACCGATCCTATTCCCAATTGTTTCACATGCAGCCATCTGAGCACTAAAATAGATTTATTTGGACTCAGGCTCACGAAGGTTTTTATGAACCCCCTTTCACTGAGATTCAAGACCAGTTCAGGGCACCTCTTGATTTCAGCTCAGGTCATGATCTCACTGTTCATGAGATCGATCCCCATGTCAGGCTCTGTGCTGACAGCACGGAGACTGCTTGGGATTCTCTCTCCCCCTCACTTTCTGCCCCTCCCCTACTCTTGCTCTCTCTCAGAAATAAATAAACTTAAAAACACACACACACACACACAAACAGTTCCTCAGACAAGGAAAGGCATCTTCTCCCTAATGATTCCTCCTCCCCTCCCTCTCTCCCTTTCTCTCATCCCTTTTCAACCAACCTTCTCCCTCTTGTCAGCATGTAAATCATACAAATAGGTATTTGGTGGCAGTGCTTAATCCTACCAGATAGAATCCACCCCAAGGGTTAGCTTCTGCCCAAAGTACATAGATGTGACTAAGTAGTTCAACTGATTAAGAGACTTGCAGCATTGGTGTTATCTAGGGGCTTGTGAGAAACACACAAATCAGGCCCCACCCCAGATCTACTGAATCAGAATCTGCATTTTAATAAGATTTGCTGGTAATATACATGCACGGTATAAAAACTGCTGGTTAGAGCACGGAACTCATGTCGTCTTGCTTGCTTTGTGTTGTTGCTGTGTGTGTCAACCCCAGGTGGCTGTCATGCCCTTGTTTACTATTAATGACAAGAAGAAACAGCAAATCTATCACTGTTAAAGGAAAATAATTTTAAAAAATCATTATTAATAATAAGGCAAGATAATTAGTTGCCAAGACTAATTTATTTTAAAAGGTTAAATACACCCCCAAAATAGAAAAAAATCTATAGATTAGAGGAGTTTACTAATGCCTTTATCTTGAGAGTCTAGTACAGAGACTGACATGTAATGTGTACATAATAAATGGTTTTAAAAAATACTTTGTTGACATGAACTGGCATGTAGTTTAGATTTGGAAACTAAATAGGAACTATAGCCTCTAGCTTGTATAAAACTGATGGCACTGATTTTGTGTTTTAAACTCCTGTGTACTTCACCTTTTTTTTTCTAATATTATGCACTGACCTCAGAGTTGCTGCTTTTCATGCAGATATTTACATTTTTAGATCAGTGGTGAAAGAAGATTTTGAGCCACTGCTTTGTGGAGCTGACTACCAGCCTACAGCCCAAATTTGGGGGGTGTTGCCATGTTTGTATTGTGGAATATGTGTGTGCAAATTATTTGAACAACTGTATTGATCTGTGTTCTGATTCTTCCAGGTAACAATTAGAAAATGGTAAAATAAATATTCTGATGCTAGTGAAAGAAATGTAGGTCTCAACAGTATTCATATGAAATGAAAATCACTCAGTCTATCAAAAGCTGGGGATCTTTAGTCTCATCTGGGTACCATTGAAATTACGCTAGTCGAGTATGGAACCATTGAGGAAAAGAACAAAGTTAGATATACTTGTTAGATATATGAATAATATGCTACAAATATATTGTCAGTGATTGTGTCTGAAGGGAAAAATGTAGCTAGATGTTCTGGGAATAGAACTTTATTGGGAATGAAGTAGAATGAGATTTTTATTCATAAGTATAATTGGATTCATCCTCTCTTTACTCCCATTTATATGGTAACAATACTCTCCCAACTCCAAATCTGGACACATTTTTATATGTGGTAAGATAGATGGTTGACAGTGTGATAGGATATTTAAAATTTGCATATTTTTCAAAAATGTGAGATAAACTCATTGCCTGATTGATAGGTGAGAGAATGGCAGAACATTTTTTAATTTTTACCTGAATTCAATTTATACTGTATTGTTTTAGTCTTATGAAAAGCTTGACTTGGTTAAAACATGAGGGGGGAAATAGCCAGTTTGGCAGTGTAACTGCACATGAGCTCGAAGCTGGCCTGCCACTTTAATAATGCTTTGTACCTTTAAACACAAAACACTAAAAGTCAAAAATCTAAAGGTATTTATTCCTTGATTTTTTGTTTTTAACTTGTACTTGTACTTATTGAGTTGCTTCATACTCAAGTGTTGTTCAAAAGGATATAGCAACTCAGTCCAGAGATTGGACAATAAAAAGGCTCCAAAAAATTTAGTTGTCGAGAGCAACTGTTATTCACGAACTCTGAGCAAAAAAATTTCTCTTCTTTTGGCAGAAATTGCCCTTTGGCAACTTAAAGTATCCTTTCTCCCTCCTCAAAGCCTCACAAATGGAAAAGTTGTGCTGAATGGATGTCTTTAGTATCTACAACCAGGAAAAAATGTGTTTCTCTGAAGAGACGGTAAAATGTCTTTAGAAAACTGGGTTAGGATGGATTTGAACAGATCTCTTTTCTTACACTGCGAATAGCCTTTCTCTTGTTATCATATCTCCTAGTGGGATCAGCTTGTAGCAAATTCAGTTCCATTTCAGGAGTTACAAGCCTTCAGTTAAACACAGAAAGCTGAAGAGAGCTCTACGCCTGGACAAAGTAATCTTTGCCATTTATGAAGCTATTCTAAGTATCAGTTAATTCCTCTCAAACAAAGGTGAAGAAGCTAAAGTCTTTAGTTGGTTTAAATTACAGGAAATGATACTTCCCCTTTGTAATGTATTTAATGATATGTATTCACTTCAATACATTTGTGATATTCCAAGTAATGCAGTGATACTAATTCTCTATCCACTGGACATCAAGAGAGTTCTTAGTAAACTCCCTGGAAGCTAAGATTTGATCTGACATTGAGGTTGATATTTTGTTATCTTACAGAGACCATTTTGTATGAAAAGGTTTCCTGTGGTTTTGCCCGTGTGTTTGCCACTTGACCTCATTTTCTGCCATTTCCTCCTTCGTATTTAAATTCTAATGAAAACAGAACTGTCCAGCTCTCAACCAAGCCTCAGCATATTTCACACTTATATTGTTATTCACACTGCCCCTCTGTATTAAAAAATTTCCACTCCTTTGTATTGCTAACTCCTATTGATACTTCAAAACTTAGGTCAATGGCATCTTCTCCAGGAGGCTATTCCTAACCAGCTGGTCTAGGTGAGGTTCACTTTCTGTATACCCCAAAGCTCTCTGCCCAATCTTTCTGCAAAGTGGGCCACAGCTATCTCCTCTTATGGACTATGATCTGAGAAAAAGTACCACTACTTTGTAAATCCTTAGTGCAGTCTATTGTTCCAATATTTCATGTGATTAATTAATTAATTTATTACTCACATCAATGACTTATAGCTTCCTGCTTTCTGGGACTTTCAGTTTATAGAGAAGACAAATATACAAGTACAGAAAATTTTATATGATTTTAAGGCTATATGACAGGATAATGGAGTGGCATAATTTAGATTTGGGATCAGGAAACTCTTTGGGGAAAGGACAATGAAATTCAAGACCTGAAGAATAAATAGGAGTTAATTAGACAAAGATTGGGGATATGAAGAGCATCCTAAGCAGAGAAAAGAGCATTGATTAAAGGCCTTGTGCAACTGTGTACTAGGCTTTTTAAAATGCTCACAGCATTTTGTGAAGGAATAATTTATATAAAACAAGATACACCAATTTTAAGGGTACACCTTGCGATTCTTTAACATATGAATGCACTCATGTAACTACTACCCAGATCAAGATAGAGGATACTTTTATCACTCCACAAAATGTCCTTGTTTCTCCTATTCTAGACAATTCCATCCCAGGAGGTAACAACTACTCTGGCTTGCATGACTCAAGGTGATGCATTTAAAAAACTGAAAAAAAGTTCAGTGAAACAAACATAGGGAGTGAGGGACTGGTAGGGAGGGAGATGTGAATGCAGAGATAAGAAGACAGCAGATCTTGGAGAGTCTTGAGGACTTGGTTCAAGATCTGGAATTTTGGTCTGAGTGAAATGAATAGCTTTGAAGAACTGAACAGAGGCAACATGATTGGATTCATGTATTAACAGCTATACTAATTACAGAGGGTTAAGAATGGAAAGAAAGGAGTCTTTAGGAAGACTAGGAAGCTAATGTAATATTCTATGCCAAGAGATATGGTGGCATGAGCCAAGAAATAGCATGTAGATGGAGTGCAATCAATTGATATAAGATGTGGGAACCTGGGTGGCTCAATTGATTAAAGCGTCCAACTCTTGATTTTGGTTCAGGTCATGGTTCGTAAGATTGAGCCCCGTATTGTGTGGATAGCACAGAGCCTGCTTGGGATTCTCTCTCCCTCTCTCTCTGACCCTTCTCAGCTTGCACTCTCTTTCCAAATAAATAAACTTTTATATATATATATATATATATATATATACACACACATATATATATACACACACACACATATATATAATGCAATTTGACCCTTCCCAGCTTGCACTCTCTTTCCAAATAAATAAACTTAAATACATATATATATATATATACACATATATATGTATATGTGTATATATATATGATGCAATTTGAAGTTTGTAGACACTCATTTATTAAAATGAGCTCTATTATTTTCGTAAAGGACATCATTAAAAGTTATGGTTTCATTTAAACAGCTAATGTGGCTGAGAGCTAACAGCGATATTCTCCCAATTTTAAGTAGTACTTATTATTTCCTATGTACTTCATACTGAATTCACCTACAAAGGGAATATTGCTTGGAGTTTTCTGTAATAACTAGGCTAATATTTGCCTTTTGGACATGAAAAAGATTTTCCTTCTATCTTTAACATGAAAAAGATTTTCTTTCTTTTTGTAATGAGTTTAAAATCATAGCCAAACATAGAAATTCTAATTTTTACTTATTCACATTCTCAAAATATGACTCACCTAGTCATCAAAAACCACAATGGAGAATGAATACTACAAAGAAATATGCTGTTGAACACTTTTACCCTTAGATTAGAATTGTGGTATTTAAGTGAATTAATTCTATGCCATAAGTTTTGAAGAATATTAGCAGATTACTTAGGTGAACATCATCTCATTTACTAAAATCATTTTTTAGTTTGCTTGTTTCTCCTTTTTTGAACAATTGGATTTATTTCTCTAAATAGCTTGATTTAAAAAAAATTTTTTTTTGCATTTATTTATATTTTGGAGACAGAGTGAGACAGTGTGTAAATGGAGGAGGGGCAGAGAGAAGGAGACTCAGAATCCGAAGCAAGCTCCAGGCTCTGAGCAAACGTTCAGCACGGAGCCTGATGCCGAGCTTGAACCCACGAACCGTGAGATCATGACTTGAGCTGAAGTCGGACGCTCAACCGACTGAGCCACCCAAGCACCCCTTGATTCTTTATCTAAGTGGTAAAATGGAGTGTTCAAAAGTGGCAAACTTACTGCATTAATTTCCTAAGGCTGCCATAACAAAGTGATACAGACAGGGTGACTTCAAACAGAAAGTTTTCACCTCAGAGTTCTGGAGACTAAAAGTTCAAAAATCAAGGTGTCAGCAGGGCCATGTTCCCTCTGATGCTCTGGGTAGAATCCTTCCTTGCCTCTTCCTAGCTTCTGGTGTTTGCTGGCAATCTTTGGCATTCTTCAACTGTCGATGCATCACTCCATTTCTGTGTCTTCACATGGTGTCCTTCCTATGTCTCTGTCTCTTCACATGGCATTCCTTTTATAAGGACACAAGTCATTTGGACTAGAGACTCACCCTATTCCAGTGTAACCTTATCTAAACTATTACAACTCCAATGACCCTATTTTCCAAATAAGACCTTATTTGGAGTGTGTGCACACTCACTCTGAGAGACGGGGTGGGGGGTGTTAGGACTTCAATGTATCTTTTGGCACAGGATTCAACTTGTAACAGTTACCAAAAACAATCAAAGTAAGTTTCTGCCTCTGGGGAATTGCCTAGCAGCCAACCTCTCCATTTACTACATATATTTTCTTCATTACATGTAGAAAAATAACTACATAGAGATATGAAAAGCTTGTGTGTGTGTGCACACTCACCTGTACAGACCTGGTGGATCCCATCACTGATAACTCATGGAGTAGTCATGGAAACTGGGAAAATGTTCTTTTAAATATCCATGCGTAGTTCATTCCTTTTATTTTGGCATAGTCATTGGCAAAATTTTCTTAGAGCAGGCTATGCATTGTTTTGGTAGTATCAGCACATTTGGTTTCATTCCTTTCTCTCTAGAGTAATTTAATATAGGCAAAATAAAATGGAATTCTGACGGATGGTTTATGTTTCTCCATCCTGGGTAAAATGGGTTACAAAACACCAAAATGCTCAGCAATATGGCTTATGAGGGATTTTAACTGCTTCTTCCTTACACTTGGGAAAACTTATCACTTGCAGTGAGTCTCACTACTCTAAACAGGTTATCTGAGTAATTCAGATAATTACTCTAGTTCTGAATTTTCTCTGCAAACCTGATTTTCCCCCTCAGTTCTCTAATCATTCTGTAACACTCAACTGACATTTAATGTAAATCTACTGTATACAAAACACAAAGAAACAGAGATGTTTTATAACTGCTAAATAACTAAATCTAGGACTATTTTCCCTGGCTACCTGTCTTAACAAATTTTGCATTGAATTATGGCATATTCAAACATAGGAATGAGTTAAACAGACTGAGGGGATGAGTAACTACATTAGGGGATGTTATAGTTATTCATGTATCCTGCACTGTACTTTTGTGACTAATATTTATTTCCTACATATTTTTATTTCAGCCGAAAGAGACATCAATGTCTACTGTGGGGTGCAGGCCATTACAATGAAGATTAATTTTTGCACAGTACTTTTCTCGGGTTATTCTGAAACAGATCTGGCGCTGAATGGAAGGCACGGGGACTCCCACTGCAGGGGATTCATCAATAACAACACCTTTCCCGCAGTGGTCATTTTCATCATCAATCTCAGCACCTTGGAGGGCTGTGGAAACAGCTTAGTGGTAAGATGAGTGTAAAATCCTGTGCTAGGTTTGGGGTCACAACAAAAATCTCTCCCCATTTCATGAAATCATCAGAAGCCCAATCTATCTTTCAGGTAAAAAATTCCAATAAAACTGAACAAATCACTTCCTTTGCCTGTGTGAGGCTTCAAACATACAATTTTATTTTCCAGTAATGGTTTTGCTTATTGCAGCTGAGCAGTGGAGGGGCCCGGGATCTGCTACGAGTGACATTGATGAATATTTCTCTATACTTTATCATTAGCTATGTTTCTCATGCTTTTTATGGAACTGTCTTATCACGCAGAAATTGTTTGTTCCAGTGAATTGGACAGTGGATCCCTTGGCCTATTGCCTCTTAGTGACCTCATTCAGAAAGAAAAATGAAATATAGAGTGTGAAGCCTAGACTCTCCTAGGGTTCATGTTTACCATGGAATGATCCACACCAGTGTTGTGTGAAAGAGGGCTGTCAGCATTTCCGGTGTGATATTCTCCATTGTGTGGGACTGTCCTTTGAGTTTCAAAATGTTCTTCATACTCAGTCTTACTCATGAAATCCCAGTACATTGTTCAGAAAAGGAAATCTCTCTAGTCATTGTCAAAATCAAATATTTCCATCCCCAAACAGAGCTACTAGTCTATGCTATTCATTTATTTATGCTTGTACTGAACACACACACACATACACACACACACAAAGGAATTGAATAAGAAATTGATTCTCCCAAGAATTAAAATTAATTGAAGCATAAATATTATGATTTGAGGGGTGTTGCAATGAGATTCCTTGAGCACTATTTTTCATTTTGCTTGTTTGAATGTAATCTTATTGGTAAATCCTAGCACAGACAAAAAGGAGACAATGAGTTTGACCACTTAGTCCAGTGAATGAGGAGAAACTGGCTTTTCGTCTTCATAAATTATTATTTCGGATTAAAGGGGAAGGCTCAATTTCTCTAAGGACAGGGTTTCTACGACTTGATGGGAGATGGGAGACAGGAAAAAGATTTCTCTGATTTCCTTCTTTATCTTTTCCCAGAGGGTAGTTAGAATATTGTGCCCATGACTATTTCCAAGCCTGAAGCTTGAGTATTGTTGACTCTTTTTATTAAAAACATTTATTCATCTCTCTGAGTTGTGCACAGAGAGGTTATGAGGTGGGCCTGAGGGAGTGTGACGCAGGCTGATTATTACATGTCTGTGTTTCCTTGTGGAAGGAGGAACCCCAGTGGAGAGCCAGACTTTCCCTCCTCCCACCATGCCCTGGGGTCTTTCCTTCATGGCACTTTCTTCTCTGGATTTAAGTTTTGCTCTATTGCCAAGAAAACAATTCAGGTGAAGCATGTGTGTGTGTGTGTGTGTGTGTGTGTGTGTATGCGCGCGTGTGTGCACATGTGTGTGCATGTGTGTGCACACCTGCTGTTTACTTTTTTTAAAGCTGAATAATTTAGGTATAAAAATTGCTACATATGTGTATGTGTGTTTTATTTGTTTTGTTTTCATAGAGTAGGTATGTTTAGCGAGCCAGTCAGGCAAATGTGAGAGGAGGCAAAGATTTGTTTCTACTTTCATTTTTGCATAGATGTCACCAGCTTTGGAATTTGCTCCAAGGACAATCCTACATGGGAAAAATTAAGTAGACTATTACGTCACTGGATTAGAATAAAAAAATGTTTTCAATTATAATGATTCTGGCTCTGTTCATAAATTAGTTAGATAATTGCCTCAGCTTTGCCTATGTACCCCTAGGTTCCTGCTTAAAGTTTATTCTATTGTTGAAAAGTAAGTATTACAGGTTTCCATAATACCTGCTAAAAGTATTTATTGAGCATCATACTGTAGTTGATGTAATGGGAGGAGCTGTATTTCTCTATGAAAAGTCAAGAACATTATTATGAAAGTCAAGAACATTATTGATTATTCCTAAAGTGGTGGTTCTTAAATTTTAATGGGATTGAATAATACAATGAGAGCTAATCAGTCTCAGGAAAATACACTATGGGCAATGTTTTAATATAAAGTCTGGGAGTTCATCCCCTTGAAACCCATCTATGAATTATTACCCTCAAAGGGGATGAGAATCTCCATGTATGTACCACAGAGGAAGACCCTCAGATTGACCATCAGAAAAAACTGTGACCTTAATGCATTTGGTCAGAATTTATCTCAGGGGCCCCAAGCTGCTGGTGTCACTGTGTGATGCTGCCCATGCAAAGGCAAAGACTAAGGGGACTCCATACCCACAAAAAGCTCTGATTATGGTGAAGGGGACTGCTGGTTTATGAGGCCACTCATGCACTGTGCCCCCCCCCCCATGATGGAGATGAGCATTGCTGTAGGATAGTCAGGAGGTTTCCTAGCGAAGCTGATGAGACCCAGGGAAGGAGCAGGATATGTCATGGTGAAGCGGGGGAGAAAGGAGGCAGAGTGAGCCGTACAAAGCCTTAACGAGGGCCTTGTGGTTGGCTGGGGCATTTTTTTTTTCAAAATTTAAAATGTTTTAATTTATTTTGAGAGAGAGAGAGAGAGAGAGAGAGAGAGAGAGAGAGAGAGAGAGAGATATGCAGGGGAGGGGCAGAGAGAGAATCCCAAGCAGGCTACCCCTACACAGTACTCAAACTTATAGTGAGACTACCACCTGAGCCAAAATTAAGAGTACAAAGCCTAAGAGACTGAGACACCCAGGCACCCTTGCATCTAGGACATTGTTAACTAAGTGTGTGATTACAGGGATATGAAGCTAAAGTGGAAAACAAGATCAGATTAACAGGTATTTTAAGCCATGCCACAGAATTTGGACTTTACTGGTGAACATTTTTAAATGACTTATTGTAGCACTCTGAACATGTACTCTCTCTCGTTTCTTATTTATGAAATATGAATAAAATGCCTTTGGTGAATATGAAGTTTCATTTAGTTAAACGACATATTAATCACTTATAAATAGCATTATGTGCATATAATCTCAAAACCATGGCATGTTGTAGTTGAAACAGACCCTAGAAATGATCTGGACTAGGAGCACCTGGGTGGCTCAGTCAGTTAAGCGTCCCACTTTGGCTCAGGTCATGATCTCATGGTTCATTAGTTTGAGCCCTGTGTCAGGGCTTTGTGCTGACAGCTCAGAGCCTGGAGCCTGCTTCAGATTCTGTGTCTTCCTCTCTCTCTGCCCCTCCCCCACTCACACTCTGTCTCTCTCTTTCCCTCTCTCAAAAATAAATAAACATTAATTTAAAAAAAAAGAAAGACATGATCTGGTCTAATGTTTTATTTTGCATATGAAATGCCTAGATTTATATATAGCTATTTAATCACTGAACTTGATCTACCATTCTAATAGGTATCCACAATTCCTGGAGTCAGTGCTTATGGAAATGCAACTTCAGTACAAATAGGAAATATTTCTGGATACATTGATACTCCAGACCCACCAACAATCATCAGCTATCTACCTGGGCTGCTTTACAAATTTAGTTGTAGTTATCCATTGGAATACCTGGTTAACAACACCCAGCTTGCCTCGTAAGTTCACATTCTATTCTTACTTTCACATTCTGTCTCTATGTTTGAGTCATTTTTTTCTTTCCTGCAGGGACTTATAAAGATAGCAGGATTTGTTGAGAATAGCCAAACTCAAAGTATTGGAAACCATATTAAGTCCTATCTATCTATCTATCTATCTATCATTGTTATGACCCATATCAACAGATCAGGTATATATATTTTCCCCCAAATTAAAACTGGCTCAAACTAGTCAGATGTCTCCCTGGGGGTTCTTCTCACTCCTCTCAGAACTGCCCAAGACACTAAGAACTCTGAGTGCTTATGCAGTTCAGAAGTGTGTCCTTTTTCCAGTGTATAGAACAGTCACTGATTTGTTGGGTCCTTCTTGGCTTCGGTCTCTGCCATATGCTCTCATTGTGGGACTCTGAGGGCTCAGAATCTGGAGACTCCATACCTCTTGCTGAGGTGTCAACTGCACAGGTGCTGATGGTCCCCCAAGAAAGGTGGTCTCACTCAGAGCCAAAGAGCTTCAGATATGGACTGTTTATAGTCATGCGTTCATTCATTTTTCCCAAATGAATACTTCATGACAGGGTTATATCCACATTACAGCAGTCATCTGGATTTGTCAAATATTTTTGACAAAGTGGGGTGATTGAGTGAAAACTTTCTCTTCCCAGTTCTAGAGTTTGCTATCACAAAAGTGTTGTTATTGTTTAATCTTAGTCATGAGGGAACGTGGGTTATTGTTTAATCTTAGTCATGAGGGAACGTGGAGGCCACATTCTGTTTCAGTTAAAAAAATGGTCATAGCTGGTTTTAATGGCACAACGATGATAAATATCTTGGTGAAAAGCAAGACTTGGAAAACGAGAAAAGAAAGGCTTTGAGTCAAAATGATACAAGTGTAGAGGGAAGTGGGCCATAAGGGTGTCACAATCTCACTCTGTTCTACCTTACTTTCCCAGTAAACACATTCCTGAGCCGCAGTGTAAGTGGAAATGCATTCATTTATTCAATAAATATTTATTATACTTCTACTATGTGCCATGCAATGTTCTAGCAGTGAACAAAGTAAAACAAAATCGCTGATCTCATGAAACTTCTAATGGGATTGATGAAAATGTATTTGTATCAGATTCAAATTATATTGGAATGACATTTTTTCTTTAAAGTCTCATATATGTAATGCAAAATGGAAAGATGCCTTTATAAATAAAAATATCATAAAGAACAGTTTGTCTTTATTTGGTCTCTCTTGCTTTTTGATATGTCTAGTGATTTAAATCGCGTGCCTACTCCAGACCCAGGTAAAAGTATGTCAAGCTTACTCAAGAGTTTTAGTGCCTTAAATCTAACATTAAGGTACAACTGAAACTTTTAATTTAAAATCTATCAATGCTTTCCTTTTTCAAATTCTGTTTTAGGTCCTCAGCTGCTATTTCTGTGAGAGAGAACAATGGTACATTTGTCAGCACTTTGAACCTGCTCCTTTATAATGTAAGTTGATGGGTGACAGATGTTATGTTCTCTCTCATTGTTCTGAGGAGCCATTTCTGTGGATGGATTTTATATCAAGATCTACCAAAAGCCACATTAACCCCATTATACTTTGGTAACATTTATCCATCTTTACTACCATTTTTATATATCCTAGTATAAAGGTATACTAAAAACTCCATTGCTTTCTAAAAGTTGATAAATGACTTATATTTTATTTTGTAAATGTGATTCTACATAGTTATTCCAAGTCTATCTACATTTATATGTATATATTTATGTGTGTGTGTAGCCATAGTCAGGGTCAAGATGTTAGAAGTAATATTTTTGTGATAAAAAGATAGGAAAAGTCCAAATGATACTTCTCTTGAGGACATGCTTGGTGATGAATGTGTTAATATTTTCAAAATGGATTTTGGCTGATGACAGTTCTGTCACATTTGAAATAGTTTGGGTTGACTACATAGTATTGTCTAAACTCTTGTCATGTAAATATCGACAGTGGCAGCAAAATGTGAAAAATACATGGATTTCTATTTATAATTCTAACATTAATCCCCCAAATGATATTTTCATGTTGATTAAAAATTTTTATTCATACATTTTAAATGCCTGATTTAAATATCAATTTTTCAATCTATCAACCAACATTTTTGTAAATTATGAATCTGATTTTTACATTATTATTCATGTCATCATGGCACTGAGTTATAATTCATGCAACTGATTTAAAAGTCAGTGCTTTATACTTTGAATATAATGAGCTATAAATATTGTAGTAGGACATTTTCCAAAGGCATTTAAAAAAAATCGTGTTTATAAGTTTGTAGTCTGACACCACTGAGTTCTAAACAACAAATTAAAATGTATTGGAATGAAGATGGCCTTTCTGTCATTTCTAAACTTTCCTCTGCAAGGAAAAACTTCCAACTTACTTGGTTCTATATAACACTCAGCAAATACGTGTCAATATGCATTCCCAATATGGTTAGATATTTATTATTGTTTTGAGCAGTACTTTTAAATTAGGAAGTTCCTATCTGCTGAGTTATACATGTAAGTTCCCTGAGGTAGAATTGAGGTGACTGGTTTGGGTTCAGTATTATTGGTTACTTTTGAGTGAAACAAAGATGGGAATTCCTAATTTTAAAAAAGTAAAAAAATATCTCCCCTCAGTATTTAATGACAGCATTATTGTTTTGTGAAAGTAAACTATTCCCTACTGGAAAAGCAGAAAATAAAAATTAGAAGTGTGGATTTGTTGAGAGCTTTGCTGTAAGGGTCTTTCCTTTATCATTGCAAATAGTATTCTTCTATTGTTAACTAGACATAATCCTTCAAAAGCTTTCTAGCATCTTTTTAAAAAATTTTTTTAAACATTTATTTATTTTTGAGAGAGAGAGAGAGAGAGAGAGAAGCAGAGAGGGAGACACAGAATCTGAAGTAGGCAGCTCTGAGCCTGACATGAGGCTCTAATTCACAAACTGCGAGATCATGACCTGAGTTGAAGTCAGATGCTTAACTAACTGAGCCACCCAGACACCCCCATAACTTTCTGGCATCTTAATGCTAAATAAAAGCCTATAATTTGGTGATAACCTTAATATTTTAATTCTATGGTAAAAAGGTAACCGATTGTTTGATATCAGACTATAAATGAAATAGGTAGTGTCAAAACACATCTCATTTTTTTGACATCTCATGCTTTTTATTTGACAAGACTTAACATCTTAAGATCTCTAATCAGAACAGGATGAAGAAAAATATTTCAGAAAACAAAATAGACATATCTCATTTTTAACCAGTTTGCAATAAAGACATCATTAATGGTGGAATTAAAAAGTTAAATTGAATTTTGATTTAATAAAATTGAACTATTTCTCCACAAAGTACGTTTTTTAATTAACAGACCATTTTTTAGAGCAGTTTTTGGTTTACAGAAAAAATGATCTGAAAGTACAGAGTTCCCACAGACTTCATGTGCCTGTACATAATTTCCTCTATTATTTATACCTTGGATTTGGGGGTACATTTGTTATAATCGATGAACCCATATTGATACATTAACTGAAGTGTATAGTTTACATTGAGTTTCACTCTTCATGTATATTTTGTGGGTTTTGATAAATTCATGATGACTTGCACCCATCATTACTGTATCATATAGAAGTTTCACTGCCCCAAACTACTTTTTTAACACGACATGGTCATAATATTTTGCCATGTTATAGGGCACCACAAAACTAGTAATTTATACATGCTTCCAGTTTTAAAATAGGTAAGTCACAAAGATAAAAATTACAGCATAGGTAATATAGTCAATTATATTGTAATAATGAGAAAAAAAGCCCTAGTAATTTACATGAGAAAAAAATTTTGGTTTGCTTTCACTAATTGATCCAAAATCATATTTATTATTTGTTTGAAACACTAACATTTAGCTGTCCAAATGTAATTTTATTGCAGCATTTCAAATTAGTATCATTTTACAATCATTTGTGGCCAAGTCTTCCTATTTCACATACAGTTTTTGAATGATGAAAAGTTACATTCCATACCTACTACTCTCATTCTCTAATTAGTTATTTGGAAAGGAAAACTTGTATTTAATTCAGTGCAATTGTTTATAACCATGTATTCTGGCACTCAGTAAATGTACTTAGGGAAATTTTATTTATAAAAAATAATAATTACTTTTACTGACTATGCAATTTCCATATATGCGGATTATTTCCAGTTGAACTGTGTGGTCTTATTTTTGTGTAATAAAAATGTATCAGTTTTGTCCTCTCTGGAAATGGAAAGCAAAATGACTTTGTGAATTGTATATAAATATTGTTATCTTTTGAGCAGATAAAGAAAGAGTAAACCTGAAATAGTGTTATAGTAATTACGAATGTTTTTCAACGTTGAAGAAAAAATCTAAAATAAATATAATTAATTTTAGGGACAATATAACAAAAGTAAAAAAAGCAACTATACAAAATAAAGTTAAAAAAAAGTAAAAAAAAAACCAACGAAGTAAAAACATTACCTTTTAGAAGCAATTTTAGAAGGAAAAATTTTTTGATTCATTTGCAAATGACTTAGCAGTATAATAATTGTAAGAAAGTAAACATTCTTTGGCACACTACTGAGGCAAGTATATAATCTATGGCAGTCCCTGGCAGGCTAGTCGGTAAGAGCATATGACTTTTTCTCTTGGAGTTGTGAGTTCCAGCCCCAAGGTGGATGTAGAGATTACTTAAAAAATAAAACCTTAAAAAAATAAAATAAAGATCTGTATATTTTAACGTAATACTTGGAGAAGTTTGCAAAGGGAGCAGGAAAGATAAATAAAAATACTATTAGGAATGGTTAGAGGAGCTCTTATCATTTATCACAGAAGGAATACAGCATATATTTCCTCATTTATCTGGCCGTGTTTGGGAATGAAACGCTTCACACGAGTGCAACTTTTTCAAAAGTAAAGCATTCAAACTATAATTTTAAAAATTTATAATTTTAGGGGCGCCTGGGTGGCTTACTCAGTTGAGCATCCGGCTTCGGCTCAGGTCATGATCTCGAGGTTCATGGGTTCAAGCCCCATGTCGGGCTCTGTGCTGACAGCTAGCTCAGAGCCTGGAGCCTGCTTCAGATTCTGTGTCTCCCTCTCTCTCTCTGGCCCTCCCCTGATCACGCTGTCTCTCTCAAAAATAAATAAAACATTAAAAAAATTTTTTAAAAATTATAATTTTAAAAATTCAAAATCTGTTGCTTTCTTCCCAGGCTTCTTAAACAGAGTATGTTCTGTAGTTTGCCTTTGCTTGGTGACTTTGAAATTTCATAAGGAACATTAACATTTTTCCTTTGCTGCAAAATAGTTTCAAGGTTACTAAATTTGGGAGAAGCAGTTTTCTTCCATGCCAACTGATTTGACAGTTTACATTTTTAGTTCTTTTTCTTTTTTTGCATTCTACATGTTTTTCTGTTTTTCTTTATTATCAAATTAAAGTTGTCACATCTCAATTTCTGACCTATTGCTTTAATACTGTAAATTGGGGAGTGATACAAATAAGCTCTCTAGAATTGTTATAAAATAAGAGTAAAAAGGTAGAAGTAAAGTCCTGAGTCACCTTTCTTTAAGGAACTGCCAAGGAATTTGATGAAGGAAATCTTGTGGCATGCATTTTGGCAACTTGGAGGACTCATTGGTCTCTTTTTTGGTTTTCAATTAAATTTTGGTAATTTCAAATAGCCAGATAAGTGAGTTGGGGCAAATGAGAAATTATCAAGAGCATAAAGACCTACAATCCCAATGGGAAAGGGCTTAAAGTGAAGTAGATGAGAAACTGCATGATAGCATTAAAGTAATTTAAATAAATGAAGTATTAATTTAAATAAACTGAATCTTGACAATTGATTATTAAATTAAATATTAAACATTGACTATTAATCATTGAATGCAGTTTAAATACACAGAACACTAACCATCATATATAATAAACTATGGAAAGAAAAAGATTTATGCATGGAAATGAATTTGTTACTTGGATATGGTTTAAGAACAGTTCTCCATCTAGAGGATCTAATCTAGAGGATTAACTGGATCCTTTTTGGGGTTGATTCTGTAAATTTATGGTGATTTGCCCCCTGTTTATATGATAGTACTTTTTTAAGTGGTAAATGTGCTATTGTTGGGAAGACAATGATGAATTAATTGCTTATTTTTTTTCATAATTAGGATTCAACCTACAGTCAGCAGTTAATTATCCCGAGTATAGGATTACCTTTGAAAACCAAAGTGTTTGCGGCTGTACAAGCCACTAATCTGGACGGCAGGTATTTTCAAACTCTTATTTTTTTGTTGTTGTTGTTGGTTAAAACATTTAGACCACCAAAAGCCTTGTGAATCACGAAGTTACCTCATTCATTTTTAATTTAAAAAATACGGTCATTGCCACACCATTTAGGAATGCTACTAAATAGACACAGCAAATCACAACGATTAAGAGAGACACTTATTTTGTGTCATTAATTGGAAAATAACAATTCTTCCCATAAAGAAGGAGGGGGAGTGACTGGAAGAGGGAACTGGCAGATCCTCTGGGATACCACAATGTCCTGTTCTTTCATCTGAAAGATGAGGGGTCAGACACAGTCATTTCATGAACACTGATGATTTGTGCACTTTTCAAGTGTATGTTAATACTCAAGAAAAATTTATTAAAAAAACAAAGGAACTGTCTCCATAATGATCTTGGCCAAAATTGTATAAAATGA
Organism: Cryptoprocta ferox; assembly: GCA_028646485.1. NCBI lineage: Eukaryota > Metazoa > Chordata > Mammalia > Carnivora > Eupleridae > Cryptoprocta > Cryptoprocta ferox. The sequence continues at coordinate 46,744,639 of CM053573.1, forward strand.
TCCTCAGAAACATCTCTGTAAGAAACCCCAAATCAATCAAGTTTCATACGATCAAGTTTCATATGATCAAGTTTTAGACAATCCAGAATGATCAAAATTGAAAGGGAATTCAAATTTATAAACACCTGAAAATTCAGTCCTACCCTATAGTAACATTATAACGTATGCATAGTTTATTTTGGGTTTCTCACATATTATGTAAACTTTGCATCCTGAAGAGAATAGTATACTCTGGAAATTCTGTTCTACTTTACCTTCTCCTTTTCTGTCTTCTTAGTATTGCTATTCATATAGCTTTAATATCATCTTATCAAATGCAAGATTTAAAAAATTATTGGCATTTACTTCCTTTAGGCTAGTAATTTTTATTCATTTCCAAAGTTGGAATGAAGCAATGTATAAATCTAGGCACAGTGTGGCCTAATGAAGGAAGGTTATATATTTGCTTCATGGTTTTCTTTTGCCTACCACAGTGACTATCATGGAGTCCTACTCTCATCCTCACTGATTGTAGCATAATTTTCAGTGTATAATTTATGCACCAAACTCCTTACTGTATGTGATATTATAATATCCCCGTCATTTGTTAGATATAGTAACTTCCAGAAACAAAGCACTGCTGTGAACATAGAAACATCTATGTAGCTCAGTTTTGGGTTTTGTTTCTTCAGACTTTGACCGTTGTTTTGCAGAATGTGTGTGTGTGTGTGTGTGTGTGTGTGTGTGTGTGGTGTGTATGCATGATAATAGCCTTAACCCTACGTGATGCAGGATGGCAATTTGCTGCAGATTTATAAACACCTCGAGTTTAGGAGAATGTTTTAATAAACAAGAAGCCTCTGAAATAACTAATAAAAATATAGTTCTAGGGGTTCCTGGTTGGCTTAGTTGGTTAAGTGTCCGACCTCAGCTCAGGTCATGATCTCGCGGTTTGTGGATTCGAGCCCCGAGTCGAGCTCTGTGCAGACAGCTTAGAGCCTGCAGCCCGCTGCAGATTCTGTGTCTCCCTCTCTCTCTGCCCCTCCCCTGCTTGTGTGCTCTCTCTCTCTCTCTTTCTCTCTCTCTCTCTCTCTCAAAAATAAATAAATGTTAAAAAATAAAAAAATATATAGTTCTATTCTGTGGGGTGAGACATTTGTCAATATTTACTTCCCTTGAATCAGTATAATACCCAAAAGGAGATTCTAACTCTGTATTATGCTTATTTCTTTCTGCAGATGGAATGTCTTAATGGATTATTGCTACACAACCCCGTCAGGGAACCCAAATGATGATATTCGATATGACCTCTTCCTTAGGTAAGTCTTGTATCGAGAGCAAAGACCCAAATGTAGATAATTGAAATGAAAGTTCGAAGTTATATAAACAAATTGTAGGGTACTTCTATAGCTTTTAAATGTAAAGTTTTACATTTTGAACTTTTAGTCCTTATAAAGCTGGAAGTATAAAAGTTGAGAAGAGTTTTCAACACAAAATGCTGATAAAGCTATTGTTGAATGGGAATTGCAAGTAAGTTAGGTCCATCAAAGATGTTTTATTCATGTTTAGGACATACGAGAATATTTCACTGTCTTAGAAGAAGCATAGTTAGGATATTATTGGCAATAAGAGACAGGCAGTGGGAGGTACTATTTATCCATAGCTAGACTGTCTCATCATATGTCAAAGGAAAGTAAAATTAAAGTAACGGTCTAGAGAATTTAGACCCCAAGTGCTTTTCTTCATTTATCAGTATTTAATATGAAAGTATGATATAGCCTACTACTCCTTTTTTAACAGAGCCAATAACTTCAACTTCATTCTCTAATAGACAGTGATAGAGTGAATGTAATCTACATTTGGGGAAAGGGGACATTGATCATAAAAACATTCAATCATCTCAGTTTCCTTTCAGCATTTTTATCTGACAGCAGAACAGACTTGAGAGTTAAGCAATGGCTTCTAATCATGCTTATAAAATGCAGTTGGCTCAGATCACTGCTGCTTATTGACACATGATGGGAGCAATATGATGGAAAACCAAAAGACTATGTTTTATTGGCTAATCAAGGTTAAGATGATGTCCAGAGACTAGGTCAAACTGATACTCATATCCTATTGCTGGAACTGTTAATTTGGATAGTTTTTGGGAAAAAATGTCAGTATGTATCAAAAGCCTTCAAAGATTTTATATTCTTTGATTCTACATCTACAGATTTGAAAACATATTCTAAAATATTTATGATTTTATGGTCTTTCAGTGATATTTAACATAGTAAAACTCAGGAGCAATGAAGGATATTCAGCAATGAGGAAAGGAAATGAGTAGGTGGATTGTGGAGAACTAGTAATTTGGGAACTCACATTTGGGAACTCACATAGACACTAAATTATATAAAGTTACTTATAAAACAGGAAAAGAAAAGATTGGTTCTATTCTATCTCCTCCCTTTCTGTCTTGATATTTTTATGCTTCAAAATATGTGGTTCCTTAAAATTTAAATGAATTGAAATATGAAGTGAAGTAATTGGCATGTACAGTTGTATGTACAATGGACCTCATTTGTATAATATATGACAGAAATGACCGTAAGGGAATACATCAATAGGCTCCCAGTGGTTGTTTATGCATGGGAGGATTGTGAATCATTTTGTTTTGATGCTTTACTTATTTTCCAAAATTTCTATAATGATCACATACTGATAATCTGGAATATGATCATCAGACTTCTAGTATGACTATGGCTTCATGCTGAATCTTTTCAGTGTTCTTATTAGAAACTCTAGAGAGTGAAATAGTAACTAAATGAGTCTCTCAAATGTCAGTTGAAGTGAAACTAGTTGGAAAAGAAAACTGAGAAATCCCCAGAGAGGTGTTAGTGATGATGAAAACAATTAAGATCAAGAGCAAATGGTGCAGAGGGAGACCTGCAGGAAGTCTGTAGGGAGAGGTGGTGGGAGAACTGGGGATGAAAAGTCAATATTGAGGGGTCCTGCTGGTGGCAGATTTCAGAAACAGCCCAGAGAAATGTGCAACAGAAGGAGAGGGTCCCTCTGGGAGTGGGAGTTGCTCCCACTCTAGTGGGAGTTGCTAGGAAGAGGGCTGAGGCCCAACAAGCCAACAGCCCTGGGGATTATGGAGAATGAAAGGATAGAGAATGATTAGAGCCTCAGAGGTGGCAGATCTCAGAAAGTACCAGGAAAAGTACATCTTCTAAAAAGTGGAGTATTCACTTGGAAGAAAAGGGTCTTGGTGGAATAGGCTCGTGAATGAACCTGAAGAACATGGGGCTGATAGTAGAACTCTTGAATATCTTTAAGTTCAGAGAGGCAGAGAAAACTCGACTACAAATTATGCCACATTCAGTGGAAACCTGTCTGTCATTGTAAAACAACAGCGGGAGAACCTTGAGTTGAGGAAATCCTTGAGGAAGTTCATTACCATTCCACATTGCCCAAAGAGTCCCCGGAAAATGACAAATCTAGGGAAATCCAACACTTTCACCTGTGAATGGTAAGCAAATGAAGAAGGTTGTTGTGAAATAGATAAACAGATAAGGTTTGCAATTAAACACTGCAACATTATTTTTTTAATTAAAAAGTAACCATAAAGCAACAAAAGCAGAATTGAACAAGTGGGATTACATCGAACTAAGAAGCTTCTGCACAGCAAAGAAAATAATCAACAAAATGAAAAGGCAATCTACTGAATAGGAGAAAATATTTGCAAAACATATATCTGATGAGTGGCTAATTCTAAAATATATAAAGAACTCATATAACTCAATAGCAAAAAAAAATCTTATTTAAAAATGGGAAGAAGATATGAATAGATATTCATCCAATTATGGATGAATGGGTAAAGAAACTGAATGAATATCATCTGGGAAAAAACATCATAGATATCATAGATACAGAGAACAGATTAGTGGTTGGCAGATGTGGGGACTTGGGGGGTGGGAGAAATGGGTAAAGGAAGTCAAAAGTTAAAAAAAAAAGAATAATTGAAATGGGAAAATAAAGGACAAGAAGAGAAGGAGACAAAGAACAAGGCAAGACAAAAAGAGTAGAGCAGTAGAGAGTGAAGAGAAGAGATAAGGGCAAGGAAAGGAATGGAAGAAAAGGGAAGGAAAGAGAAGGGAAGTAAACAAGCAAGAAAAAAGAAAAATTGATATCTCTCTTTGTAATAAAAATAAATGGCCTGAAAAATGGCCTATTCCTCCTAAGTATAAAAAAAACCTCTCTGAATATTATATACAAAACAAGTATAAGAATAATAAAAAAAAATGGAGATAAGGTTAGACCAGCTAGGGACTTTGAGACCTGACAAATGCTGGCTTCTTTTTGCCTTATATATCTCAGACTTAGAGCTGAAGAAGTCAGGAACTCAGAAATATCAATGGCCATAGATATAAATAAATGAATGGGTGATAAACCTATTTGAATGAATAAATAAATGAATGAATGATGAAACCTCTCCTCTCAAGACAAAAGAGTAGGAAAGGAGCAGCCTAATAAGACAGAAAGCTTTTACACAATAATTGTACTATTCCAGTCTAATACCACATCCCTACCCATGCTAGCAAAGACTGAGTGGAGAGCCAAATTTCTACCCTTGTCTGTAACAAGGTGTCCTAATATCCCATATGGGATGATTTCAGAGAAGGTGAAGTGGGGATTCTGTACTTCTACTCCCACCTGGCAATAATGGGATACCCTTACATGCCCTGTTGGGTTGATGTCAGAGGAGTCCAAGCGGAAAGTCAGGTCATTTACTAAAATGCCATAGTAACAAGGCCATAGTCCTTGTGGTTTTGGTGGAGGCCACCCTACCCTACATAGGCAGGGAGATATCAGTGGAGGCCCAGTGGGGAGTAGAAACTTCCCCCCTATCCAGCATAAACAAGATCCCTGCTCCTTGGATGTCAAGAAAGGTCAAGAGGGAGTCTGGAATTCTACTCCTATTTGGCAGTAATGACACAGCATCCCTCCTTCCTTGATGAAGTGTTGGCAAAGGAAGTCAACTAAAATATAAGGTTTATATAAGATCCTGAGTCTCATAACATAATGGTCCAAACGTCCTAGGTTCAGTAAAAATCACTTGTCACAGCAACAATCAGGAAGACCTCAAAATGAATGGAAAAAGAACAAAAATAAATGTGATGAAGAGTTTAGAATTATCTACCAAAGATTTTAAAGCAGTCATTATAAAAACTTTTAACAGGCAATAGCAAACATGCTTATAAAAAATGGAAAAATAACAATGAAATGGGAAGTCTCTGAATGGAAATGAGAGGCCTAAAGAGGAGACAAATGGAAAATGTAGAAATTAAAAATACATCAACCAGAAAACTAAATATGCAACTACCCTACAATCTAGCAATTGCATTTCTGCATATTTTTCTCAGTGATAATGAAGTTTATGTAAGAGGCTCACACAAAAAATGTGTACACACATATTAATAACAGCTTTATTTGCATTAGCCAAAAACTGGAAAAAGTAATATTCTTCAATGAGTAAATAATTAAAGTAACTGTGGTGCATCAATGTCATGAAATGCTAGTCCTAAATAAAAAAGAATGGATTAGGGGTGCCCATAACATAGATGTATCTCTAGATAATTACAGTGTGTAAAAAATCAAATCCCCAACGGTTACATAGTGCATGATTCCATTTATATAACACTTCGAAAAGACAAAATTTTATTAGGCAGGATATTCTAATGGCTAAATAAATTTCTGTAAAAAAAATCGTAGTGATGGCAATAGAATTATAAGAACTCATTAAAGTAAAAGAGAAGGCTACAAGAATGAGAAAAAGGAACTGGAAGAATTTAAGATGGAGTAGAAAAAGAAATGTTTTACAGAAATTTCTATAAACAGAAGGAAAACATAAGTAGGTGTTCCAGGGACAACAGACACCGCTGAAAGCACAGTATGGGACAGAGAAAATAAAAATAGGAGATACAGATAAAAAGAAACAAATATAAAGAAAAAGATAAAAAGGTTTAGAGTAGGAAAGATAGAAATAAAAGGTAGGCCAAGGGAATCCAATACATGTATAATATCCATAACAGGAATTCCTCCATCCAAAAGAAACCAAAATAATAGAATAGAACAAACATTTAAAAATATATTCCAGGGATACTTTACTAAATTAAAAGAAGACTTACATCAATATAGTGAAAGGTTTCCTGCATGAAATCAAAGGTTTCACCAGGTAGAAATGAGGGCAATGGGGAGCCTGGGTGGCTCAGTTGGTTAAGCGTCTGACTTCGGCTCAGGTCATGATCTCATGGTTCATGTTTGAGCTCTGCATCAGGCTCTGTGCTAAATGTTTGCTCAGAGCCTGGAGACTGCTTCATATTCTGTGTCTCCTTCTCTCTCTGCCCCTCCTTCACTCATACTCTGTCTCACTCTGTCTTTCAAAAATAAATAAATGAAAAAAAATTTTTTTAATAAAAAAGAAAAAAAAAGAAATGAGGGTAACCATAAAAAGCCATAGTTAGAAATTTAATAAACACAAGAGGAGACTCAGAGAAGAGTCTCTCAGGAGACAGGTCTGGTGGCCAACAAGTAAAGATATAGAAGATCTGAATGACATAATCAATGAGCTATATATTAAGAGCTGACAATACTTAACAATAAGAAAACAGAAAGTCATCATTCCTTGGTAGTTTAAAAAAATTCAATAACACTTGGATAAGAATTGGAAATATGAACAAAAATTTTGCAATACATAAAGAAAAAGTAAGTTCTTTGAAAAAACAAAATAGAGAATCACAAGCTAACCTAATCAAGAAAAGGGGATTAGATTAACAAATCCACAAAATACCAAAAAAACATGGAAATGAGAAGGGTGTGGCCCTAACAGCCATTATGCTTAATGATAGCTCTAAAATTATTAAAGGAATGTCATATTATGCAAGATTAGTCACATAGACAAGAATTAGAATATTTTTTTGAGTTCAGAAATAGATCCAAAACATATGGGAATTTACACTACCATAGACTGTGATATCACAAATCAGTGAGATAAACAGGTTTTAAAAATAGTCCTGGAAAGTAGATAACCATGAAGAAAATATAGCATTGGATCTATAGGTCACTCAATACACCACAATAAACTTTAAATAGATTATTAATTTGACTGAGGCACCTGGGTGGCTCAGTTGGTTAAGCGCAGACTTTGGCGCAGGTCATGATCTCACAGTCCGTGATCTTGTGGTCCATGAGTTCAAGCCCCACATCTGGGCTCTGTGCTGACAGCTCAGAGCCTGGAGCCTGCTTTGGATTCCGTGCCTCCCTCTCTTTCTGCCCATCCCCCTCTCATGCTCCATCTGTCTCTCTTTCTCTCTCAAAAATAAAATAAGCATTAAAAATTATAAAAAATAGATAATTTGAATGTAAAAAATACAGCTTTAAAAGTGGTAGAAGAAACCATATTAACATAAGAAATATGTTTAAAAAACTTTGAGAGGGAGATGGGTGGGAGATGGGCTAGATGAGTGATAGGTATTAAGGAGGGTACTTGTGATGAGCACTGCATGTTGTATGTAAGTGATGAATCACTGAATTCTACTCCTGAAACCAATACAGCACTGTATGTTACTAACTAAAATTTAAACAAACAAACTTTGGTATAAGGAAAATCTATCTGTTGCCCAAATACAGTTATACCTTGGAGATGTTGAGGGTTTGGTTCCAGACCACACCAATAAAATGAATATTGGAAATGAATTTTTTGATTTCCCAGTGGATATAACGTTATATTTGTATTATACTACAGTCTATTAAGTATGCAATATCGTTATACCCACCTCCCCAAGATGTACATACCTGAGTTAAAATATACTCTACCACTAAAAAAGGCCAATCATCATCTGAACTTTCAGTGAGTTGTAATCTTTCCACTGGTGGAAGGCCTTACTTTGATGTTGATGGCTGCTGTCTGACCAGGGTGGTGGTTGCAGAAGGCTGGGATGGTTGTGGCAATTTCTTAAAATAAGACAACAATGAAGTTTGCCACAGTGATTGAGTGTTCCTTTCATAAATGATTTCTCTGTAGCATGCTGTACTGTTTGATTTTATCCACATTTACCCACAGTAGAATTTCTTTAACAATTGGAATCAATCCTCTCCATCCCTGGGGCTAGTTTTATCAACTGAATTAATATAAGATCTTTTGTTGTCATTTCAACAATCTTCACAGCGTCTTCATCAGGACTAGCTTCCATATCAAGAAACCACTTTCTATGCTCATCTGTAAGAAGCAACTCCTCATCCATTCAGGTTTTATCATGAGCTTGCAGCAATTCAATCACATCTTGAGGCTCCACTTCTAATTGTAGTTCTCTTGCTGTTTCCACCACATCTGCCGTCACTTCCTCTGTGGAAGTCTTGAACCCCTCAAAGTCATCCATAAGGGTTGGAATCAACTTCTTCCAAATTCTATCATGTTGATATTTTGGCCTCTTCTTAATGGCAATGGTGAAGAGAATGGTGAACCCTTTCCAGGATTTCAATTTTCTTTGGCCAGATCCAACAGAGCAATTATGATCTATGGCATCTCTAGGCTTATAAAATATGGTTCTTAAATATTGAGACTTGAAAGTCAAAATTATTCCTTGATTCATGGGCTGCAGAATGGATGTTGTAGTTAACATCTGGATAACTTGCTGCAGCTTCTATGTCAGCAGTTGCTGCTTTACCTTTTTTGTTATAAAGTCAGCTTCTTTCTTTAAACCTCATGAACTAACCTTTGAGAATTTCAAACTTTTCTTCAGTTTCTTCACCTATTTCAGCCTTCACAGAATTGTAGAGAAGGCCTTGTTCTGGATTAGCTTTTGGCTTAAAGGAATGTTGTGGCTGGTTAGATCTTCTCTCCAGAACACTAAAACTTTCTTCATAAAAGCAATAAGCCTGCTTCACTTTCTTATTATTCATGTGTTTACTGGGTAAGCAATTTTTATTACCTTTAAGAACTTTTCCTTTGCATTCACAACTTAGCTGTTTGGCACAGAGGCCTAGCTTTCAACCTGTCTTAGGCTTTCAACATGACTTCCTCACTAAGCTTAATCATTTCTAGCTTTTGATTTAAAATAAGAGATCTGTGGCTCTTCTTTTCACTTGAACAATTAGAGGTCATTGTAGGGTTTTTAAGTGGCCTAATTTCAACATTATCCTGTCTCAAGGAACAAAGAGGCCTGAGGAGAGGGAGAGAGATGGCCGGGGAACAGTCGGTGGGTGAACAGTCAGAACGCACACTTAAGAGTTAAGTTCTCTGTCTCATAGGGGCACAGTTTGGTGGGGGGGGGGACTCAAAATAATTACAATAGTAACATCACAGATCAGCATAACAAATATAATGACAACAAAAATGTTTGAAATAGTGTGAGGATTACCAAACTGTGACACAGAGACACGAAGTGAGCAAATGCTGTTGCAAAAATGGCATTGATAGACCTGCTTTGGTGCAGGGTTGGCACCAACCGTCAACTTGTAAGAACCATGGTCTCTGCAAGCACAATAAGGTTAGCACAATAAGACAAGATATGCCTTTTTAAGCCATACATAAAATATTGAAAATTTAACGTAAAAACAAAGCTTCTGTGTGTGTATGAACTCACACACACACACACACACACACACACGGGCTAAGCAACAAAGTAAAACAACTGCAACTTAGATAACAAGCAGGGAGCTAGTCTTCCTCACACATAAGGAATTTAGAAGAGTCAGAAAGAAAAGGCAAACAACAAAATAGAAATTTAGGCAAAGAACATAAACAATTTTCAGATAAAGAAATACAATTGGCTCTAATGTATATGAAAAGATGCACATAGTCATTTCCACTGACAAAAATGCAAATTAAAATTATATGGCGATAGTTTATTTTTCTTACCCAAGAGCAAATAATCCAGAAAGTTTTGCACATACTTTGTTGCTGTAACTCTGGGGAAATAAGGATTCTCTTCATACATTACTTGGGAAGTACAAAATACAGCAATATTTATAGAGGGCAATGTGGCAACATCTATTAAATGGCCTTTATAGATACAGTATACAGATAACCCTGCTTATGTTCAAAATACTGTATTATAAGTCTATATATTGTTACTTTGTAAAAAGAAAAAGATTCAAAACAATGGAAAGGTACATAAATAGGAACCTGATTAAATAAATGCTGGTACATATGTGTGATGGAATACTATACAGTGTGCAAAAAGAATGAGGTGGCTTGCTAAATACTCATATTTATAAATGTGTATTTATATTTCATACATTCATAATGTATAAAATACCACGCTAAATTTTTAGAAAGGGAAGGTATGAAACAATGTAGATAGTGTGCTACTATTTTTTTTTTTAAGAAGGAGGAAACAATAAGAGTTCATTGCTTCAGCTTCTGTTTGTATCCTGGGAGGATGCATTAACAAGTGAGATCACCTCTAGCAGATTTGAATGTGGATGTGGAATGGTGTGGACAAGGGCAATCATGGGAGGGAGACTTTTCACCACATATATTTTATTCTGTTTGAATTTTTGAACCTTATGAAAGTATAATCCCGCTAAAATTTGATGATACTATTATAATCAGAAATTGATCTGTTTAAATTTTCTGATCTAGGTCACTCTTGTCATATTTGTTGAGTTAGCTTATGCTCTTATTAAATATCTGTAACATGGCATGATTTTATTAGCTCTTAATACTGTAGAAATTAATTTATGATTTCCAGTGGGCTAGTAATTTCCAGTAATATCCTGTTTTCATATTCTCTAAAATGTAGCTGTGACAAAGATCCTCAGACCACTGTCATCGAGAATGGCAGAAGCCAGCAAGGCCGGTTTTCCTTTGAAGTGTTCCGATTTGTGAAACACAAGAATCAGAAAATGTCTACCGTCTTCCTGCACTGTGTTACCAAGCTCTGCAGAGCTGATGACTGTCCCTTCCTTATGCCAGTATGTTTTTAGCAACTTTATTCTAAATTGTCAAATTGATCTAAGCTGAAGGGTTATCAAGTGTTAGGAACTAATTTCTACATGAAAAGTGGATATGCATTGAGTCAAACAGTTTGAAGTACGATTTATTTATTTATTCATCTATTGAATGCCTACTTTGTGCCAAACATAATACTGGGAATACAGACATATGTGCATGATTTTCTGAACTCATTTAGCTTATCTTTGAGGACCAGGAGATAGTCATGGAAGAAAATAAGACAAAAATGTTATGGTGCAAAGGCAGATGTATATATAGGTTGTAGTAGGAGGCAGTATTTGCCTTTGCGAGAGAGATACAACAGGAGAGATTGGGAAGTCTGATGGAAAACCCAAGGTGTGACTTTGAAGATGGATGAATCACATAGGGGCAAAATCAAGAGTGCGAGACCCTCCATGCCAAAGGTGGACCAAAGTCACACACACACAAAACAGAGTAACCAGGGAACTACCAGGCTGTCAGTAAGGTCATGGAGCAGAGTAGATGATGATTGGAAAACCTGGGAAGGGTGCAGGGCTAGCACTGGAAAGGTAGATTTGGCCCTGATGGCCATGATTCCCTTGGATTACAATTTAGAAGTTCTAAAAGGTGTGGATCTTAATTTCATACAGCCATCATTAAAATACAGATCCATTTACTCATGAATAAAAAAAAATCTATTTCTGGCAGGCTCTCTGAGGTCACATCAATATTAACCTGAAAAAAAATGCAAGCACATTTTTTATTTGAAATAGCTTTAGTATGTTTTTATTTATGCTCGAATTCATTCATTTCTTCACAACAATTGATTGCTTTAGTCCTAACTAGCAATATCAGATGGAGTTAAATGGACAGTCCACATTACCTTGTCTCTGTGCTGACCAACATTTCAGGGAAAGATTTATTAAAGGCTTGAGAGAAATAAAAGTACAAAACTTTGATAAACACAGCTCTTTTTCAGGAGAACCATTGAGCTATGTAAATTAATGAGGCAAAGCACAATTATAACGGGAGGAAATAAGAAATGTGGCCCAAGCCAGAAAAAGAAACACTGTAGCCGTTATATGCAAAGTAATTAAATAAATGCACAGAAGTAAATGAATAAAATTAAACATGTGGTATCTCTTCCAAAAGAATCTGCTTTCCAAATGGCCATAAAGAACCAATTTTGTGCCGGTGTGGAATTTCATTTGTTTTCATTAACACCTCAGATTTGCGGCCACAGAGAAAGGAGGGATGCAGGGAGGAGGACCACTTGGAGCCCCCAGAGCACGTCTGGAAACGCCGTCCTCTCTGCTGGTCCCATCATTACTCGGAGTGGTAAGAACGCTCCTCCTTTTGTGTGTAATAATAGACTGTTCCAAAATGGCTTATTACTTGGCTTCTAAGGAGAACTCAGAGTGGTTTCTAAACAGCACTAATTAACTGTGAAACAAGATAAATTGCTAAGCAACTTTAATTTCACAGTAGTTTCCTGTTTACTCAACTTTCACACAAAGGGCAATATTGGCTTTACAATATTGCCCTTTTTACACATGCACATGCGCATGCACGCACACACACACACACAAGTATACAGATATACTGTGCTGGACATTTTTCACTCCCCCCTTCGCTATCCTGCTCCCTACCCCTGAAGACTGGCCTGTGTGAACTGCACTCATCTGCTGCTTTGTCATCCAGTCTTTGGTTGGGCTTGGCCAGTAGGTGGTGCTATCAGAGGATGGAAGTATCCCCACCCATAACTCCTCCCAGCCAACTTTTTCTACAGAACTGGAAACCCTCTCTTTAACCGATAGGCCAGGGAACTTGACTTTCTCTTGTGAATTCCCTACATCTGTATAAATAGTCCTATTACGCTTTTCTTAAAATGTCCAGTTTGAGTACTATTTGCTTCTTCCCAGCACCCTGAATACTACATACCCCTTCCAGTGCACTCCACCGTGGTCATGAATCTAATAGCCACAACTGTTTATACACATATATTCTCATGTATACAAGTATTTGTATACACACTTTCCAAAGGAATACTGCTTTATGTTGTGTAAACCCAGGGACATTTGGAATCAATTGGATAAAACAGACATGCAGGGTAAACAACACAAACTTAAATCAGGAACACTAGTTCTAGTTCCAGCTTTTGTCTAAACAAGTTATGTGATGTGTGATTTTATTTCACTTCTTAGGGTAAATATTTCTTCATTTTTAAAATGAGGGGTTTGAAGAAGTTGCCTTTAAGTTTCTAACTCTATAGCTCTACATTTCTTTTAAAAAAGCTAAATTCTGGTTTGGATTATATTCTAATAATTTTTTCTCAGTTTTATATAAGCCATAAGGCTATTAGTGTATTTCAATTCGATTATTTTTACTTTTTCTCCCATGCGTCCTGTTCCATAGTGAAAAGAAAGTTTGCATGAAATAGGTAATTAAGGAAAAAATGGTTTTGGCCTAAAAAGTTTAGACAATTCCTTGAATTATTTACTCCTCTGTGTTTTTGCATAGACAGAGCATTATTTAAAAACAAGCTAATAGGCTTTTTAAAATAATACAGAAATTTATTAAATATGAAATTTCAAACTTAGTTTGCACTCCCTGAGGTTTGGTATGTGTTTTGAATGATTTGAAAATGACTGGTTTGTGGCTTGTGAAAGGCCCAATTCTTATCTCACTGTCAGAAATAGCTCATAGAATTACACTACATGGAAACTCAGCTCTTGTTGCGAATAATTAGGAATGCTTTTGGGTAGGCACAATAAAAAATATTTTTATTTCTATGGAACATATCTAGTGTCAGTTTTGTAGAAGAAAAAAAATCTTGAAAGCGGCATTTCTCTGCCCGTGTTGAGTAAATGGTTTTTCCTCTTTATTAGCCTCCTTGCTTCCTTCTTACATGGGACAAAACAAACCTAAATATTACAAAGTTTAAATAATTTGTTAGTGTTTTACACTAACAAATTCTTTAAAATATGTTTTTATAAAAACCAACATTTCTAAGGCCCCCAAATCCCATTAAAGATTACCAAGTAGAAGTTTCTAATTCCACCATATCTAACAGCCAGACAGGTTTGGTAGGTTTCACTTAACCATATTCAGTTGCCCAAACTATCTATGCTAAACCCTCAAAGAGCTAATGCCTTGATCACAATGTCTCTGATGTCATATCTGGATTTCTTCTTTTGTAATTTCAACCTATTTCCACCTCAAGGATAACATTCATTTTCTAGCACAGTAGTGTTATCTTAGTCACCCCGGTCTCTTCACTGGCAAAGCTCCCAAAGGATCATGTTGAAACCTTCCAGATGCCTTTCATTCCTCTCTCACTCTCTGTGATTTATTTTTTTATAATTTTGATAAACGGTAATAGGACAGTGCTCCTTTGGGGGCAATCATGGTGGCTTCACGGTGTAGAGGGCCATATACTACAGCGCTCACATTATGATACTTATAGTATCCAAGCAAAAAATATTATCTTAAATTCTACATAAACACAGAACTCAGAAATCAAGCCATATCAATCCACAGGAAAATCCTATGTGAACTTAATGTCTAGCTTAATGACCAGGGCTACCTTCTTTTCTCAGTTTCACTTTACATTTAACTTAGGTCAGCTAGAATTTATCTCTCTAGATCCTGTGGCCAGTTTTATATAGACAAGTCCAATTTCAGGCTTGATTTGCTCTCTTCAAAGCTCTCTGGTACTTGGGGATTTTTGCTCTGTTTCATTGAACCACTCCTTTCCCCTAGACAAATGTCTTAGGTCAGGTTTAAGAAGTTGTTAAACCACAATACTTTTGTTTTAATGAATCAGACATTCTGCTTATTCTTACTTAACATTGTTAATCCTTTTGTTGGTTGATTTAGGAAAATATTCACATCTTCAAAATTCAAAATCTTCAAAATTCCTTAAGTTCTTATTTTACATCCCCACATGCTAAAATTATTTGGTAGGGAAATGCTTATCTTGGGGTACGATTCTGGAAATTCACAAGTGCAAGCACTGGAACACAATAGTACCTAATTGTTTTATTACATAAAGTCTGATGGAAAAGTCCAAGCCAAGCTATTCAACTTGTGTCATTGAGTTTTATGGGGATTTAATAATTCATTCAAGCCTCCACATGGGACATGCACTCTGCTAGGAACTGGGAATACCACAGAGAACAGGCCATAGTCTTTGTTCTCAGGGATCTTAGTGTTCAGAGGGAGAGACAGACTATTAACAAACATAACACAATAGAAGGTAAAAAGTTTGAAAGTTCTAAATTTGAAATATGTGGTCCATTTTACCACAAACGTAATTGAAGATTAAAAAAATAGTGTGCTTGTGCTAAGAAAGGAAAAATGTTTATTCTGTATATATCTTTGCACTGATATTTACTTTTTCCATTTATTTCTACTAGTTACATGAGAGAAAATCAGGGGAAAAGCAATTTATTTTCGACTTCTGGCTTCCAAACAGCTGTGCTATTGCTGCCCTCACTTTCCTCCTGTGGGTCCTCAGCTAGTTGTATGTTTTTGGAAGAGCCCACCAATCTGTTCTAACTCCAGAAGGTTTCTTTTAGTATATATGTATATGCTAAGACCAAATGGGTGTGAGAGAAAAAAACAATGACAACAACAAAACAGAGTGTGTTTTGAAAAAAATCTCCAGGAAAATGTCTACCTCCCTTTTTGGAGCTAGATCAAATTGCAGGAGACCGGAAATTGACAGATAGCAGAAACAACAACCAGATAAAGTGATTCTCTCTACCTTTATCCACTATTAAATACAATTCTGAATAATATTCAAATATTATGTGTTTTGATTTTAGTCATCTATCAGAGAGGTAGGCTGCTTTCAGTTTTTCAGCATCCTAGAACTGGTAGCTGGTAGGGCTCGTTTGACATTTTGTCTCAGGTGAAGATTTTGCCCACAGCCCAGTCCTCATGAGTGGCACTCAGATATTGTTCTTACCGAAGTGTTGGTGGTGATGTGATAGAGAAGGAGGATATCCTGACTTCTTTTATTAACTTCAGGATGCAGAAAATAGTAGGGGCATCCAGTCCCAGGACTTTTACCTAACTTGTGAGCACATAGGAGGATGGAGCATTCTATTCTTCAAAAAAAAAAAAAAATTAAAAGCAAGTAAGTGTGATTTCTAAACAAAGAATAACTTTGAAAACAAAATTTTAGAGCATTATATATTCCCTTTCATGTTTCAGTGAGGCAGCTTGTCTTGGAAAGGGGGCATGTGGATCTTTTGGAAGAATTGTTCACAGTTCATTCATTTTATCCATTTCCATGAGAAACAATGTCTTTATAAAATAGTGTGGGTTGGAGGTTAGGGTTTTCCTAAGGGTGTCCCTATTATGAAAATTTATGCTCTCTTTTTTTCCTTTTTGTCCTATAGTGGTACATTGCACCATTCTAAAGAATACTATAAATGAGAATTCTATCAATTTGGGGCATTGCATTTCAGGCTCAAACAGCAGAATCATCATTTATGCCAAGGCTCCTATGTCTTAAAAGAAATGGCATCAGATAGTTTATAAATATCATACCAGGTTCTTCCAATCAATTATTTCAAAAACTAATACTGGGGTTTCATACGGCCTGAGATATTCGTCTTTATAACTAAACATATTTTTCATACTTGGCTAGTTTATATGATTTTAGGAAAAGGACTCTGAAATTGAACTTTTATTTAAACACATGTTTACCTTATCAAGGAGGCCAAGACAGATGGAAGTTTCTTCGTCTGTAAAATGGGGGCAGCAATAATATCTAAGCCATATGGCTGTTATGGGGACAAAATGTGATGACATATGAAATAGCACTTTGTAAACTATATGAAATTACACACATGTTAATTGTAATAATATTTATCCTCCAAAATCAAACTGGCAACTGCACACATTTTATGGTACAAATAACGGACACTCACAGACACATACACACCCAAATGTTTAAAGACAGAAATGAAATCCACTCATTGTACAGGATCAGGGATCAATAGCTATATGATTACAAAATGGGTAACACAAGTTGGGAAGCCAGGTGAATGCATTCATTCCATCTATTATTATGTTTGCCAGGGATGAGTAAAAAATCCCCAGTTTTAATCTTTTACTTAATAGATGCAAAAAAAAAAAAAAACCCACTACAACTCAATATTAAGAGTCATGTTTTCCTTTCATTTAGTTATCAAGTGTAAATTTATCTTCTTGGAACTTAAAATGCTTTTGCTGATTATGATGGGCAAATTGGCAACGCTTAAAACAGAGTGGCACTAAATAATGAATACTTCTCTAAAACAGAATAACAAATGGCAGGTTATAGGGCTATAAAAATTGTAATAGCTGTTAACAATTACTGCCCCCGCTAACCTGACTAAAGAGATAATGATGGAGCAAAGTTGGCAAGAAAAAATATAGTACAGTATATTTTGCAATTCTATTTGTATGCCTGGGGCAGTGTCAGGGAGTGGGCCTGGGGAATGGATAGATAATAAAATCTCAGACACGTGGAACAGAAAATGTGAAAACAGAATGGTTTCGGAAGATTTTCATTATTGCCTTACCCGTGGGGCTTGAGGGTGAAGGGGAGGGCACATGTAGGTAAAAAGTAATCACATAATTATAATACACCTAGGTAAATATTTAAAGATACAATATTGCTTTTCTTTTTCTTTTCTCCTCCAGATGAGACTCCAACCAACAATTCACAGCTTGGTAAGATAATGAACATATATGAAAATAAAAGTATGATTTTGCAAAGTTTTAAGTAATTTTTGATCAGTTGTAAAACTCTAGACAACTAAATATAATGATTTCTGGTTTTACAAGTTTGTTATATTTTAAATAATAGTTCACTGAGGATTTCTGAACTCATATGTCACCTGTTTGTCAATTTTTATAGAATTTTATAGATGATTTTGTTTTTGGCTGCTCAGGGGATACCTGACTACTAACCCACATAATCCTTTGGTTATTGGATTCAGTTATAGTCAAATAGATTATAGCAGGAATCAGTGTCATGCTGTTACTTTGCAAGATAGTAATGACAGATGTTTTGCAGGTATGAATTGGGATGAAGTGAGATAAATCTGATAGCCGACCTTCCCACTGTGTGTGTTGTTGTGCTTGCAGGTTCTCCAAGTGAACCTCCCTTCCAGCTGAATGCCATCACCAGTGCACTGATATCAGGAATGGTCATCCTGGGAGTCATGAGCTTTTCCCTTCTCTTGTGCTCACTGGCCCTTCTACACAGGAAGGCACCCACCAGTTTGGTGTTGAATGGCATAAGAAACCCAGTCTTTGACTGACTTTAACAGGTCCCTTCTCTCGGGAGAAGGATTCACTGACTACACCCTTTGTGACTGCAGTCAGTGTTTTCATCCGAATTGAATGCCGGCCAGCATTTGATATTTGTAGGTTCGATAGATTTCACAGTGTAGTTCGTCAGCATGATGATAGTGAAAGAATTTTGACGGTATCATTCTTGTCACGTAAGTATGTGGTCAGCCCTCTTCGTATGGCACCGATGGGTATAATGACAACAAGCAAACAATATTCAGGGTTTAGATCTTACAGGATCAGTCATATTTCATTTTATTTCAATTTTCTTTTGAGTATTGATTGTTATGGAGATAAAGGTGGGCATAGAAAAAAAAAGTACCTTTGTTGCGTTTTTCCCCCTAAGCATTAAAACTCAGTGTGATAGCATTTAGATTGTTTATGCGGTCCTAAAATGAAAGTTCCTTTTTTGTTGTTGTTTTATTCCAGATAATTCCAGATTGGAGATATGTTTCAATTGGACTGGTCAATTTGGACACCTGAGATTTAATTACTCTTTCTATGACCTGTGTGTTTTTGGGTGATTAGCATGTCTGATGACATTCATTAAAAAAAAAAAGAAAAAAACTCTTGGGAAATGTATCTTAACTTGGAGCATCTAGTTGTGTAGCAGACAGTAAAAATAGTTGTTAACCTCTAAAGGAAACCAAGAGACCCTAAGTCATTATTCATTTGCATGGGAATGGCCGTGATGAGTTTTCTCCTGGTTCACGTGAGAACATCAGCACATGTTCACTCTCCTCCCAGGTAAACAAGTCAGTTGCATTTGCAGCTGCTCTTCCAGCAGTGAAGCAGCTGCAAAGATCATTCTTCATTCAAGAGCCATTGCATGGGAAGGCAAACCATAGTTGTGAGAGAGGACATTGTCCCCACACATAAGCATAATGTTCCCATGGGGGTTTTTAACAACCTAGTTTCCTTTTTTTTCCCTATGACAAAGAGTAAACAGGGTAGTTGTGTTTCGCAGAACATTGTTGGAGTCTCTATGAAAAAATGTCCTTTTTCCACAAATTTCTGATGCTGGCAAAGCAAATAATCTGGAAGAGCCCTACTTTTTAAGGTGTCTTCTTGAAGCTATCATGATTGCCATGGAATAAACAGTATTTTCCTGTAAGAGTAAACTGCCAGAAGTTGTGATCCTTTGTTAGTTTTGCAAAAAAATGTTTAAAAGCCAAGTTTTAAGCAGCCTATATTCTTACCAAAAAATCATCCTTCTCTTTGATTAGTCTATTCACACAACTGAAAAGAACAATTCAGTGGCAAACACCAAAACCTAACATGTGTGGCTATAACAAATTCTACGTTAACCATAATAACTTCTGTAGAAACTAATTTTTGTTCAACATTTGTGACCCATTATTCAGGACTTAACTTATTATATTATAGGCAAATCACTATATGATTTTAAATTTGCTTCAAATGAAGCACCTATGCTCTGAAATTAATAAGTAAATCAATCGTCAAATCAAAAAACACTTTGTCTCCAATTTGCCTGAACAGATCAGAAGTAAGTGTTTATATTATAATAATTAGCTATCTGATTGCCTCAACTTTCTTTTTCAAGGTGTAGACACGCAGTGAAATAAGATCTGGAAAGTCTTCAGATAATTTATTCAACATGAAAAAGTCTAACACTTAAAAAGGCAATCTCCTCTTCCCTGTGTTTCTTCAAGATCACTTTGGAGTGACCATTCTGAACTTTGATCTGTGGTTAAAAATTTATTTTCTACTTTAAAGGGAAAACTCCTACAAAAAAATATATGGACCATGCATACCACTTATGTGACCTTATCTGTACATGGATAGGGCTAAAATATTCTAGTAAATCTATTTCAGATACTTTAAGTGAATTGCCGTTAATCTGAGGATTAAATCCTGTTCACAGGATACTGTCATTGAAACCAATTGGTCAGTTTGATTTTTGTGCTTTAGGGATGGCTCCTGATTCAGGTGTTGACCTTATACGTTCTACATACCATTTTTTAAAACTGAACAATGGACACATCATTTTGCAAGCAAATTACATCTTGCATTACTTTTTTTTTTGCCATCCTTTCATCATAAGTGGGAGGCTCAGAGCTACAATGAGACAAACTGGGTTTGTTTTATACAGCTTTACTCTTCTCAACCTGCTGTTATGTGTAGTATTTCGTTACACTGAATATTTTGGTTACTATAGTGTGAAAACCTTACGAAATATGTGCAAACATTCTTTCAGTTTTAATACCTCAAACTGTGTTTTTGCACTTCAGGGGTAAGGTCTGATGACATGTACAAGGTGATTGTTTAATAAAATATTTGTAAATCAATATCTTTAAAATAGTCACCTTTTTTTTATTTCTCCTTTTTACTCTCAACATTCTCTTCCTGCTTTCACAAACATTAAGAAAGATTGAACTTAAAATAAGCTACCTAATGCAACAGGGAAGGGCGGTGATCTCTGGAGCTTGGTGAAGTTTGTTCTCTTCATATTGAGCTTCCTGGTTATGGCTCCATGTCAGGAGACATATCCCAGAGATCAGCTGACAGTAAAGAAGGTTCTTTACCTTGAGTTTGAACACTGACTAAAACTGAACCTATGCTTTTTAAAACTTTGAGAGAAGAGTAAGAACTGGAAGGACAAGGATCAGCTTCTGCCCAGTTTCACAGGCTCTCATGACAGCTCCATCAGGGTCTGGCTGTCATCCCTTGTTTGGGAAAGTGACATGGAGTTGAAAAAGGCTTTTCCTGACTCAGAGAGGATCTAACCTTATGGAAGTGAGTGCTACTCTGGGTCCTCAAGTGCTGGCACTTAATTTTGGGAGCATCACAGAAATGGTGGTTCATGAAGGGATATTGTCAACTGTGGAAAATGTAAGGTAGTAAACTTCTAGAAGTGAGAAAAGAGCAGAAGGAGTCCATGAGAGACTTGTTTGTGAACACATATGAGGCATAGCTTGAGGGATTTCTAGAGAACTTGGCAGGGGAGAATTATAACAGGATGGAGAGCCTTCTATTATGACTGTGGAGGCTATTAGGCTAGCACACATTGGCTTTCATTTCATATTTATAAGGAAAAAAGCAAGCCAATCACAGATCAATTGCTTTTGAGATGAAGTTCTTCTATTAGGTTCTTCTATTATTTACAAGTGGGGAGACATTTAATATAAAACAATCCAAATCTGTAATTTAGGAAAGAATGTAGTTGGTTAGTAAGCAAAACAAATATTAGGGTTACCTGTTGTATTAGTGCCTTCCAGAGAAAAAGAACTAATGGGGTATATGTACTATATACGAAGAGGTTTATTTTAAGGAATTAGTGTGCACAATTAGGGAGGCTGCCAAGTCTCAGGATCTGTAGTCAGCAAGACCCAGCAGAGCTGGCGGTGTAGTTCCAGCCTGCGTTCAAAATTTGAGAATGAGGAGAGGTGATGGTGTATCTCCAGTCTGAAAGCTAGAAAGCTTAAGACCCCAAAGGAGCTATTATTTCAGTTTAATTCCAAAGCCAGAGATAAACCAGTGTCCCAGGTTGAAAGGCAATTAGGTTGGAAGGAATCCTCTCCTGGTCACAGGAGGTCTTTTGAGCTTTTTGGTTCTATCCAGACTTTCAAGTGACTACATGGGATTCACCCACATTAAGGAGGGCAATCTACTTTACTCATTTATTCAAGCATTAGTGTCATCCAGAAACATGTCATAGACACATTCAAAATACTGTTTGACTTAATGTCTGGCAACCCGTCACCCAGTCAAGTTCATTGATAGAAAATGAACATCACAGCTGGTAAACTTGTAAACACACCATCAATATGTCTCACACTGCTGAAAACCAAAAGTCCTAACCAATCCAGTAATAGTAAGGGAATGAATAAATAAAAATGTTATAACAATTCGTCAGTCTATGATTGAAATGATTTTGAAACACTTAATGTCTAGAGGTAGAAACTTATGAGCAGAGAAGTCCTCTTTTGTATTAGCTAACAGTATGGATCAAATAGAGAAAAGATAGAGCCATGAGTAGGTAGGCAGTGATGAGCTCCTCATGCCAAATTATCATATACATCAGGAGAAACAGGGCAGAAAGAGGTTTGGCATCAAAGCACTGATGGAACCACATCCCATAGGACTGGCCCTGGTGCAGAGTGGGCAATGACATTAGCAGTGACAATAGGCCAGAAGAAGTGAAGAACATAAAACAGTAAAGCAGAGATATTTGGGGTAAATGCAAAAGGGAAGTGCTGGATATTGGGAGCAGAGGCACCTTCTGAGTGGTATGAGTTCATTGGTAGGAGACCCAAGGAGAATGTTTGGTAGGTGTTACCCATGTTTCTCATGATGGTGGTCCATCTCCTCCAGAGGCTCAGAAGAAGTGGAAACTGGATCAGCATGTTACGTTTTCATGTTTGTGAGAATATGTTGCCTGATTGCTTTTTGGTAAACAGCATCAGTCTCTACAAACTTGAATTAACACAGAACTAAAAAAAATAGCCTTGGTTAATGCCACTTTTTACTAGACATAAGATTTGGAAATCTCTGGTCAGGAAACTATATTTTCTTGGTGTTTTTAAAAAAATGAAATTGAGAGCTCAGATTGTTATCTACATAGTTCAAAGCTCCAATTCCCTTTGCTCAAGTATCTGGATATTTTCTGTTTTACTTAAATTGCCAACATAATTACCTCAATTTTCCCTTTCTGTTTTTATGTTGAAAAGTGAAGTGCCATCATTATATGGATGTTTAGTGAAAGTCAATGTGGCCCAAATTTTGAGGTTAGTTTTTGTCAAGAGTATAGCTCTATTAGCATTGCCCAAAGCAGAATCCATTACTGAATAGTCCTGCTGGTTTGGCTAATCAACTAGCACTGGAAGATCCTGAGAGAGTTGTGGTTTTACAATTTCATGCAACTTTGCCTCAAAGTTATATAGGTCCTTAAGCTATTTCTCCTCTTGTATGTAGTTTTAACTTTTTTTTACAGTAGTGAACAATTGACTAAAATGAAAAATAACTCAAGGGAAATATAGTACTTTTTAGAAATTATTTACCACTTGGGAATTAGAAATAATTTGCTCTTTAGAAAGTATTGTTTTGCTAACATATATTTTGCTGTTGCTAAAATGAGATGGCAGAGAATAATGCAGAGTCCCCACAGGGAGAGAAAGGGAACCCAGGAATCTCCCCTAAATCCTATAGAGATAAATCATGATATTGGGTGGGGGGGCATCACCCTCACTCTCAAAATACAATATGGAACAAAGGTGATTCACTATCTCTCATCAAAAGATTTATCAAAACTGTAATTTTTTTCCCGTTTGTCAACGGATATGTAATGAGAATTTCTCTCATTTCACTCTCCACCATCCTTGGTCTGTAGCCCTTATCCTATGATCCAAAATGGAGAAATGTCCAAAAATAGAAGGAAAGGGCATATAGCATCGGTAGTGTAAGGAAGTCTCCTGGAAGCTGCCACAGGACACTTGCATATTCCACCAACCAGAACTTAGTCACATAGTCACACTACCAGCAAGGGTGCCTGGGAAATGTATCGTGGGTCTCCACATGACCAGAGTTATCAGAGAATCTGACTTAAACCTATTTGCTCAAATAATGTCATCATTTACTTACAGTCTTAAAATATTAGATATGTTGATTTATGTACAGGGATATTTATCACTGTGTTATTTTTAATAAAAAAGTATTACATGTTACTTAAGTGTTCCCAAATGCAGAATTCTTAGATATATTATATTACTTTTCTGTGATATAAGGATATGTAGACACTGAAAATTAGTTATAAAAAACTTTTACCAAATAAGAAAATTCTATAATGTGAAAAAAAAAGCAGAATACAGGACCATATCTGTATGAGCTCACACAGAAAAAAAAAAACAGGACGGAAATAGGTAGAAATGTTAACTAAGGTCAGAAAGGAAAAATAATTGGTTTTGTTAAGAGTCTTCTTATGAGACTCTCTATCATGTTTTCTTTTTTGAGCAACTATCCAAGTCATTTAAACCAGAAAGTAATTTTGGTTGTCTAATAATTTAAAAGTTGAGGAAAGTGTTTGAGTATATTATTGAGATAATTGCATCAATTCTCAACTTTATTTAGTTTCAGCTACTGAAGAAAAAAATCTTTCTACCTAACTTAATAAGCACACACATGAAGAAAAAACCCCCAACCTTTCTGAGAGATAGTGAGAATATAACTGCCTTGCGTATTCCTAACATTTTATTCAACTGTTAATTCTAACATTTTACTCAATATGCAAATGGTCTCCAGTGCACTTCAGTTATACAAAGGCAGACACTAAGCAGATTGGGGGAACTCTGGCTTCTACTGACAGCAATGAATGAGCTATCAGACTCATTGTTTTCCATTTGTGCGTTTGTTTTCCCCACATCAGTAGCATCCGTTATGGTTAGCCAGGCTCACACTGAAAATGAGTTTATGCTCTGGGAAATGGTTGAAAAGCATCATCATCTTCATTATGTCAACAATGAAAATTATGTTTGTCCATGCTCTCTGGAGTTGATGGTTGGAGTGTTTGAAAAGAACATCCAGGCGTTTCCCCTCTCACCCTGAGGAAAAAAAATATCCATGCCAGTGTTATGTTTTTATTTTACAAATAATCAGTTTTCCCCTTGCCCTTTAGATCTGAGAAAAGCTGCATGTAATGAATGCTGTTTGAACATAGAGGCAATTTCCAGAATGAGTATAACGCCACTGCCTGTCGATTCTTGAGAGAAATGGCATATGAAAAAGATACAGAAATTCTTTGGACAACCCCCTTCAGTTAAATACTACCCATATTTTGAAGTAAACAAATAACCATTTTCTATGCATTTTCACCGCACCCCATCTCCCCTTCAGAACAGTGATAATTGCTTTGTCGACACTTTATATTTCTTCCATTGCCTAGTAAGTATTCCTGAGAATGGGTGGGCAGAAACTCATTGTAAACAGGAAGTCCGAATTTCTACAGGTCTGAGGAAAAAGGCTGCAGCAGCTTTCCTGCATTAACTTATTGACTAAGTTAAATTTTTTTCTCAATAGTGGATCTTCCCTCAAATGGCAACCAGTGAAACTAACCTTATACATCCCCAGAGGGTTTGAAATAATGCCTTAAAGACTGTGATTTTTCCTAAATTATCAACTGTACTGTTCAAAAGATAGCATATTTTGCCTCAACATAAAATCAACATTTTTTTCTTTCTTCAAATGGTATTAAGGGAATAACAGGGCCAAGGATAGCACATAATGTGATCTTTTGCTCTTCAGTCTAAATTTCTTCTCTCAATATCTAAACTTGCTAACTCTAAATGGAAGACAAGAAGTAAAGAATAATGTGCTATCTTAAATGTAGATGGAAGATAAGATGTTGAGACTAAATTTAAAAAACCACACCAAGATATATTTATTCCACTCACATTTAAATAATGCTCACATTAAATAATTGTTCCAAAGGAACTGTCAAAATGAAACAGTCATAGCTTTCCCTAGCTGAGCTCTGACAACTATAAAAGTCTAATGCTCACAGTGAAGCTATGAAAATTATTTTAAAAAATCATGTGCAAAACATGAGCAAAACCTTATTTCTATCTGATTATTGACAGAAAAATGAACAAGTCCAAAAATATTAAGGTGAAACTTTCCAGATTATATTGATTATCAGGGCTAACACAAGGAATCTAAACCTTGTAGGACAAAATAGAGTTTTGTTTGTTTGTTTTGTTTTCTTTTGTTTTGTTTTGTTTTAAGTAGGCTTCACACCCAGCGCAGAGCTTGAACTCATGACCCTGAAATCACAGCCTGAGCTGAGATCATGGCCTGAACTGAGATCAAGAGTAGGACGCTTAACTGTCTGAGCCACCCAGGCACCCTGACAAAATAGAGTTTTAAGGATCTATGCATAAACTGAAAAGGTACAAGCATTATTGTTTTTAACTTTGATCTTAATTGTCATCTATGTCTGTGCTTTTTGTGCTCAGGGAAAATATGAAACTCAGTATGAAGTGCAAAAACTGTACAAATCAGTACGTAGAGCTTCCTGGGGGCCTTAAAGTCAAGAAATTGACCCCTTTAAAGGGTTCCTGGTATCATATTATGGCCAACATTGGTCTGGATTAAAAATAAATAAATTAGAAACTGATAGTCCTTAAAGTGTGGTCCCCAACTAGCCCCATCATTCTTACCTGGGAATCAGTTGCAAATGCAGCTTCTCGGGACCCAATCCAGACCTACTCTGGCAGGAACTCTGGGAGTGGAGCCCCATATTTTCTGTTTAGGAAGCTCTCCAGTTGATTCTGGTGAATGCTAAAGTTTGGGAACCATGCCTCTAGAATAAGATTGAAGGCAATTCCAGAGAGCTGAAAAGAGATCACCGTAGATATGTGATATTATCTGTGTATTCCCTAATAGAAAGGAGTCATGCTACTTACGTGTCTAGAACTGGAAATGTAATTGTTTACACTTTCACTTACTGATCACCAGGGCTGATTCAGATGACCTGGCTGGGCAGGTGTGTACTTTCTCTTTCATACTTCTTTGTTTATTCTCTGGAGGCAATAATTTATATGCTTAGATAAAGGGGATGAACTTTCCAATGAGAGAAAGACTGTTCTTTGATCAAAGACATATACGTACTAGAATTCCTCTGCTGTCTGTACCACATCCCTTGGAGACAGAGACTGCTCCTGTACATGAAAAATTTCTTCTATCTAGATTGCATAAATTTGGTTTCTGGAAATATTATGTAATAGCAAAAAAATATGTGCTTGTGAATCAGACCTGATTTGAATCATAGTTCTGCCATTTGTCAGCTGCATGATCTTGTGGAAGTCATTTGGCTTCTTTGAACTTGAAATTCCTTATCTATGAAAAGAAGATAGTCACATCAACTTTTGGGGTTGTTAAAAGATACAGTGAGGCATGTTAAAATTGTTAAGAGTTTGTTTCAGCTTGAGTCATTCGAATTGGGCAACACCAAACTGGAAGTGGTTGGAACACTTTGCCAACAGGACCAGGGGAAATACTTCTGTTGAGAAAAGGCAGAAGCAAAGAAAGGAAATGATTCATTGGCTATAGCTTAAAGCCTAGCTGGATGTTTGTGATTGGTTGTCCTCAGCATTTTGATTTTATTGCCTTGAAGTATTTATGGACTTGGATTTTGGTTCTCTCAGTTTGGTCTCCAGTACAAGAGCCACCTCAGTCTAATGGCCTCATTCTTTAATCGATTTAACAGGGTTAATTTGAGGACGGGGGATAATCTGTGTAAATGCCTTGCACTCAATAGATACTAGACCTTCCACCTTGCCTGATTTCTCCTAACTATTGCATCTGCTCTTTGCCATTGTTATGACTTCTAACTTTTTAGTTTGTTTCTATATAGTGGTGGGAGGTTAAAAGCATGGGTTGTGGGTCAACCTACCTTGGTTTGAGTCTTTTCCCTGAAACATACCTTGTAGTTTCCTCATGTGTACAATGTGAAAAATAATTCTACTTACCTTCACAAGTAGTTCTAAGGAATACATGAGTTTAAGTTGCTTATTCAGTGACTGACATATAGCAAGCATGTAATTCATGTTAGCTGTTACCATTAGCCTCACTCCTCCCTGTGTGTCTTCACTTTTCTTCCTTATCCTGCTTCTACCCAAAAACATAGTACTTTGGTGGAAAAAAGTCACCAGTTTGAATCACCAATTAATGAATTCATTTAGTAAATCTTTCTGAGGATCTACTGTATGAAAGGATTTGAGCACAGATAAATCCCTACCTCAAGTTTTTACAGTGCGGATTTGCGTTTACCACTTATTGTTTCTTCAAGTTAGTTTTCTAATCTGTAAAATGGGGATAATAATAATTCCCTCTGTATTTATGTTAAAGTGTTGCAAATAAGGTAATAAATGCAATTCCAAAAACTGAAATGAAAAGCTTCAAACCTATACACATATAATCAAACCATAAACATCTCTCTGGATAGCATAGCATCAAGGCAGAGGAGTACAGATATTGTTCCTCCTTTCCACATATATCCCCCAGTTTCCTGTTTGTATTTTCTTTGGCAACCTCGGTGCTCTTATTAGAGTGAGACAAGGGAGAAGACAAAATGATTTAACAGGTAAGAAAAAAATAAACAAAAGGACCAAATTCACAAGGTTTGGCTTTTTTTTCAAAAGCTTAAACTAAAGCTATAGATAGTACTTTAAATATATTCTTTATTACCAAGGTAATTTGTTGGAAAAAATGTTTAGCTACCACCAAGACTCTGGAAACAAACTCTAGATTTATGAGCATCAGGTTAGAGGTTACTGAATGACATTTGAGTGCCTGTGTGTTCGGGGAGGTGCAGGTCTCTCCTTGCTCCAGGCTGCTGAAATGCAGATTATCGTAGATCTAGACTAGAGCCAAGGAAGAGAAACGGGTGGTATTAGGGGTGCCTTCTCTATCCTGTGTGATGGTCTTAAGTTTGTCTTGCCTCTTTTAAGGCCCATTGCCATTGGATCCCTTGGGATTCTCCAGTTATCTGTGTGTCCATCAGGCTGCACTCTTTCCTGATACTTGTCACCTCTTGTAACTAGACTTCAGTTCTAATCTCTGACTCATTCTATACTTTTCTGACAACCTGCCTAGCACTTTTCTCTGCCTCTCTCCCTATCAACTGCTACCTGAGGCCCATCCTGCTAGAATCGTGAGCTGCTGAGCTCCTCGATCAAGCTCCAGATTAGAAGATTCTTCTTTCAGGTCTTTTCCTCTATCACTTCTCCCCCTTGGAATTTACAGGAGCTGAGATCATGCCTAAGTCCTCTGAGGTTTGATTTTGAATTTTAGATGTTGGGCCACTCCCAGGGGATTCGTTCATGTGGATTCTTATTAATGCTTATTCTCAGCTTACTCCTCTTATGCTGTAGTCAGCTGAGCAGTCTCAGAATCTCTTACGGCCTAGATCCTGTGGGAAAGAGGGGGAATCTTTCAAAGAAAAAAAAGTCATTTCAAACTTCCCTAAGCAGCAATGTCAGAGCCCCAGGCCCTTCAAATCATAACATTTCTAGGAAGGCAAGAAAAAATATTGTTAATTAAATGTTTAATCCTTATTATAGCTAGCATATTAATTTTAAGTAGCTTTAATTTATAGTATAACACAATATTACTTATGAGAAGCATGTATACTTTATAGCATAGAGTGCCCTCTAGTATAATCAATGTGCATAGGATATTTATGCTCATTTTATTGGACTCTGAGCATAATTTTACTATTAAATATATGGAAGAATTTTATGCTTGTTTTTATGACATCGTTGGCCTAAGCTAGGCTTACTTTTATGCCAAGTCTCTTGTCAAGATCACAGCTCTCAATTTCAATATGGTTTCTATGGGAAAATACATAAATACATAGCCTTTCATGAACATCTGCTTGTCTATAATTTAAAAAAACCTAATGGAGTGAGACCCAGGTTTTCTTATTTCTATTGAAATATTTTTCCCCCATGTGTTTCCCATTCCCTCTAGGGATAATGATTCCACTTGAGGTTATGTGGTTATGTTATATGGTGGTCAAGTCTTTTACTATGAATGAAGCACTCATTTTCTTGAAATACAAAATTCTCAGGAAACTAAAGTTTTTAAAAATGCGTTCATGTGTGTATGTACATGGGGGAGGGGAGGTTGTATGTATAAATGTATCACAGTCAACAAAATCCTTAATTCAAAAACAATTTCAATTAGGTGCTTTTATTGTTGGTGCTTTAACTATTCTTCTATCACTGTATTTCACTTCATAGCCTTGTTCAAAGATCTAGATTTTATTGGCCAGTGAGGCCTGAAAGCCCTTCCCCTGGTTACCTGGAACAAGATGGAGGCTGACAGATGTGAATGTGGTGGGATTACAAGTCATTTGTGGTCAGTAATAAAAGTAAGTTGTACCGAAGGCGTTAGGTTGCATGCAAAGTGGGAGGAATTCGTGATATGTTAGAAAAAATATTGAGTGAAACTTTGGGATACCTACGTTCACTTTGGTAAATCAGAATCTCTCTAAATTTCCATTGGATTCCTTATTATTGTGCTTTATTAATTTGCTGTAAGAAATGCAAAACCACATTTCTTCCACTTTATATGTCAAACTACTTCAATATATTAACATCTTAACAAAAGTAGTATAATTACATGTGGAAACATATGCATTGTAACTAAGTTTTCCACTCTTGGGGAGAGAATCTCTGTTAAGTCTAACCATGTAGCCTTAGGTTAAACCAGCAATAAATGTAATTTGATAATTTGAAATTCCATCTTGAGACTTTATATAATAAACCATACATACTAAGATATAAGATCTCTTAAGCAGCAGATACCTAATCATCTTTTGTTTGTTACTGAAAGCCTTTAATTTTATGCCAGTTGTTCTTTGTCATTATATATTTTAAGATGCAAATCCTCACAACCATCTTTTTATACTAATGAAAAGTCATATAAATTTAGAAACTATTTCATTGCATCCATGCAATGTTCATTTCAATCCAGAGTAAGCAAATATTTCACATGCACACAGTGAATCTCTTATAGTCCCATTTTAAGCTTGTCAATGTTCTGATTTCAATCCTATTTGACCAATTTAAATTGCAATTTAAATGGTTAGATTCTACCATTAGATTTTAATTACCTTCAATTCTATCAGAGTGGGTTCCAACCCTTTGTAGCAAATTCATTTCCTGCTTAACCAAAAAGACAATACTCTTTAAATAGACTACCTCCCCCCCCCCCCAGCCCGACATCAGTGCTTTCTCTGGAAAGGCTTTTAACAGAGACTTGTTTATTTCCTCTTTTACTACAGGAAACATTTGTGAATAAAATAAGTGACACACCTATACATAGGAAAGACAAGATGACAAACATGATAATATTTACTTTATGGAAAAAGATGCTCATCACTTCTTTACTATTTTGTGACTGAGTGGCTTTATCTTTTTAAATAGAGCCCCTAAATGCTGGTAAAAGTATGATTCTGCATCTTTTAAACCTTTTTTTGCATAGGATTTTTTCAAATACAACCTCTCTCGAAAGAATGTGAGTGACTAATTAAATAAAGTACATAGAGAAAAAGAAACCTTCACTAAACAGCCTGTGATTTTAAGTATAGCATAGATAAAAATGGACTCATAGAGTCCATCTGATGTGGACTCTTACATAAACTACATTTTACACTTACATAAAAATACATTGTAGAAGATGCAGCAATAGAAAGCCTCATTCTTATTCTTGATTTAAGCTATAACCAAGCATTTCTGGACAAGTCGTTAATTGTTTCATGCCATCAGGGGTCTACTTAGTGCACTGAAGCAATAACTTCTAAGTGGTCCCACTGGTCACAAAGATTTAAGTTAGGCTCCAGAAGGAACCCATAATAGTTTATACAAGACTGCTGAAAGTCAGGCATGTTGGAAATGACTTTGTGACTGCATATGGTGATGTTGGCAATGCAAATATTGTCAGATGTGACTAGGTGGTAAAGGAAATTATTTTCTTCACTTAAGGCTTAAGGATTTTTGATGTGACCAGTGTTTGAGAGGAAAGGTGACTCTATCATGATGCTCTTGGCAGAAAAGCTTCCCATTATTTGTACACCATTTTAATCAAAATCTAGTTTGGCAAGAGATTGCCAAGTTTCTTTAAATGGGATCTGTTGACATTATAATAAAATCTGACAGGCTCCTGGCTCATACTTTAAAAGAAAGTACTATTTGTCCTTGAATCAAATAATGAATGACCTAAAAAAAAGTCAAATTAAATTTTTTATAAGATCTGCATATCTTACATAAAACATACAGATATAAACAGGGTTTGCTTTTATGCTTGTCACTGGCCAGTAATATGGAAGGTGCTACAGGCTAAAGTAGTTGACATCTTCAGATTCAGACAAATGTTAGCTTTGTCACTTGCTAGCCATCTGATTTTGGACACATTTTTAAATATCCACTAAGCCTTGGTCTTTTCATCTGTGATCTAGGGTGAACACATATACTTACTGTAAAGATTAAATGAGATCATCTAGTATAAATTCTTAGCACAGACCCTAACACCTAGTTTGTCCTCACCATGTTGTTGCCACACTGGTGATGATGATAGGTGACTCGCAACTCAGAATGAAGTCCCAGGCTGGTCTTCTCAACATCCATTCAAGTCAGAGTCTTCCGTTCAGCTTCCGAAGTAGCTCACATCTGTGCTTTATATTCAGTCCAGTCCTTTTTACCTTATAACAGGCTGTATTCAAATGAGAAAATTCCTGTGAGAAAACTTTGTACATCCTAACACACTGAAGAATTATTAGTTACATTAAACATTTTATTGAAATTCACCAACACTTTAGTAGTTAATTCAATGGTATCTTTGCCACTCCACATCCCAATCCATTCTTAAGTGTGTAGCCAGATGTATCTTTTAAAGTATATCTTTTTAGATTACTTCCTTCCTCAATTACTTTCCACAGCCCCTCAGAATGATGGACAGCACTCTATTGAAGTGGGCCATTGTCTCTCTTTACAGCTTTATCATCCAATATTTCCCCTCACATCACACCAACACTCTGCTCTCAACACTTTTGAAAGATGCCCTCCTCTGAATTTCTTCTAACTTTGCCTCATTTTAGTAGTCAACATTTTAATTGGGTAAATACTGATTGAACATGTTTTCATGTTTTCTCTTTGTACCAAATTGTCTATTTCTTTTTCCACAGTTCAAATTTCTATCCTCCAAATCCCTACTTAAAATTTTGTTTTTTTCTATGTAGCCTTCTGGATCTCTCAGGTAGAAATCAATCTTTCCCTTACCTGCCTTCCATTTTCTACACTATATCCATATTCACCCTTTTTTTTTCTATCTTAGTTTGCCATTTACAACAGTCTGAGAAGTCTGGAAAGTCACCATTTTCCCCCCAATTCTATAATTCCCACTAGAACATCCTTCACAAGGAAGGTGCTAAATCAGGAGATATTAAGTCTTTATTTCCAGGTGTCTTTGTTAATAGTAAGCTGTAATAAGTGAATAGAGGATCCAAAGATCCTCTTAAGGCTTAAAAAAAATCCCCAAACTCAGGAGAGGATAGAGGTTGGCTTTGGTGTTTTTTTTTTTTTTTTTCACTTACTACTGTTAGGCTGTACATTCTTTTGATATTTATTTTAGCCAGAATTCACTAGGATAAAAATGTTAGGTGACGGTCATAGATAAAATACAGAGGGAGAAACTACCAAAAGTGTCATCTGTGGACCCAAGTCTTTGTTGTGAAGTGTTTTACTAAGACCTATGAAAAATCCCACTGTTATACAGCAACAACAAAAAGCACATCCATAACTCCCTGAATTTTGTTTGCCATTTGATGACAACTTGTATTAACCTGACCTGGCCAGCCTGGTATTCAGAGTAAGGTGAAAATTTATCACAGAAAAAAATGGCATTTTATCAATGACCATTCTCCTCATTTTCTGCATCCTACCCTACCCCAATATTTTATGGTTCTCTTTAGCTCTATATTGCTTTTCTGGGTGAGATGTTGAAAATCAAAAGGCAGAGTTAGAAAATAATTTCTTGGCCTTCACCACGACCGAGGTGCAAGATTATCAGTGTTTACCACATCTATTAGTCAGGTAACATTGCAAGGATGACTTCAGGCTCCTCAAATCTTTTTCATTCCTCATGTAAATCACAGGACACTACTGTGAACTGTGTGTAAATGTAATGGGAGGGATTATTTGGGGACCACAGTATTGATGGCTGTGGGCAAGGTACTGTTATAAGTTTTGCCATACCTTTGATGGAGTAATTAGCTAAATAAACAGCATTGTCCCTTTATGGATTTTCAAATCCATCCAGAGCCATCCATCTTTCTAAATAAATGAATGAAATTGGTCAGCAGCTACAATTGCATATTACCTAGCCCTATGGTCAATGAAAACTAATCATCTTCCACTGTGAGGAATGAATGATCTTAATCCTGATTGTTTTGAATACTGATTTAAACATAAGACTAGATAGACTAAAGTTAAAAAGAAAATATACTCATCCTCAAATTAGCAATTATGTTAGGCAAAACAAATAAGTTTGTTGTTGGCTCATTGCCTGACTGACAAACTAAATCAGACTGGAGAAAGCATTGCCTTTTTCCTCATGTGTCAAAATGTTGTTCTGGGCTCCTTGGTTCCTGAAATGGCCCTACAATAATGCTTTATATTCTCCTGACATCCCATGGGTTTTACTTTGCATCAGATCAGGGTGAGGGATGTACTGAGTGCTTTTGTTTCTGTGATCAACTCCTTTCCTTTCATTTAAAGGTGCATTAAACACGGTTTACAAGGATATTCAAATCACACAGGTTTTCCTTTTAAAGTTTTCCACTTCATAGAACAGAGCAACCATATCATAGCTACATTGCTATTTGTATTGAATCCACTGTTTCAGAAAGATATTGCCTTCTAAACTGCTGCTAGCCGTAAAATGAATAAAATATCAATGCTGAGCTACAAGGTACACACCAGATGTAACCATGCTTTTCTGGAAACTATGCCCACCAACAAGAGCTACGTGAGAAATTGGCCCTGAGCATTTTCAGTCTCAGCCTCATAAACAAGACTCTAATTAGCACGCTGATAAATACTTCAACAACTCACAGACAGACTAAGCATTCTGTGGTCTAATTTATACAATTCTTCTGACATTTTCTGGTAAAGAATGATAAGCCATACTGCTGATACCAGGGATTCATGAAAGCAATAATAACATTAACCCAACTCTATTTACAGAATAATTTCATTATATCTCAATCTTGAACATCTCTACAAATGATGAATAGGGATATCAGGGATAAATGCAACTTATGGATACTTATATAAAGTTTTAGCTTTTAGTTTTAGACTCCTTTACCTCTTATTCTTTTATTAAAACTCCTTACCATAAATGCAAATGTAGACCGATGTGGACTGTCACTCCCTTCTGCCTACCCTTGCTGAGGTACCCTAGGTTTTTGCATATTCAGGAACCAACCCAATTTGGACCAGATATAAAAGGTTGATTTTATTGAAGCTTACCTATGTTAGACTCAGGTTACAATGAGAAGTTATACAGGTTGTAAAACACAGAAAGGTATGCACCTTTTGGTCAGAATTCACACAGAGAAGTCAAGAAGTACTGAGCAACGTCTCTACAGCTACATAATCAGGCCTCATGGAGAACTAGAACTCAGTAAAAATTCAAGCTCTAGTGGGCCAACAACAATTCTGGTAATGAATTATTCCTCAACTCAATTTCTCTCTGTAATTCTTTCTCAACTTCTGTTTCTGCTTTTCATTGAGGTTAGGTCTACCTCCTGGCTTTATTCATGGCTAAGACTGTCTCATGGCTCCTGTTTATTACAAACTATGTGTCTTCCTCTGTGCTACTATATCTTCTGAGTCTCTCTATACATTGTATTCAAGTTTCTCAGGAAAACGATCTAATCAAGACAGATAAGTATGGTCCCGCCCAGAGCAACTACGATAAATAGATATTTAACTCTAGGACACACATCATAGGCTGTGTAAGTCATTGTAGGGTTGAGTGCCTTTGCTGTAGGGGTTCTTCAATTATAATAAAGGTGTTGGAGTGAGATGGTCCAAAACATGGTGACCTATGTATTGGAATCGAGCATCTTTGATTGTGGAGAAGACACTCATTTCATTTGTGAGCATTGAATTGTGAGCAGACAATTCCAGGAAATTGATGAAGAGTGATATGAAAGAAATATAATGTCTGGGAGGAGAAAGAGGAGCAAATGGCTTGGGGAAAGTATATAAAATTAATACTTGATACTCTTTTTATGTTCCATTTGAAACTGATAATAAATATAACTTTCTAGGAAGAACTCTTTTTTTAGTTCTTGAAGAAACTTAGGTATTAAAGAAATTGTCAACCAAATTGCCCACCAAAAACACATCATATGTTAAAATTAGAGCTGTGTTTGCATGAGATTGAGAATAAACTTCAGCCCATTTGGCAGTCCTGCCACTCTAGAGAATGTCAGGATGTACCTTAGAATCCCCTAATGTAACAGTTGTCAGGGAATAAAAGATCATCTTCACCAAACCTCTTATTTCACAGTTGAAGAGTAAATCTAAGTGAATAGTCCAAGATCTTGCAGCTAATTATTTTCTAGGTGCTGCATCATGTTATGAAGGACAAGTTAAGTGGTCTAGGAAAACATTTTCCCCTTAGATTTTGTGTTGCAGCCAGACCACTGTGATCATCACTTCTGCATGCATCTAAGGGAAGACTACCAGTTTCAAGTAATTACTCCCTCACTTAAAACTCCAAACCAACAGACCAAAAAAAGCCACAGAATTTATTTGAGATACTGACAAATGGCTGAGATAGCTAT
The DNA here is from genome assembly GCA_028646485.1 of Cryptoprocta ferox. Lineage (NCBI taxonomy): Eukaryota > Metazoa > Chordata > Mammalia > Carnivora > Eupleridae > Cryptoprocta > Cryptoprocta ferox. The sequence continues at coordinate 46,781,304 of CM053573.1, forward strand.
TTTCCTCCAGATTTGAATATTCAAATTCATTTAATTCCTCATGTTGTTTATATAATACTAAAGAAACTTTAAATTATAATGCCATTATTCATTTTTCAAAGGATGTGATCTCATTGTTAATCACGGCATCAATACAATGAATAATTATTCTTTGTTTCTGGTTTATATCACAGGCCACGTTTGAAGCTTTACAAAGATACATGCAAGGCCTTAGGACAGGAATCAGCAGCACTGGGTGAGGATTTCACATCTTCTGATTATCTTTTATTATGACATTGTTACTTATATACCCCCAGTTACAATCTTGTAATTTTACCTTCCATAGGGAATATGTCATACTAAGTCAGCCATTTAGAGAACAAGAAATTAAATCAAACTGTGAAATCCTGGGGTATAAACTATGTTCATTTAGACACTTTCCAGGTGCCCAGCCTGGATGTCTTACTCTCTCAGGTTCACCTTTCCTCATCCCTATGGAAGCTCAGCTTTTTATTAGATTCTTGGTCCTTAAGAAAACAAAGCCAAACTTTCTGCTTCATTCTGGGGGCACATTCCTAGAGAGAAGATAAAATCATTTTCCATATCACTTCCTAACATCCCAAGCTGGGCACAGGAAAACAGAGCTTTCAGTGTAGAAAAGCAATAATGGAATCTTGTTGCCAAGGAAAGAAAAACATATAAACCTGTTAAAAAATAAAACAAAAACCTCTCACCCATCAAATGCTCACTCCAGCCAGCAATAGAGTTTAAAGTGCTTCATAGAGCCATCCTAAGTTGGCAACAGTAAATTACTGGATTCAAATATATTGTTGGTATTCAGAGTCTCAGAACAATCCCCCAGTCTCAGTTTTGCTCCACTTATGCTCATATTTTCAGTAAGTTATGGCTAACAATCACCTAATATGTTTTGACTGTCAAACTTTTATGCAATTGGTAATGATCCTTCCAAAATGGTTTCTGTGGCCAATGAAGCCTTCACCCATAAACCATAGACTTAGGAAGGAAATAGGGAATGACCAAGGCATTTTGTGTTTGCATTTGTATTCATTTGTATACAGACCCATAATTCCTAATGGTGCATCCTTTCATTTTCTAAATGTCACTCTAAAATGCTATAGTAATGCATATCGTTCTAAATAACATCAGGCATTTAAATATAAAACTCTTGTCCTTGTCATATCTTGAATATGATGATACCAACCATAGCCAGTTAAGAACAAAGACATGGGGTTAGAAGTCCCAAACCAAGGGACTACCTCTATTCTTAATCTTATGGTAAGAAGACTAATATACAGCAGGGTTCATTAGTGGGTAGTTCATTTCAGTAAAGCAGTTCTCAACAGAAAAGTCGAAAATGTGATAATCGTCAGGTAGACCCCAATTATGGAGAATATGGAATGCAGGAAGGCAAGGAGTTGCCACTGATCACTTGAATCATGGGTAAGAAGGGATTGCACTCAAGCCACAGTTCAGAACACAGGGCTTAGCTGGGAGGAATGTTCAAAGTGGATGGAGGCTGAAGAGAGGATTAGGGTACTGGTTAATGTAGTAATGACACCTACAACAATTATAGCAGGCATATTTAAAGCTCTTACTACATACCAGGTGCTTTGCTAACCACTCTTCCATGAACAGGCTTATTTATTACTGTAATTCTGTAGCTATCATTATTCCCATTCTAAAAATAAGAAACTAAGGGTAGAAAAGGAACTTGACCAAAGTTCCACTGCTTGGTTGCATTTTTATCTGCTATTTTAGATATCCCCTATTCCCTTGGATTCTTCTCCACTTTTCTCTTTAAGAGGCTGAGAGAAGGAGATGAAAGGGAGACTAGAGAGAAGAAGGGAGGAAATTTAGGTCAAAGTATTTATTCTCCCAGGTCCCTCCCTATAGGGTCATGTCAGTCTACCTGTGTTGCTTGTCTCAGAGGGTATCTAATACTGGAGTACATGATGGAGCATGGTCTCTAGGCAATGTGAGATGCCCAGTTGTCATACTCTAGTATGAGTTCAGAGAGAGCTGAACAACAAGGGTTGCAGAAACCAAGAATCTGGGCAAGAACTTAGATATCTTTTTCCTCTGATTACAGACCTGGGCTAGATCTACACTACAGGTGGAGTCAGTTGGCTTCATCTGAGAGGCCAGGAGAGTACCAAGGATTTAGGCAAGGCTCAACAGCAATTATGCTTCTCTTGATGTTGTGAGAGCCTAACTCTCTACTCAGTAAATTCCACTGGGAAACATTTTTTGTTGTTGTTATTAATTGTTCTTTTATCCAATTTCTTTTGGGACTTCATGATATAGTGGGGCTTCCTCTGGGAACTTAAAAAATGTATTTATTTAAATTCCAGTTAGTTAACATACAGTATAGTATTGGTTTCAGGAGTAGAACCCAGTGATTCATCACTTACATATAACACCTACTGCTCATCTCAACAAGTTCCCTCCTTAAAGCCCATCACCCACTTAGACCATTCCCCCACCCAACACCCCTCCAGCAACCCTCAGTTTATTCTTTGTATTTAAGAGTCTTTTATGGTTTGCTTTTCTCAGTTTTTATATTATTTTTTCTTCCCCTCCCCTGTATTCACCTGCTGTGTCTTACATTCTAGGAACTTTGAAATGAGAAAAATCTGATAGGCTTCCCTGCTCTAAGATTAATATTTTAATGTCAACACAGCTGAGTAATGCACAAAACTGCCATAGAGACAGACTAACTCTCAGGCCTGGAAGACATGATGGTAACTTAGGGTACATATTAACACAGATATATTAACATATATATATTAACACACATTAAAAAAATGAATGAATCCATTAAAGGAGAGCACTTTCAGCCTCCTGGACAAAGACAATGGAGAATTAGGGAGGTAAATGGGTAAATGCTAGCATAGTTTGTTGAGTGGACAAAGACCTCTGGCCAATGAATTTGACTATCCCTTCTCTTTTGTCAAGAACATCCCTGCCCTTTTGTCAAGATGTTGGCTTTATGTGATTATTCAAGTTTTCAACTGTATTCTCATTTAGGAAACTGGATTATGATTGGAGTTTTCATATATTGTCTTTGGGGAGATAATGTGTCAGCTATAATTGAGAAACTAAATCAAGTAGATTTTATACTAAGATAAATCTGTGGTCACTCTAGTTTTATTTTTAAGCTTTGTGAGTTAAGTTAATGTGAGTCTGTATCTGAGAGTGAGACCATTCTATGTGTGCTTACTTACAAATAAGGCATCACCTTCTTCAAGACTAAGGACCAGATGCTGTACCATGGGAAGGTTATCTAGCTGATCTCATCCTGCAAAGCATTTTGGGAGGAGAACAAGGGGCCAATCACAAAGGACCCCTTCTCCTCTACAGTAATCTGGGCTTTTATTTTTAAAGTTGTTAAGTATCCCTTGAGTGTAAGGGAAAGTGTAGACTTTGTTTTGTAATGGTGGTGTAATGATAATCAAGACACAGTCCTAGCTTTGAAAGATGTAGAGTCTCATAAGGTAATGAGCAAACAATTCCTTTTCTGTCCTTCTCCATAAGATTGTAAACACTGAGGGTGATTTAGATGTATTAGATGCTCTCAGACCCTGTGTGGATAAGTTAAAGCAGGAGAAACATCTCTTGATTCAATAAAAAAAGCTTCCTTGACAAGCTTCTGTTATGACTACAGTATATAGTTTGGTAAGATCTAGTATTCACCACTGCCTGCTCCCATAGACTTGAATTTTTAGAACTTTCCAGCTTCCTGGACAAACCTCACCTGGAATTGAAATTCCGTTTCCACCTTGCTCTTTGCCTGCTAAGCATTAGCCCTGCCTTTTCTATATTCAGGCTAGGGTAGATCCACAGATACTCCTTTTCCAGGAGGGAAGGCCAGATAATATTTTAAGCATATTGTCAACTATTATTCCACAACTGTTGTTATGTGAACATTTTAAAAAATATTATTTCCCCTAGTTAATGATTCCATTCATTAATTCATCCATTTGTTCAATCAATGCTCTTTGAACAAGTGTTATATACAGGCTCACTGGTCCTTTCCCTTTACTGCTTTGTTCAAGAGAAAGAAATGAGCCACATATTATAAATTACCTGCAAGATACTCATACATTCCTTATGGGAACGTTGGGGCATTAGGGACTTTGTGTAGCAGGTGGTACAGAGAAAGATCCTGAAGAATAGAATATGCTTTTACTGGCAAAGACTACAAGGACTCAGGAAATGTCAACTGGAATGATGGTGAAGAGGAAAGAAGGCTGGTTTTGAAAATCAAAATGACCTTCTATCCGAATTGTTACCTTGGAAAAGGCAATGTATCTTTTTTAAATTTCCATTTTCCTCATGAGCAAAATGGGATGAAAATACCCACCTTCCCAGGATTGTGGGTACTTTGTGTAATAATATATATTAAGGTTTCCCGTTAACTCTAAATGCTATGTAATAGTGGGATCTTGTTCAGACACAGCTAACAAAAGAACTCAGAGGAGCCATCCAGTTAATCCAAGAAATTGCAGGTGTTTTGGCCATGAATTCTGTGTAGGTATTTCTGCTCTTTCTCATTTGAGTGACCTTAGATAAATGACTTATCCTTTTCTTTTCAATTACTCAGTTGAAAAATGAGAATGCTATTTTCCACTATGATTACTAAAAGTAGAATATACTATAAAATGCAATGAGCATTTGGAAGTGGAGGGCTTATGTAAATAATCTCAACTGAGGACATGTTTCAGCAAAGAAATATCATTCTAAAGAGGTATCCTCTAATGTGCTACTGTTCTGCTTTTACTGGGAAAATAGGAAATGTTTGACAAAGCTCTTGAAATGGTGGCAGACTACGTACATCCATTAAATTTTGATCCATACTAGGTGATTGTCTCCTTTTAAAAATTAACTGTCAGCTTGGTTTTTAAAAATTGCAGTATTCTAGTACTTGATTTTGGTTAATTATCATCAGAGCCATTTGGGGGCATGGGCATTAATTTCATTTTAATAAACAGCATCAGCCTAATTTGGGAATGACTTTTATTTCAAAACTGAATTCCTAATGTAAATGTCTGAAAGAAGCCTCTATAAAACCCAACAGCATACATGAGAGTTATGTCTTCATAATGTAAACACAGCCGAAAAGTGCAATAAAGATATAAACACAAGAATTTTGGAACAGTCATTTATAAATGATTGCATAATTCCTAATACTTCATCCTTTGTTTTCCAAACCCTGCCTTTAAACTGCTTAATCTGTTTCCCTGACAGTTGGGGGTGTTGTGTGACACCTACAGAAGAAGTATTTTCTTCAATATTGCTATTATGAGCAACATCTTAGTATATAAAAAATGCCATGAGCAATGTTAATTTGAATGGCTTCTGAGCCAACATCAACATCGCTGACACCATGGTGTTATGTATACCAAACCTAATCACTCTAGTAATATGATGCCTCAGTAAATCTGTGAACATTAACATACAGTCACATCAACTTAGCACTGCCTCATGCTGCAGTAAATTGACACAGAAACATGCTGGTTTAGGAGCAGAACATTTCAAGTAGAAATACACAGTATGTATTTATAATGTATTTATAATTTGTAATGTGACTGCCTATCAGTCATAAACTCTGCTAATTTGATGGCACTCTTTTTCAGGCTTACCTATTGCAAAGATCTTGTAAATGGTACTTCAAAATCAGATATGTCCTGGGGTGCCTGGGTGGCTCAGTTGGTTAAGTGGCTGACTTCAGCTCAGGTCATGATCTCACCAGTTCATGAGTTCAAGTCCCACGTCTGGCTCTTTGCTGCTAGGCTGGAGCCTGCTTCAGATCTGGGTCTCCTTCTCTTTCTGCCCCTTCCCAACTCACACTCTGTTTCTCTTAAAAGTAAATAAACATTTAAAAAAAAAATCAGATATGTCCATTTTGAAAGAGGTGATTTGTCATCTTTATGACATGATATGCTTTATTTTATTTTTTTATTTTTATTTAAATGTTTGATTTTTTATTTATTTTGAGAGAGACAGTGCATGAGAGCATGAGTAGGGGAGGGTCAGAGAGGGATGGAGAGAGAAAATCTTAAGCAGGCTCTGTGCTCTCAGCGGTCATTCCCACAACCATGAAACCTCGACCTGAGCTGAAATCAAGAGTTGGGCACTTAACTGACTGAGCCCCCCCAAATGCCTGATATGCTTTATTTTAGGAAACATTATCAATTCAATTTCAAATTTATAAAATATATTAACTAAGTGTTAATTATTCCCTTTCTAGAATGATTACTTTCATGCAGAAGGAAATACCTGTAGGATTCAAGTTTCCTTTGGAGCCATACAGGAAATATGATTCTTATAAAATAAGACTCATGAGTGTTCAGAAACATAAAAATATTTACACCAGCAATCTTCCAACCAGTCTGGTGTCAGTAAATGGCATACAGTATACCCACTTAGAATTCTTGCATATATAAAATAATTCATCTTTGTTTTGCTCAAGTTGTCATGGATAAAAAGACACACATGTACTAAGATAGAAATAGATGACCATAATAACACAAAAGATGACTAAGTCACGACTGTGGTGCTGGCAGAAGATTTGCCAACAGTATTCTGGTCTTTGGATCAAAGGGGCAACCAAAAAAACCAACTGAGCACATGTTTCTTTAAAGTAGTCAACCTTCTTAAAGAATCTAATGATATAGAGTTCACTAAATGTATTTTGGGGATAAAGCTATTTTTAAGGGATTTTTCTTCTGTGTTTTATGACTGTCCACTGATAGTAGTAAGTCAGTATTACTTTAATGATAAAGCATTGGTAATTCAGGATTTTTCTGTTTTTGTTTTTGAGATAAACAGAGTGTTACTTTTATTATTGAAGGCTTCCTCTTGAGTAATTCTTGGAGCTAAGTCTTGAAAAGAAATTAACCTGAGCTTTGCACACGTATTTCAAAACCACATGATACAATGTTTAGGACTGTTCCTCTGAACAGAATGTATGCTGCAGTGAGTAGAAATATCGGAAGGGAGTCTCCAAGAGTTCAGTGTGGGTTATGTGGACTATAAGGCAGCAGGGACACCAGGGGGCTTCTTTCCCTTCTTCTAGTGGAATCGACTGCATCTAAACTCCGCTTCCCATGGGATGAATGGTTTCTTTACTCTGCCAGCCTCCTGTAGCTGTGAGGTTACCTGGTGTTGGATAGCTAGCTTTCTCAGACAGCTTCTGTAAGCTGATATACAAATCCTAACTCCTGGTACAAAGCAAGTGTGTATTCCCGCTCTGGCAAGGCTACTTTCTCATTCTTAACCTATAAGAAGGGAGATGCCTCTCCATAGGGGAGCGATTCCATATTGTAACACAGGTTCGATTAAGGAATGTACCCTAATACTGGGCACAATTAGCAGCCCTGAAGGAATTCTTCTGGCATGACATGATGAATTTGGTTAAGTCTCTAGGTGGCGCTATTTACAAAACATTTGATGCCTAAAGATCCATGGATTACCAAAGCATTCAATTGTGCTATAACCATATTATATTGGTTGCTGATTAAGCTACTTTGGTCTTTAAATACTGGGGGGAAAAACTGCTCTTTACTATAAGCAACCTATGATTAGGTAATGTTATATTCAGTCTAGTAGTAAGGAACTCTCTCTCAAATGGAGAAAAGTAGGGATGGAGAGGGCTTTCTCATATGCACAGCAAGCCCCCTGCAGTCACAAAGCATATACAATTCCAGTTTTACTAGCCAGCAGAACCAGGGACAGTTTAGAGGGAGAGAAGAGGACATTTATAAAGATTGGCAACTGAAAAGATTGGCTCAACGGTACAGAACAACCCTTTAGCACTCAGTGTGGTGGATTTTATCATCATGGCAACGGACAGATTTCAGATTCTGGTAATTTGTCATTTAAAAAAGCATGCTCTGGGGCAGAATTTTCTTCTGAAATACATGCATGATTCCCACTGATGTGCTCTTGCAATATGTTCCCTCTAGTTAGGAAATTCTTCTGAAGTAATGGCCAGTATAATCCAGTTATAGGAAGTAAAAACTACTGTGTGATATACCCATTAATATGCCAATGAATGTTGGCTTTCTTTGAAACTTAGAATTCAGGGACTCCAAGAATTGAATCCTTTTCTCTGAAGGTCATTACTGCCACTCTTAGTGCTTGAATAATTATATCAGTTATGACTCATCCCCTTTATGTGATGATGGTAAAGTTGGAGCAAGCCAGGAGACACAATTCAAAGATGTATTGATTTCAACAGTATACAAATAATTTTATATACAATAGACTCTCTATATATTATACTTTTTTTCTCCCTACTCCATGTTTTTCTGTTTATAATGGAAAAATAAAATAATGGGAACAGTGAATATTCAATCAAATTTGACCATTATAAAATTAAATCACTCAAAGTAGGGCATAAAGATGAAAATGTTCCAGGCTTTTTCCTACATATTTGGTGAAATTGTGTAAATAGAGAGGGAACTCCTGCCTAATTGAAAGGGTATGAGTTATATTGTAGGATTTTACAATCATCCTTTGAAATTGCTTTGTAGACAGTTAACATAGTTCACACTAAAGTATCCACCTTTATCTCTCATGGACAATAAATGCTAAATGGTCCAAAGTCCAAATTCCAAATTCACTGAAATATTTAATTACCAATGCTTAATTTTCTGTTGGCGGGAGAAAGAAGAGGAAGATGAAACTCTTCAGAACAAAAATCCATCTGCCACCAATAAGAGCCTTTGTATTTAAAAAGCAGTCAGTGATAACATGACTTTTCCTTCTCTGTCCTATTTTTGTATTTCAGTTCTTTGAGAAGAAAGACATTTAAAAAATTGACAGGCCATCAAAAAGTGATGTGATGAAAATTAAATCGCATGGACTTTTTCAGGAAATAAAGGGAATATGCAATTTGTTCGATGCAGGGCCTCCAAACCTGGAACACATCCTATGTGTCAAATGGGAATAAATGAATTTTGGTGATATTTAGCTTTGTAGTAATAATGACGAGAAATGTTAGCATCAACATCAATAACTTATTACTGCATAAACTACATTTGAAAAAAAGTCCCTGAGACAATATTACTTTGGCTGTTATTCAAACGAGCAGAAACAAATGAGGCATTTTTACAGTTTTTTTTCTTACTCAAATCAACCTAAATCTAAGAAATGAATCCACCAAAAAGAGCTTTTGCAATTAAAAATAACTTAGATAGAGGTAATCTATTTTATAAAAGAATATGTTCTATTTGTACTTATTTATTGTATAAAACAAAAATCAATTTTCTGTTAAGGGTCTTTCATTCATAATTGAAGCAGGTTAGATCTAATTAATGGAAACATTTTTTTTTTTCTGCCAAGAAGTTCTATCATCAAACAAGGAAGCAGACTAGTGAAACCTAAGTCCACATGATTTTAAAAAATGCCTCCTCTTTTTATGATGATCATTCCACATACGTATTTTTTAAAAAATGTAACTGCAATGTAATTGCCAATTATCTATGAGTCAATTATAAAAAAGCCTTAGTATGCTACTTTAAGTCGAATGCAGGGATAAAGTGACTCAGTGCGTTAAATCAAGTACAGGAAGCTGCGCAAGCGCAGAACTAAGCTGAGCTTTGACCAATTATCTGTGACCTCTTGGCAGTCATATTGGTCCTCACGGTGGAATCCGTGGGTCCGTGAGAGGTCTTTCTACGTGCCATCTCCAGTTGCTGCTGCTTGGAAAACGATGAATGCCCTTTCCCCAAAAAGAATATCTTAATTTTATTAAATCAAGTTGGCATCTTTGTTGGAATCAATCGATTTATATGTGTAGGTCTATTTTGGGATTCTGTCCCCTTGTCTATTGTTCTATATGCTTACCTTTATGCGAAATCCACAGTCTTGATCTCTGTAGCTTTAAAGGAAATCCAGTAAGTCATTTCACTGTTCTTTTCTAAAATTGTCTTGCCTATTCTAGATCTTTGCACTTCTCTATAAATTTTAGAAGCAACTTGTCAGAGTCTGAAAAAAAAAAAAAGGATGTTCAGATTGTATTAGGGATTGTGCTGAACCTATAGATCAATTAGAGAGAAAGGACATTCAATCAGTATTGACTTGACTAATTCATGAACGTATTTCTCTTACCTTATTCAGGGCTTCTTTACTTTATATCGACAATGTTTTGAAGTTATCATTGTAGAGGTTTTAAATATCTTTCATTAAACTGATCCCAAATATTTCACATTTTTTATGATTTAGATTTTTTTATTTTATTATTATTTTTAAAATATAATTTATTGTCAAGTTAAGTAACAGACAGTGTATACAGTGAGCTCTTGGCTTTGGGAGTATTCCCATGATTCATTGCTTACATACAACAGCCAGTGCTCATCCCAACAAATGCTCCCCTCAATGCCCATCACCCATTTTCCCCTCTCCTTTGCCCCTCCATCAACCCTCGGTTTGTTCTCTGTGTTTAAGAGTCTCCTGTGGTTTGCCTCCCTCTCTGTTTGAAACTATTTTTTCCCCTTCTCTTCCCCCATGGTCTTCTGTTAAGTTTCTCAAATTCCACATGAGTGAAAACATATATGGGTCTTTCTCTGACTGAGTTATTTCACTTAGCATAATACCCTCCAGTTCTATCCATATTGTTGCAAATGGCAAGATTTCATTCTTCTTATTGCCAAGTAGTATTCCATTGTATATATAAACCACATCCTCTTTGTCCGTTCATCAGTTGATGGACATTTGGGCTCTTTCCACAATCTGGGTATCATTGAAAGTGCTGCTATAAACATTGAGGTAAATGTGCCCCTACAAAAACTAGTAGAAAAGTACTCCCAAATTCCTTCATGACGTAGACACAAAATCTTCAAAAATATTAGAAAATCAATCGCTAAATTTTATTTTCTAACATTTTTGAAGATTTTGTGTCTACGTCATGAAGGATATTGGGAGCAGTTTTCTTTTTTTTGGAATATCTCTCTGGCTTTTATATCAAGATTATGCTGACTTCACAATCTTGGGATTTTGTTTTCTCTCTCTTGCTTTTAAACAAAAATTTGGAGAAATTTGTATTTTTTTCCCTTAAGTGTTTGATAAAATTTACCCGTGAAACCAACTTGCTCTAAAGTTTTATCTGAGGGAAGATTTATTTTCTTACAAATTCCATGTGTAAAAAATTTAAAAAAATAATACTAGGGTTTTTCAGATTCACTATTTTTTCTTCTTTCAATTTTGGTAAATTATGTTTTCAAGTAATTTTCTATTTAGTCTATTGTCATAAAATTATTCATCATATTCACTCAGCTATTTAATGCCTATAAAACTTAAAGTGATATCCCTGTTTTTCTTTATATTGGTACTTTTTGGGCTTTTTTCATAACTAATCTTGTAAAAGGTTTATCAATGCTATTAATATTTGCTAAAAGCCAGCTTTTAACTTATATCATATTCTCTTTTGCTTTCTATTTTTTTTAATTCTGTTCTTACATTTACATAATTCCTCTTTTTTAATTGATTTCAATTTGCTCTTTTCTAGCTTTTTAATGTGAGTATGAGATTATTTTAAAGTCTTCTTTTCTAATAGAGGCATTTCTAACTACAAATTCCTTCTAAATTCTTCTTTAGCTGACATGTTATGTTTTTATTATCCTTCAATTTAAATTTTTCTTTAATTTCCCTTGTTATTTCTTCTTTTATTTAAATGTTATTTAGAAGCATACTAATTAAATTCCAAATAAGTTGTGGGTAGATTTCTAGTTTTCTATATATTTCATTGATTTGATTAAGCATCTCATTGTAATGGTCAGAGAACATACTCTACAAGTTATATATTTTGAAATCTACTGAGACTCATTTTATTGCCCAGCATACAGACCATCTTGTTGGATGTTCCATGGGCACTATGCATTCTGGAGATATTGGGTGTAGTATTCTATAAATGTAAATTAGGACAGGTTGAGAGATAACCTTGTTCAGACTGTCTAAATATTTAATAATTTAATTTTGTTGCTTACTTTTTATATCTATTACCAAGAGGTTGTATGAAAATTTCCAACTATGTTGTGGATTTTGTTTATTTTTCTCTTTAGTTTTGCCATTGATTTTGAAACTTTTTTGCTAGATCAATATATATTTAGGACTTCTGTCTTTCTTATAAATTTTCACTTTTATCATTATGAAATATCCCTCTTTCTTTCTTGTAATACCCTTTGACTATTATTAATATGGCCATTTCAGCTTTCTTAAGCTTAGTGTTTTCATCCTCTAACTTCGAGTCTATATGTCTTTTTATATAAAGCGCATCATTTAGGGCCACTGTTCAGTTGGGTCTTGTTCTTTATCAAGACTGACACTTCCACCTCTTTTTTTTCAATGTTTATTTATTTGTTTTTGAGAGAGAGAGAGAGAAAGAGAGAGAGACAGGGAATCCCAAGCAGGTTATGCACTAACAGAGGGATCCATATGTGGGGCTTGAACTCACGAACCATAAGATCATGACCTGAGCAGAAACCAAGAGTTGGATGCTCAACTGACTGAGCCATCCAGTGCCCCCTTCCACCTCTTAATTGGAGTGTTTAGCCAATTTACTATGAATATGGTTGGGCTTATGTCTACCATTTTGCCATTTCTTCTCCATTTGTTCTTTTTCTTTTTTTTCCCTTCTCTTTATTCCTTTCCTGCCTTCTTTGGGATTATTTCAGTTTTTTTTTTTTAGAATTACGTGTTACTGTATCTATTCCTATTCTTTTTTTAACAATACATCTTTCGTGTTGTTGTTTTTCTTGGTCTAGGGCTAAGGTCTTGGTCTAGGTCTTGGTCTAACTGTATAAAAAACTTAACTTACCAAAGTCTATGTAGAGTTAATATTGTATGACTTCCTACTTTTTACTCCATGCCTGACACTTCCTACTTCCCATTTTCTACTCGATAAATATAATAAACTTATGACAGTATAATTTCATTTACCCACCTCTCTTTTTTGTAGTATTATTTTCACATTTTTTTTTCAACAAATGTTTTAAACACCACCTTACAAATGTTATTATTTTTGCCTTAGAGTCAGTTGTCTTTCAGGGAATTAATGACAAAAAAAGTAGTATTTTATATTTGCCCCTATATCCTCCATTTAGAGTGATCTGTATTCCTTCCAATAGACCTGAGTTTCCACCTGCCATTATTTTCCTTCGCTCTGAACAACATCCTTTTACATTTTTTGTAGTGAAGTCCCGCTAGTAATGAATTTCATCAGTTATTTGAACATGTCTTTATTTCATTCTTGTTTCTGAAACATATTTTCACTGGATACAGAATTTTGGGTTGACAATTTTTTTTCTTTTAGTACTTTAAAAATTTTCTTCTGTTATCTTCTGGTTTTCATTATTTCTCATGAATAATTAACTATAGTTTGTGTCATTGTTTTTTCCCTGCATATAATGTGTCTCTTTTCTTTATTTTTCAAGTTTCTCTTTATATTTGCTTTTTAGAAGTTCAACCCTGATGTACTTAGATATTTTCTTTGTATTTATCCTATTTGCCATTTGCTGAGCTTATGGATTTATAAGACAATGTTTTTCATCAAAATTGAGAAAAATTTAGCCATAATTTCTTCAAATACTTCTTTGCTACATTCACAATGTCTTCTACTTCAAGGACACAAATTATATACATGTGAAGACCATTTTCCTGTCATCTAACAGGTCGCCATTGCTCTCTTCAGTTTTCTTCAATCTTCTTGCTGTTCCTCAGATTGGATAATTTCTATTGACCTATCATCAAATTTACTGAGTTTTTCTTTAGTGATCTCCAGTCTGCTGAAAGTTCTCCCAATGATTTTCCTTTTTATTTCACTCTCTTTCCAGTTTTAGAATTTCCATTTTGTCTTATTATTATTTCACATTTCCATTTTTCTGCTAAAGATCATTTGGAGCTTGTTCATTAATACCATATTTTTAAAAATGTTTTTGTATAGCTTCCCTTTGAGTTCTTAGAATGTATTTACAATAGTTACTTTAACATCTTGGTTTGCTAACATCAACATTAAGCCTATCACAGGGCTGGTTTCTATTGGCTACTTTCTTCCAGCTCACTGTGCCAAGGTCAGGAAACATCTCCAGGCTGAAGACTGGGGTGATCACAGGGCTCATCTCATGAGTTTTCCCTTCCCTCAAGGTTTATAGTATTGCTCTCCCTGTTATCTAATTCCTAAAAGTAGTGGCCTCATACATTTTGTCCACTTTTATAATTATTTATGACATAAGGTAGTGATTAGTATTACTTACTTCATCATATCTGGAAGCAACAGTCCCCTCTACTTAGAGTGAGTATTTTTGCACATCTCCAAGGGTATATTTAAAAGTCTTGTTTTCCTTGCTCTATTAACTATTCTTAACCGTGGTCAAATTATTCACTTTCTTGAATTTCTTTTTTGTCTCTCTTGGCATTGCTGTTTCTGAAATGTATGGTGATTCTTGATTGCATGTTTACATCAGTCAAGCACACAATAGGAACATATAGCTCATTTGAAATAGGATAATCAGAGGAGAGTTAATTTACAAAGGTATGGGCATAGGGGAACCTCAGGAACTTTTAGTCTTAGGTAGAACAAGTCAGTCTGTATAATAGTACTTGTAAGATGTTAAACATGGAAAGTGTTGTTATCTATGATTTCTGCCATGCACAGTGAAGAAAAACAATAGTTAAGCCTGCATTCATAAACTTGGCGAGAGGGAGAGGAAGATGGAGAGAAAGAGAAAGAGAAATTCCTTATTGTGGTCCACAATCTGACTTTAACCATTCCAGCGTCTGTCTGTGTCAGTGGTCTGTTGGTTAAGTGCCACTGCTGAAGTTGACCAACAAATGCTCCCGATATTCTTTGAGTTAGTTTAGCCCAGTTCTATCACTTATCACAAGAAGAGCCAAATACTGACAACAAAGAAATAAAAGGTTGAGGGAAATGGAGAACACTGATTTAAAAGAATTTATTCAGTATGAAGAGGGAAACCTAAATTTTGTTAGTTTAATTTTTTTAAAGGAATTTAAGCCCTGGCACCTGCTGTTTGCTTAAGATAAAAGGCTGAGTAAATATGTCTTCTTAATATTTTTCATTCTTTCACATATCCATTAAAAGGGAAATGATATCTGAAAGTTTATATAATATAGTCCCTATCTTTTTGGTCTTGTTTACTTCAAATTTCTCAGATTTTAATCAACTAAATAGGAATGGAATGTGTCATTAAGTGTGCTGGTTCATCAACTAAGATTTCATCAATGTTTCATATCCTATGCACTGTGGTTCAGAGCTTTGCTTGATTAACATCTCAAACACTCCACATATTTTAAATGCTTATCCTAAAAATAAGTTCATTCATAATCTTAGGCAAAATGTCTATGTCTTAGTTCTTAAAAGAATACTAGTTTTATCACTCCTTATGGAACAGAGTTAAAGTGGTTAATCATTGCTGAATGTATCACTACTAATGGAACAAAGCACTTGCTATTTCCTGTTCAGGGGTTGAAGGTGGTTAATTATTAGATTACCTATCTTCACACAGAATAACTAAAACTTAAGATAGAAGCTATCACATAAACTATTTACCTACTGCACAAAGTTATAAAAGGAATTATGTTTGCAAACATAAGAAAGGCATAGCATATTCATTTAATACTTATTAATTGGCTATGTTTAAATAAAACCTTACACAAGTTTAAGCCACAAATGTAATGTTCCCTTCTTTTTAAATTTTTATTTATATTGTTTATATGAACAGGATATGGTAATGAGATGAGGGGATGCATTAAACAAGACAGAGCCAAATTTTATAGCTTGGTTAGGGGAAGGAAAACACTAGAGCTTTTAAAATAAGACTTACAATGAATGTTTATGGAAGTAGATTCAGGCAAGGCTGTTAAGTAACTGTATGCCTTTAACTCACCAAAGGGAAATAAATAATTTTATTTATCCTGGTGAAAAACTAGCCAATCCAAATATATATTCAAATTATTTATTACTCATGAATTTAATCAGAAAATTAGTATATATTGAGGATTCTGTCATTTAATTTATGTCTTGGTTTGGCGAGTATGCAGGGAATTGGAGACTATGTCATGTGGAAAGCAAGTATGGTTTCTGGTGAGGTTTGGGGGTTATGCAAGGTGTGCAACTGGTCCAACCATATTTTCCAGCACTGTGTCTTTGCCCTGTAAGCCATTTTTATCTGTTCCTATTTTTCCCTTTATTACTGAACAATGAGAACAACAGCATCTGTCTGAAAATATACATTTCAGAGAAGCCTACCTAAGGCAAGTTCATCCAAGCATACTGTGTTATTTGCTCCTAAGACATTTTTTTCTACTTTGTTTTGGTCATCTTGTCTTAGCTTGCTGTCAGCTTCAGTGCTAGATTTTTGGTTGCCTTGTGCAAATCTTGGTGTGTGTATGTGTATGTGTGTATGTGTATGATGGGGTTTGGGGGAGGGTAAAGTTGAAGAGAAGGTGGTTACAGGATGATATTGAGGAGGTACAGAACATCAAGTCATAGGGTAATTCCACAATTGCCAGCACCTTCGACAGTAGGGTCATGTCTAACCAAAGCCAGAAAATTTTCCTCCTGAAAATACTCCATCTCACAGTCACATAGCCCTAAACTGTCCCACCATTTACCATAGTCACTGCTACCTGAACCCTGTCAGTCCTCACCTGAGTGTGGGTCTACTAGGTCTGCAAATCTTCCTTCTACAGTTGCCCTTCTTGGGGACCACCTTTGGGAATAGGCTTCAGTTTAAACCTCGGTCCCTACAGTGTGAATCAGATGCAGGCAGGTTCTTCATCTCCAACCTTTCTCCATTGTTAGAATTCGGCTTCCGGAGTTTTCTATGATAACCCTCAGAGGTTTACAGGGAGTTGGGCAAATACTTTGATAAATAGTGCTCTTTAGAGGCATTGAAACTTCAAGCGATTTTTTTGTGGAGTATTCCTATAAATGAGTACTGGATGGACTTGCATCCCTATCAGGAGTTGGAAGAAATGAAAAAAACCCCCACTTATTAAATGACTTAACGAGCCATTGAGTTTGAGCTCAAATGGCTAGACTGTGACCTTTGCCAGAAAAGACGAGGTGAACACCAGGCTTAGGCCAATAGTTAAAACTTTAAAGTATAAGGTCATGGCAAGGATGGAAGGGAGCCAGAAATAGAGGAAAATGCTCAAAAAATATAAACCACATTAGATCTGAATTATATTATTGGCACTCTTGAGAAACAGGCCTCTGTTGTTCTTATACTTCTTTACTATGAATCGATTATCGGATGATCTTGTTAGTAAAACATAATTATGCATTCTTCTTCCTTGGTTGTCCTTCCTATCTGCATTCCAACAATGAAGCCATGGCCACTCTTTGCTTCAGTTCATGTTGTTTACATGAGAGTTATCTAAAAGACCAGGTCACAGTTTAGTTCTCCATACAACACAAGGTTAGGTAGAGTCGTTTTCTCTGGGCTCAGCAGCCATCTCCTCAAAAATGTTTTGAATGCACCTCATTTTAACAGCTTCTCTCTCTCTCCTCTCCTCTCCTCTCCACTCTTCTCTCTCCTCTCCTCTTCTCTCCTCCCCTGTCCTCTCCTTCCCTCTCCTCTCCTCCCCTCTCCTCTCCTCCCCTCTCCTCTCCTCCCCTGTCCTCTCCTCTCTCTCTCTTTCTGAAGCATAGTTACTTATAATTGTCCATAGCACTGTTAAGCTCTTCTATGTGCCTGGCCCTAAGTTATCATGTATATATATAAGTGAGGAAGATGCAGGGACTTTTTACCCCTATTCTGACCACTTTAACTTTTTTCTCACCAGTAGAGTCAATCTGCCCCAGGTATTTACAAAGCACCTTCTCCTTCATTCTATCTTCACACTCCTGCAAGCTATCATCTGACTCATTAAAGCCCTGATTCTTTGTCTGGATTTTGATATCCATGGCTGCCACCCAAATTTTGTTTACCCAAATTTTCCAACTTCATCTTTTGCCCTATCAACCATGCTCTGCAAACTTTTTTGATTATGGCATTATTGGTAATTTCTAGGTAAAGCAATCTTCTCTGAAGGGGAACTCTTACCTGAAGGGAGAGAAAATGAAGAATGGCTATTTGTAGCTCAGTAGAAAGAGAAGGAACTAAAAATTGCAATTATTATGTGTCAAACACAAAGATAAGTATCTCATTTGCATTATTTTATTTAATTTAGTAACAGAAATACATACAATATACTATGTCAAGTGAAAGAAGTATAAATAGCACAAAGGCATCACATCATAGGGAGAGTGATTTACCCAACTGAGCATTGAGGGCATGGCTGGATGTTTTTCATCCATGAGGTGAGTATTTTGGTGGCACACGAAAATGGTGCTGGCCCAGTTCTGGGTAGTCATAACATGCCAACTTGCCTTCTGGCTTCTCCTATTTCTGTCTTCTGGTTTATTCCATAGAAAGCATCTAGAGAGTACAAACCCACTAGTGTGTTTTCCCATTGGGTTGTACCCTTAAATCTCTTGAGCAGTGGACAAGGACATAGATCTGACCTACCCTTCTAAATTTAGCTCTAGCCACTCTTCATTCACTCACTTCACTCCAGTCATTTTGACCTTCTGGGTTCTAAAAAGTACCAGGTGTTTCTCAGCCAGGAAGACTTTTCACATGCACTCTGTATGGCATGTCCTCCCCGACCCTCCCTTAGAAGGTGGATGCAGTCTTGGACTAGAGCTTGTGCATCCAGCTGATCACAGGATTGGAGGCATTTCAAACAAGCTTTGTTCACCAAGGACAAGAAATTCTTATCTGACAACCTGGTTTGGTAAGCAATTTCATTTCTTAAAGGCTTTTTGTTAAATTGAGAGCTTCTGTTTCCCTCAGAAACATTGGCAAGTGAGAGGGTTGAGTTTACCTGGGGAGTGGGTTTGCTTATGGTTGTGGATATCAGATTTGGTCCTTAGCTTATCTTTGATACTTAGACCTGAACGTTTCCTGACTCATGTCATGAATGTTGTATGTGTTAACTGGTTTTGGACTTTGAAATTTTGATCTCTGGTTACTATTGCCATATTTTATGTGATTATTAGCTGTTATCAAATAAACAATGAGTTAATCACATTTACTGTAACAGAAATTAATATAGGGCTATCACCTGTTTCAATGGATGGCCTAAATATTGTAGATTATTTTACTATTGGGAAACTCTTAAGCTGTCTAAGAGAACTTGGTTTAGTTGTGATTATTTCTTTTGTGTTATGTACATTTTTTTCTACTCCAGCTTGAAAAAAAATTGGCTTTTATTTAGCAAATGCACATCTTGGGATGAAGGTTGGGATAGAAAAGGGGATGATTAACATAGCAGGTGATTTTAATAGAGAGGGATAAATCTGATGGGCAAAGTGAGTGATTGCCTGGTGGTTTCTGTGAGAGACTGGGATTTGTCAGGGCTGATCTCAGGGGCTCATCGATGGTAAGAAGAGGTGAGCTGAGCCAGGTGATCAAACAGAAACAGAAAATCCCGTAGGGCAGGTTGGGTGGGATTACAGAGTTGAATCAGAGTCAAAGTATTTTAGGATCCACAGCCTCTCAGTCCAACTCTCACCCCTCTGTCTCTCTCCTTTGTCCCAATGAAATATTAAAAGCAATCATAAGCTCATCAAAGGAGGAAGAAGACATTTAAGGATTTAGGGCTTTGTGTGGGGTGAGGAAGTGAGTTAAGGGTGGGAGAGGAAGGTCCTAATTCTTTTGCAAGTCATCATAAAACAAGACGCCTGTTATTGAAATATTGTGCATTGATATCTTCTAATAAGATCAGGAAAGGTCATTATCTGATAATCAGCAAAGAATACTTGGGTCCATTGTGCAGCATTAAAAAAAAACACAATTGCATAGTATTTAAAAGAGCAGCTGAGGACAAACAATCTTCACTGGGTGATTCCTGATAGGGAAGATGGACTAATGGGAAATACAAATGTTATGACATCTGTTATGAAATAGACTGGAAAGTGCATTGAAGGAGCATGGAAAAACCATTCTCACATAGACCAGAAATGAGCTTTGTTAGAAAGTAATATATGAAAAACATTGTTATCCAGTAAGACTAGATCTTAGGAAGGAAGTTGCTGAGAAAGGAATTAGTATTGATATCTGATAAACACAAATGACATGAGCCTTTTGTTCTTTGGTTGACTGAAGACATTTACTTTGTACATAACCTTATAAGTAATTTTAATCATCGAAAGAAATACATCAGATAGCTTCACACAAGTCTTTTAAAAAATTTTTTTTTAATGTTTTTATTTATTTTTGAGAGAGAGAAAGAGACAGCTTGAGCAGGGGAGGGTCAGAGAGAGGGAGACACAGAATCCGAAGACAGGCTCCAGGCTCTGAGCTAGCTGTCAGCGCAGAGCCTGACGCGAGGCTCGAACCCATGAACCGTGAAATCATGACCTGAACCAAAGTCAGATGCTTAACTGACTGAGCCACCCAGGTGCCCCAACTTCACACACGTCTTAAATCTAATGCCACTCTACTCAATTTGAACTGTCTTAAAAAAGGAACTTCATTGTTTTGTTTTGTTTTGTTTTGTTTTGTTTTTTGTCAACTCTGGCTTTGTACTATGAAATCATGCTTCTCAGAATCACAAGATACAGTTATGAAAGAATCTTAGAAATTATCAAGTCTACTAGTTCTTAAATTTGACTTGTTAAAAATCATACATTCCAGATCTACTGAATTAGACTCTGGGAATGAAACAATGCCAGATATTTTTAAACACTTCTGAAGGTGGTTTTGATGCAAACCGTGAAAATCCTTGACCATTCCACAAAGAGGTATCTCAGTTCTAGAGATGTTCAAAAACCTAGCCAAAGTCACAGAGTTGGTTTGGGCAAGCAGGAACTAAAACCTTAATTTTGGACTCTCAGGTCAGTGAGTTCTTTCTAAAACATCAACAAGCTAGGCAATTTAAAATAGAAATTTGTCTTCATTGTGCGTGTACTAAATTCAACTGACTTTTACACATTGAAGTGGTGATTTTTATGTTATGTGAATTTCACCTAATAAAAACAATATTCAATATTTAAAAGTACTAATTTTGTTTTATCAGCATGTAAGCACATTAATTAATTTTCTAGATATCACCTAGAATGGGAACTGCATGTTATATCTGGCTAGTGCTACAGCTAACGGGGAAACTGTTGATATGTATCATTCAAGCTACCATCAGCTTTTTGGTCTGTCAGATGAGAGAATAGGGATGATAGTGTCTTTGCTGCTGAGTTAATGTAAAGCTGTGAGAGAGGCTATATGTAGTGTGCCTGGAATATTGTAGGTGGTCACGGCTAGTTTTACTTTAGGATATACCACATGTCATGTGCTCTTTTAATTTTCTCATCTTGCCTACCATGGTGTCTTATACATAGTAGGTAATTAATAATTTATTTGAATAATAGACAGAGAAATCACCACAGCCTCTTGCTGGGTGAAAATAACGTTCTTCGAAATCTCACTTTGAGAGAGAGCTCAGCAAATTCCATTTACTCCATATGTGAATGTTCTGCTTTCCTGAATCTGATTAGGTTACAAGTTGTAAGGGCAGGGCTCATTTTGGGGTAATTACAGCATTAAATGCACCCAGAAGGCTATTATACACTGGCCATATCCAATGCATATAATAAATAATTAATTGGACAAATAAATAAATAAAAATTACGGCTCATAAAAGTGCCTCATTAACTTGCCCAATACTAGTCTGGCTCTTGCAATTAATTTTAAACTCTCTTGTTTCTCCTTTATTAAGTAAGCTGAAATAAAATAGAAGTCATATAATTGTTTTTGCTTTCTCATTTGGAGAAATACTCATGCAGGCTTAGATCTCATGGCACACAGAAAATGAGACTAGATCAGCCCCATTCAATACACAACAGAATTCTGAACAATGATGGGATCACCTTTATTCTTCCACCCTCGTTCCGTATATCTTCCAACGTAGAGTGTGTGGTGGTGGAACTGGACAGTATTTGAGAGAAATCATTCTTCTTAGTACTAGTTCTATAAAATCCAGAGGAAGATATGGGTACTCAAGCAAAGGACACACTCTAACCATCCCTGACACTATTGATAGATCACTGATTAACTGTGCAGTAATGACTCCTTCAAGCACAGTTTTGGGGTTCCTGAGAGCTTCAGATACTGAATAATTGAGTAATTATTGAATAATTTTTATTTGAATAATTATTATTTTTCTAATCCAAAAATCAGTATAGTGAACAATATCTCACATAAGTCATCTGAAGGGACCTTGACTTAATTGAAAGGAACCACCTTGCCTCATACAAATGCCTCACACCTTCTGAATTGGCAATGTGGCATAGTGCAAAGACAATTGAACTAGAAATCAGGAATGCTGATTAAGGCTGGAATCTTTTCCAATGGCCTGTGTGTGATGTTTAATCTAATGTGTCAACTTGACCAGGCCACAGAAGCACCCAGGCATTTTGTGAAACACTGTTCTTGGTGTGCCTATGAGGGTGTTTCTAATAAAAAGATTAGTATTTGGAAGAATAGATTGAGTTAAATGGGTGGGCCCCATCTAATCAGTTGAAGGCCTGAGTAGAAAAAAAAAAATGCTGAGCCTACTTCAAGTAGGATGGAATTTCCTCTCCTGAGGAGGGACTAGAACAGGGATTTTCCTCTGCCTTCACTCTTGAACAGAAACATCAGCTCTTCCTGGTTGAGCCAACCAGCATTCACACTAGAAATACATCATCTGGTCTGCTTGTGTCGCCAGCTTACTAACTACGAATCTTGGGACTTATCAGTCTCCAGAATTTCATGTGCCAATTACCTATATTAAATCTCTCTATCTCTATCTCTACCTCTACCTTCAGCTTTATCTCCCTGTAATAATACATATTTCTATCTATCTTTTATTTATCGATCTATCTGTACATCCTGTTGGTTCTGTTTTCCTGGAGAACTCTGAATAATACACTGTAACTGTGGTCAAATTCACACACCTTTCTGAACCCATTTTCTTTATTTTGCATAGTGAGATAATTGGCCAGCATAGGTCCATTGTAACTCTAAGATCCAATCGACTTTTTAAAAAAATGTTTATTTATTTTTGAGAGAGAGAGAGAGAGACAGAGCATGAATGGGGGAGGGGCAGAGAGAGAGGGAAACACAGAATCTGAAGCAGGCTCTGGGCTGCGGGCTTTCAGCACAGAGCCTGATGTGGGGCTCAAACTTACAAACTGTGAGATCATGACCTGAGCTGAAGTCGGCTGCTTAACCGACTGAGCCACCCAGGTGCCCCTCCAACCAACTCTTATATGACATTTCCAGGCTTCCTCAGAAGAGATATTTCTGCCTCATTATCCCTGGGAAGAAAACAGGATATATTTTCTTTTTTTCATCTTCCCATTTGTCAGAGTCTTTTTAAAAAATCCTGTCTCCTCTTTCTTGATGTTCTGTTCTAATCTAGGCCACCCTACGGACAGAACAACATTATCAGTCAGGGAAACATGATTAGCTATAATCACCCTCTCTCTAAACTGGTTTGCTAAAGGAGTGGCTTTCTTGCAAATAGAATAGCTAGCAATATGTTAGGTCTACTGGAAAAAACAACAAGTTTAATGTGTATGGAACTCGAGTATATTATGCTAAGCGAAGTCAGTCAGAGAAAGAAAAATATCATATGATTTCATTCATATGTGGAATTTAAGTTACAAAACAGATGAACATAAGGGAAGGGAAGCAAAAATAATATAAAAACAGAGAGGGAGAAAAACCATAAGAGACTCCAAAATACAAAGAACAAACCGAGGGCTGCTGGTGGGGTGTTGGGTCAGGGGAAGGGCTGAAGAGGTGAGGGGCCTTAAGGAGGGCATTGGTTGGGAAGAGCACTGGGTGTTATATGTAAGTGATGAATCACTAAATGCTATAACTGAAAAAAATGCATATATGAATGCATATATACACATATATATATAAAAGAAAAGAAAACCCAGCAAGGTTATACAAATGTCGTGGTGCTCAGTGAAGGAATCACTCAGGAAGCGCTGTGCTGTGGGTGGGTGTGTCTCCTGATACCACTTGCATGGCTTTGCACAGGCGCTTGCCGGTGGGGCCTGCGTCAGCTGACCTGATGTTGTGTCTCCTCATGGCTGGCAGTGGTAGAGCGCCGTGGAACAATCAGCTCCTTGGTTATCCTCCAAGGTGAGCAAGGTCAGTTTTAAACAGCTTTGCCGTCAGGCAGCTTCATATTTTACTCTAGTCTCCTGACCTCACTAATCTTGAGGCTGGCACCGAAGTCAATGAGTCCTCTGGAGCCCGACCCCCCTCCAGCGGTTCCTCTCCTCTTACAGACAACGCCTCGTCATGGCTCTGCCAACCCACACAGGTTTTCAGGGAGCAAAACTGCAATTAGTCAGTGCAGACATAACCCAACGGTCATACCGTATTTGCTTTCACCAAGCATCCTTGTTGGCAGTCCAAAATTACACACCCAAGGAAGGAAAACTGCCCTTGGAGGTCTGGCCCTTCATACCAAATCACAGAGCCACTTTGAGCTTTGTCAAATGATCGTCATAGGAGAATGTGGGATTACATAGTCCTTTGCTTGTTAGCATGTCATTTATAACTTCTCCATATTGAATTGACTTCATTCTTCTCAGTGTATAAATGTTGAAATTTTCTAAACTCCCATTATATTCTTGGCCCCCATTTTATTCCTCCCACCAGGAGAAAAAAAATGAACATGATCCAGAGACATGTTAATATTAAAGGAAGGAGAAGCTTGAAGAGAAATGGTTTATGAGATGGCAGATGTCCTAGAAAGGAAATATCTGGAAATAAGATATTAAGCTCCTATTTTCTTAAGTAACTGTGAGGGTCCCAACTAAAATTATATCCAGCATTTTATTTCAAGTAAATGAGCTAAATAATGATGTTGTTTGCAGACAGATGCCTAGAGGTGTGTAATAAGCTACTTGAAGATGTTTACTATCAGGACATAACTCTTTTGGGGTTGCCCTGTTGAGCAGATCCTAGTTTGCTACCTACATGTCACTGACATCTTTAGGTCACCAGCAGGAAATGACACATTCCATGGAAACAATCCTGGAAAAGGAATGGAAAGGTCTGCTTTCTACTTCTGCTTCTAGAACTGTGGACCAGCAGAGCTCTAAGGGACCTGTCTATATGGCTGGGATATTGCATGGGCCAGCTGAGAAGATTAATTCCAATATTGTTCCAAGTTCTTTGAAGGTAGCGGCCAGGGCTTGGACCAGAAGGATGAGGGTAAGAAATTTGCTTGTTCAGTTCTTGATTTGCCTGGCCAGGGATGTCCATCCTCGTACGGTAGACACCTACATCAGTAGTGCTTAGAAGCAACTAAAATTTAAAGACTTATGAAGAAAATACTTTATAACCAATGAAATATTTAACATATTCTTAGAGAGATGAGGCAGGTGGCATTCCATATCTAATGCTATGCATTATTTTCCTGTTTCCCTTTTGCATGTGGCAGTCATATAATAAAGAGAACTGAGTCCTTAGGAATTATGAATATAACAATTCTTGTCATTGGGTGCTCTGTCAGGATATAGAGAGATGTGGTTATTGTGCTGTAGTACAATTTATCTGTGCACTAATGGATAGGGAGAAAATTACCCTCGGAAATCTCTTAACTTTTCCGGACCTCGGGGTCCTCGTTGAGGAGGTAAGGATTATAATATTTAGCTTCTAAGGTGCTTATTTTTGTTAATGGATTCTCACCACCACTTTGTTGGCCCAGACCTTCGTCTCCTCATGCATAAAATGATTGCCTTGCTCTTCCATCTCATTTCTGGGTGCCTGTTTCCCTTTCTAATCCCTCCCACTCTCATTGCCAGGCTGATCTTCCCCAAACCACACGTTGACAGTGGGGCTCTGGTACTTCAAGAAATGCCATCTGTCTGCTGCCCTGTCAAATCTAATGTTAGTGGATAAACTATATGAACTTACAGTGGTAGCATTTTCTGGCATATCATTCATGGGCCAGGAGGCTGATATTTTCTCAGGATAACTAAAAGTACCAAGGGAAGGAGGAGACTTCTCAATGTCCCTAGTTCCTAAGTGAGTTATTTCCCACTTTGGCCCTGGATATCAGAAATGGATATTAGAAAATAATAGGAACTACGGGGCGCCTGGGTGGCTCAGTCAGTTAAGCATCTGACTTTGGCTCAGGTCATGATCTCACGGTTCATGAGTTTGAGCCCCGCGGCAGGCTCTGCACTGACAGCTTGAAGCCTGGAGCCTGCTTCGGATTCTGTGTCTCTTTCTCTTTGTCCCTCCCTCACTCACACTGTATCTCTCTCTCTCTCTCTCAAAAATAAATAAACATTAAAAAATTTTAAAAAAAACAAGAAAATAATAGGAACTAATGTTTTAATTTTTTTTAGCTGCTTATGAGTTATTTTCACTGATATTTACTTATTGAGAATTTTATAAGTTTTTCCAGAATAGCTATGCACTTTGGGGCTGGAGGTATGATGCATGAAGATAGGATAAGCAGAGGAAGCAGGTTGAGGAATTTGGACTTACAAAAATATTTATTTGATAGTGAATTTTTTTTTATTGGCCATAAGGAGACCTATCTCTTGAAGTGTTGAGAAATGTATACATGAGGGAGAGAATGTACTTCTATAATATCTCAGCAGGAAAGAGAATTCCAGAAATGCAGATATATAAGGAATAAATATGAATGTTAATCAGCCCTCAGGAACAGGTAATAGCAGAACACTGAAGATCCTGTATTCAGATCAGACCATAGAAGAATTTTGAGCTTTTCTTTCTCAAGCCAGTTTAAATAGTTTATTAGTTTTTCAGATGACACAAAATTTCAGTGAAAGACAGCAATACTGAGAGCAAGAGAAAAGTAACACTGGAAATGAAAAAAGCATCAGTGAAAATATGGAGAGCTGCAATTTTTGCACCACCACCACGTGAATGCTTATTTCTAAGATTATATCGCCACCTAGTAAATCAGCATAGAAATGCATTCACATCCGAGGGCAGCGGCAGCCTGGTGCTGAGCTCTGAGCTTCTGGATACAATTCCCATGGGCACCTTTCTCCGAGGATCTGTACACAAAAAGCAAGCAAGTGACCCCTACTAGCCTTCCCAGTGCTCAATGCTCAATCCTAGGTCACATTCTCCTATTCATCTAGGACTATGAAATGCAGAAGACAGCAGCACACATTTTAGACAGGAAGATATGTCAAGAATTTCTCTCCATCTCTGTTATCTACCCATGGAAAATGATTAGTTAAAACTATCATTTGTCTGTTCTAAATAATTTAACTCCAGGCTGTTTATTACTGAAAATACTTTGCGCTTTGTACTTTTCATTTCTGTCTAGTGAAAGAAGTGGTCTGGACATGGTGTTTGTGAGGAAGCATTCAAATCCTGGAATTAGAAACACTAAACTGATAGCCTTACTTTTTTTTTAAACCCATGTCTTGAGTTTACTGTTATTTTAAACAATCTCTTTCTTTCTTCTGCAGTGGTTGTTTGCACAGAATTCTTGATCACCTGTTTTGTTTTTTTGTTTGTTTTATTTTGTTTTTTTAGTAAAGAGATTGCTAGCTTAATAAAAAATATTACACAGCGTTTTAACTACAGGGAGTTGATTACGTGGCTGTATATACCCCTTAGTGGTCCCAATTTTTTTAATCTGTGAGATGGGGATGACAATAGTATATACATCACTGGAATTTTAGGAGAGATGGGTTAAGCAGAAATGCTAGAAATGTTAGATATTATTATTAACAAAAAAATACAAAACAAATGCACTACAAGGGAAATTGATTAAGAAATGGTAGAAACAAAGAATAGAAACTAATCTCATTGTATTACCCACAATAGATCAAAATGCTTTGGCAAAACAAATCAGTGTAGAGGAGGAGTCATATATTCCAAGACCAGGAAACAATCTATTTTTAAAATGTCAAGTGATTATATTTTTAAAAAATTATTAAATTTTAATAATTTTAAAATTGATTAAATTCAAGTGCTTAAAAAAATCTTGAAAATGCCCCTCCATTCTTTTTTGTATACTTTCTTCCTTCCTTTTATAAACCTATCCTCACTTCGGCCCTCGAAATAACATCTCCATTTTATTTCAAGGACTGCTTAGAATATTTTGGCTGAAGGAATTAACCAAGAGTTTCGAGCAGAAAATAGGAGGAGAGGGCATTTTTACTGTGGGAGCCTTGGCATAGAGGCTGTCAGTCATATGATTATCAATTTCACTGCCACCAGACAGGTCAGAGCCTGCCATTTGTCCCTCAAATGCCATTTTTCCTTTTTCCTTAAAGATATAGAACCTTTGGCTAGCACATAACTGTATGGCTAAATATGTCCTAGTTGCTTTCTAAAGTAAGTGTGTCCTTTGGACTTATGATGTGTGTAATGGTTGGGTCATGCCTTTATGGAGAACACGTGTCTCCCCTTGCCTTTTTCTCCTTTTCTGCTGGCTGAGATGTAGATATGATGGTGGGAAAAGAGCAACCATAATGGGCCAAGAAGTAGAATAAGTTCTAAAGAGGAGCAGAGCAATAAGATATAAGCAGCCTGGTTTCCCAGATCACTGGTGTTTCCTAACAGCCATGCAATGCCTAAGCAGACCTTAGATAAGGGGGAAGCCAATTCCTATCTTACTTAAGCTTACATAGGTTTGAGCCTCTTTGTTACAGCCATCGAGGCTGAATTACATGAATTCTAACAGTCTCAAAAAGTCATAAGCCCTGGAAATATGAATGCAAATTACAAATTTTAAGTATTAAGACTGTGTCTTCAAGGGCCTACTTCCCAAAGACTGGCCCTTTAAGGATGTTGAAAAAGCAAAGATTTGTTACGTATGCCAGGAAAAGCATTCTCTTCTTAATTGTAGGATAATTCTACTGTGTCGTGCTGGGGAGGGGGAATCCTGCTTTCTTAAAAAGAAGCTGTGAAGAAATAAACTCAGGGTAGAAAGTTCGACTGGCTGGCACCCATGTTTTATGCAGAAGGAAGAAACAATTCCACATAAAAAGGAGGGAGAAAGATCAAGGGCTACATCTGAGTACTGTGTGTAGAAAGAATCATGGAAAAAGCTGTAGGGGACAAACCAAAGAAGGCCTTTAGGAGATAATAAACATTAAGTGAGGTTTATTAAGATATTTATTGCCTAGAAAAATGTAATTATCTATCTCCTCTAATAAGAGTTAATCATTATTGGACTCTTCCTACGTGCCAGCCATTGTTCTAAGGGTTTTACATATATAACACATATAATCCTTATAGAAATTTCTGAGGCAGGTGCTATTATTATTATATTATATACTATATATTATATTTTGGTTTTCCAGATAAACTGAGGCATAGAGATGTGAAATTACTTGCCAAAGTTACACCTGATAATAACATTTGACATTTGAATGCTAGAACTTTGCTCTAACTAACATGCTCTACTCTCTTTATTAAATACTCACTAAATTTTCCACTGCTAACTATTATTTTCAGATAAGTAAAATTTAGACACATTGTTATATTTAGTTAAACAATACCCATTAGTGTACTGAGGACGTCCCAGTAAATAAATCTGCTTAATTCTGTTTCACTCCGAATTTCCCAAGTGTAGTTGATCACAGAACTAATGTATTAAGCACTGTCTATTAACACCTCAAGAAGCCAGTGAATATACTTTTTGAAATTCTAGGGTAGAAAAATATACAGACTTCAGGGTCATGAGGTACACAATATGCTCCTGATTTGGTACATTTGATCATGTGTCTGTGAGCAAGTCATTGCAGATTTCTGGACTTAAATTTCTTCATCTAGGAAAATAGTGGTTTTGGTCCTGGGTCTTGGACTTGATGAAGAAATGGTGAGTGACGTCCGCACTTAAGAACCAGGTTTGTACTTGGAAGAAGCAAAAATAGAGATACATCTATGAAAAACCTGACTAAGTCCAGTTTTAAGTGGAAAGGGCAAAAGTAGAACCAGGGATATTCTGTAATGAGAAGATTTTTCTTAGATATTTGAGTACTGGCATAGAAGAATATATACATTTATAGCAGATGCCCCATAAATACTTGGGTTCTGCATCTAGATTTCATAATAATGGAAAGTCACTGATTTCCATGTTACTTCAGATCCCACTACATTTTCCATCAGTATTTTTCTCCAATTTGTGACCCAGGACATCCAACCAGCTATTTTACATTTATCTTGTTCATATAGTGTCTTGATAAAACTTTTATAAAAGGAATGTCTCAAACAAAATTGACAGTTGATCCTTGGCCAGGTATATCAGGTAGAGGAAAATATTCTAGGCAGAGGAAGCAGCATGTGCAAAGGCTTGAAAATAAGAAAAGGTGAGGTAAGTTCAGTAATCTATGAGTAATACAGTGTCTGAGTTTATGGGGTTGTAGATGTGGGGGATGGTAAAGAAGGAGGATCACAGGGAGAAGTGACTGGATATTCAAGCTGGATCTGGGCACTGGAGTTTGTTCAGTGTGGTGTTAAGACTGCCTCTCCCTTCATGGATTCAAATTTCAGATCCATTTCAGTCCATTTCAGTAGGAGATTCCAACAATAAAACACAAAATAAAACTCCCTTCATTCTGATCAGATTTCATGCCTTTTTACTTCACCTTTTTCAGAAAAAATCAAGATAGAAGTACCCAATTTGGATTTAATAAAATAATCCAATCATCATGATGCTGTGATTGGACGGTCATGATTTCTCAAGTATATGGTTATTTACATAAACAATTTACCCTATTTCTATAATATGATAACTTCTACACATTCCTTGTGATGTGGGCTGTCTTATAGATAAGTCTACTCTATATAAGGTTCTTTTGTAACTTTTGTTAACTAAATTCATCTCTGAGTGAGACCAGAATGAAAGAGAGCTTTGTGTATTAAATATCATTGATGTTATTGCTGGAGACCACTGGTTAAAACAGATCTGGCGAATACAGGGAAACCTTTACTTACACAACACAGAACACACTCCTCTACTTGGTCTGAGCTACCAATTCAGTCTCATTCATCTCTAGCCACTTCTTCTCACCACACAGTCCCACTCTCTGGTCATTCCAGATCCCCTACTGCTCCCTGCTTCTGAACATGATCTTTTCTTGCTCTGGTCCAGGTAGAGATTTTACCTTTAGCTGTTATAATAATGTTTTAATGAATTTGCATAATTTTGACATCAATTCCTTACTGTCACTTGGGTACAGCGATTACAGCCATTATTAATCTTGAAGTGTTATTGATGGGGGAAAAGCAATTGGTAGAAAGGAAAAAAAATGGGATTGAGAAAGGAGATTTCTCCAACTTTTCTCTTTAGAGATAACTTCTGTAATCCACTTTCACACCTAGCAATTTAGAGGAGAAATAATCCTTCACTGAGATCTACTTGAAGGGAAGGAAGGAAGGAGGGGAAGAAGGAAGGAAGGGAGGGAGGAAGGAAGGGAGGGAAAGAGGAGTGGGGAAAAGAAGCAAGGAGAAAAGAATCTATTTTATTTCAGGTACTCTTCTTCCTAACTCAGCATACATGATTTTATTTTATTTTATCCTAATAGATTCACAATCCTGTGAGGTTGGATTCACTATTCCATTTTACTTTGAAGCATTGAAGACTCAAGGAGTAAATAATTCTTCTGAGGTTTTGTAGCTAATAATATAACAGAGCTAGAACTTGAACCCAAATTTTTAAGATTTAAAGCTTACCTCTCTTTCCATTTCATCAACTACTAGCTCTGTTTCATGCCTTCTTGCAGGTAAGAAGTTACTGAGGTGTTAGTTTTGGTCTCTTGATTTACAGTCTGGTGTTCCAGCCCTATTCCATGTGAATTACTGTGTTTTAGATGGGAAGATACATTTTGTCCT
Organism: Cryptoprocta ferox; assembly: GCA_028646485.1. Lineage (NCBI taxonomy): Eukaryota > Metazoa > Chordata > Mammalia > Carnivora > Eupleridae > Cryptoprocta > Cryptoprocta ferox. The sequence goes on from CM053573.1 coordinate 46,813,214, forward strand.
ATACATTTTGCTTGTGGCCATTAACATTAACCATTGAATGGCCATCTATTGGATTAGTTTGGTATATGACACTATTATTTTTTTTCTCCAAAATTATTGGAAAGGGGGGGCGCCTGGGTGGCTTAGTTGGCTAAGCGGCCGACTTTGGCTCAGGTCATGATCTCACGGGTCGTGGGTTGGAGCCCCGCATCGGGTTCTGTGCTGACAGCTCAGAGCCTGGAGCCTGTTTCAGATTCTGTGTCTCCCTCTCTCTCTGCCCCTCCCCCCACTCAGGCTCTGTCTTTCTCTGTCTCAAAAATAAATAAACTATTAAAAAAAACACAAAATTATTGGAAAGGTTAAATAATTTTGATTACTAGGTATAGACCAAACAACATGTGTTGCATATTGTTTGGTAATTCTGGATTTTAAAATTATTCTTGGTTGCATGCTTTCCTTTTTAGAATGTATTGAACTATACATGGGCTAAGCTAGATGTTAGGCTAGGAATTTGATAAGCTGCATTCTAAAAGCCCTTGAGGCTCTGGTTTTTGTCTATTGTATTTAGAATTACTATGATAATGTATTACAAAATAAGGGTATTGGGGAGGGACAAAAGGGGAAAGAAGAAAATGTATAATGTTGAAGTGGGTTCAAGTACAGAGTAAGAATAGGCTTGGTTGTCCTATAGCATCAAGCAATGACAATATAAAAAAGAACACTATAATAGCAACACTAAATGAGAAAATATCTTTGCTTTGTCTCACCCTGGTCCATATAAGATGTTTTATCTTTCCAGTTGCCTGGATATATAGGTTCTTAATAGAATCCTCAATAACAACTACAACAGCAACAGAAATAGAAATAAGTAGGATATTGGGGCACCTGGGTGGCTCAGTCGGTTGAGCGTCCGACTTCGGCTCAGGTCATGATCTCACAGTTCATGGGTTCAAGCCCCGTGTCGGACTCTGTGCTGGCAGCTCAGAGCCTGGATCCTGCTTCTGATTCTGTGTGTGTTCCTCTCTCTCTGCCCCTCCCCTGCTCATGATCTGTCTCTCTCTCAAAAATAAATAAATATTAAAAAAAGAAAAGAAAAGAAATAAGTAGGATATAAGTGCTTTCCAATCCACTGAAATTCAAGTGGGTATGTGATACGTAGGGGTTAAATTGTTGCCTTTAAATTTTCTAATAAACTTGGTAACAGGCTGTTAAAAGTTTATTAGCTTGATGTTGGTTAATCTTCCTTATTGTTTCTATTCTGGGCCACAGTAAAGGCACACAAACCAAATTTACCAGGACATGAGCCCTATATAAGAATCTCTTTAAAATAATTTATTTAGCTAATTCATTCCCAGATTTTTGAGTTTTCTGAATTATAGAATTCCTCAAATGAACCAGTACCCCAAGTTGTTTGCCAAAATATAAAGATGAAAAGAAAAATGAGCTCTCTGAAAATACCCTCTGGGACTAATTACCCTGATCTTACTAGACTGGTTGTTAGATCTGAATTATAGTCATGAATAAGTTAGATCTTAATTAAAGTCATGTATGGGGTCCAAGAGGCAATGTCATACAGGCAAAAAAGCTGTTTTGTAATAAGTGGAAATTAGTACCATAATGCTTTATGAGAAATTGGGCTTATGGCTAGAAACCTATCTGCTGAGATGTGTAAGAAATTTCAGGCTTAAAAAACTTAACCCCCCTTCTTTCACCATATATGGATCTTTTCTAATTTTTTAGTCTAGAAACATATTAGTTGTTAGGTTTTCAGTAACACAAATTAAATAATATATTTTCAGATTAGTCTTTTTTTTCATTTATTTTCTTTCACCTGCAAATTGTTTGCAGCTTATTTAAAGTTTAAAATTTTCCTAATAGTTCCCATCATCTTATATGGATGGGAAACAGAGAAGCAAGAAAGATTCTGGTTAGGTTAGACAATACAGGAGAGAATCTTCTGGTAGTAGAAGGTATTAAACATTAGAAAATAGTCCTGGAGTAGATAATCGTATTTTTTTTCTTTAGAGACCTTTAAATTTAGAGAAGTTTCCTTTGGAAGGCAAGGGGATGCGCTCTCTCCATGTTTCTTGTCTATTCCTTTCATTGAACAATGAAAATGTTCTAAGTTTGTCACCAGCTATCAGAAGGAAGTGAGATATCGAATGTGTATAATAAACCCACCATCCAGGCAACCCCCTTGTTAGGCCTAAGCTGAGGAGTCACAGCGTATGCACATTCGAAGGAAGTTCACATTGAGTACTGGTTTCAGTGTAAGCTAATAGACTTCTAGAAATCGTGACAGACTCTAGCCCGCTGTATAGAAGTAGCCTGACAATAAGCCATGCATGGAAAAAGTTTCCAGAGGGAAACATATTTTTTTGAAATTTTTCATTTAATATTTCCTGGGAGAAGTAATTTCCTGGGGGAGAGGTGCACAGTTGTTTTAATTTTTCCTCACATTTGACTAGGACTTCTGATTGTGTTTACAAAATGCTCTTACATCTACCATGAATTGGTAGATGAATAGAAGTAGTTATTCCAATTTTATAACTGGAGGAAATTAAGAGTTGGAGAAATTCAGTGACTTGCTCAAGGCCATAGAGCTGGAAAATGGCAGAAATAGATCTCAAATGCAAGTGTCTTGACTCTATTAGTATTTTTCATACATATCTTGACATTTTTAAAATGGATTCAGAGTCCTACTTTGCTGGAATTGAGGTAGTAAAGGAAGCTCAATAATTTTCTTTCTTAAGGGAAATTCTAAAAATTGTCAGAGTAGGGCTTTTAGCTGTTGATTTGGAGAGTTAAGGCCTCAATTTCAACCATCCTATCTACAAAGCCCAGCATGTAATCTTATACTGATATACAGTTTGAATGTACTTGTATAGAATGGGTCACAGGCTCTTAAGTCCTTTTTCAATATATTGGTTCATAAATTCATATACCATAAGATTCAGATAGGATCTTAAATATCATTTAACCTAGTGTTTTGATTTACACATGAGGAAACTGGAACAAAGGGGCTAATTCTATGCTTGTTAGATATATGCTTCAAATGAGAAACCTCAGTGAAAATTTTTTTTTAGAAAAATTCCAAAACAGAATAAAAGCCACAAAAGCCCTGACCAATGTTCTTTAATAGAAGTTGAGAAGGAAATTAGTAGCTTTGTATCAACCAAATGTTAACATTAAGTTTGTATTAAAAATATTAGTGTAATCATGACACATCCATGAACTGTCACACAGGGAGTGAGAGGTGATGGATACGGAGGATCTGTGGTCTGAGAATGACTAACCCATGAAAACACAACAATCGTGTACTTAGCAGATTTCCTGATTTTTGTAGTATTTTCATCAGGACTTAGTCATCTTAAAGAGTATAGCAATTTGGAGATGAGTCTGCATTTCCATATATATCTTTAGGCTGTGTGCAAAGGGATGCAGTGAATTATGTGCCTGTCTTCTGCTGTCTTTTTCTGAATCATTCGTGTATTTGAGTTTGGCCTACAGCATGCTTCTTTCTTATCCTAATCCATCCTCAAACAAAGTCATCTGCTAATAATGAATGTTCATTAATGCCTTGAATGATTTATATACGCAGTATAATTGCACTTTCCTCAGAGATTAGATTATAGAATAAGTGAAAATCATATATAATAGAGTTGCTCTTAAGATGTCCCAGAATAACCTGAGTGAGTTTTAAATAGCTAATTTTCTTTCTTGTTTCTTGAAGTGAGCTCCAGATGAAGCATCTGGCTTATTTTTAGGGGCCATATGATACAAAACAAACAAACAAAAACATATAGCAGCTTTAAACACTAGAACTGCAATAGGCACACAGGGCACATGTGCATGGAGTGGGTTCGTGGAACCCAGACCCAGTGGGCAAGAGCAGGTCCCTCTCATTTCCTGATCATGCTGGGCTATTCACGGCTGAGTAAAATGGTAACAAGATTCACATGAATTATTTAAATTGCTATCTCTCCTTCCCTCTTTTGTTTCTATGTGTGTGGAATTAGCCAAGTTAAATGCCTCAATATGTATCTTTCTAGCACTGCCTTCCCCAACTCTTTGTCGACAAGAACTAAGTATAAAATAAATAGGAATACTGACTATGTATGACATTTGATGGCAGCTGCCATGGTCTGAAGGTTGTGTCCCCCCTGAAATGCATATATTGAAATCCTAACTCCCAACGATGATGGTTTTAGGAGATGAGGCTTTGGGGATGGCCAAGAGGGTGGAGCCCTCCTTGAATGGGATTAATGCCCTTATAAAAGAGGCTCCACAGAGCTGTCTAATCCCTTCCGCCTGTGAGTACACAGGTACAGGTCTATGATCAGAAGAGTCGTCACCCGGCCACGCTGGCACACTGGCATCAGACTTTCAGCCTCCAGAACTGTGAGAAATAAATATCTCTTGTTTATACGCCACCCCACCTGTGCTACATTGGTAGAGCAGCCCGAACAGACTAAGATAGAGACATTTGAGTTTGGACGATAGAATTTCTTTCTTACCCCAATCCATCGTTAAACAGAATCTCCTGAGTAATTTGATGAATTGGCTGTGACTTCAATAAATATCATAGTTGATTTAAGATATATTTTTGCTTTGTGGATATTCAAGAGCCTTATCACAAAACATTTACTCTCATGGTAGGTGGTTCCTTGAATGGAATTAATTCAAGAGTGGTAGGGAAATTTAATGCAAATGCTAATAGACCATGCTTTGTGAATCTAAGGACTTAAAGACTCCTTCCTGGAAGAATATACACTTATATCAGGATTCTCAGCTTGAACCTGAGTTATAGTGGAGGCTGGGAATTGGGCAGGTCTGGGCAGAGCCTACTAGCAAAGGAGATAGAAAGGCTCTGAGGAGACAGGTCTGTGAAGCTGAACAATGTCCTTTTTTTTCTTTTTCATCCCAAACCCAAAGAGCTCTGAAAACAAAGATTTTCCCCCCCCTAAATTTTCTGCTAAGATATTTGGTGGGAAAATCTGAAGTGAACTGATGCATATATCCTGAACCTCTATTTGACCCTCTTTGAATGTTCCAAAATTTCACTGCAAATTGTTGGACTGTTTGATTACAGGTATTGCACCACAACCTGCTGGGGGTTTTATGAAAACCCCATAGTGTCCATGGTGTGGACATATGCTATCTTTTTCAAACTAGAAAATTTCTGAATCCTAAAACTCATTTGGCTTTCAGGGAAGGGATTGTGGATTTGTGATATTTTACTGTGCAGAGTTTCCACATTTTTGTACTAACTTAACTTACTATAGGCTCTAGGTTCATTCTTTTGAAACTGCTGTCTTATCTTTGATGTGACCTTTTCATTTATGCTTTAATCTGTGATTATTGAGAAGACTATGTATCCTTCAGATGTCTCCTCTGTATATAAAACTCTAGATGGAAAGTTTTTTGATTAAAGAAAATTTCTGGTTACTGTTTTTGACGTCCTTTGGTCCCTTAAGTTTGAAATAGCAGTAAAAAACAACCCACTCGGTCAGAAAAAGCAAAATCACAAGAATGATGGGTATGTCTGGAGAACTCAGTGGTACTTCAGGTGTGGAATCACCATAGAGTGCATGAAGCTAATGGCCTCTCCATCACAGAGATTGTTGTCCCAGGTGTAACTCACTGAGAACCAAAGAGAACCCCCCCCACCTCTGCTGTCCAGTATTTCAAAGCCGTTTATTGCTTTCTTTTTCAGAGGTGCATCAGGTAAATGGAGTGCTTATAATTATAGGTGTAGTACCAGCCATTAAAGCAAATATATTTACAGCCCCTGTAATTATATTTTGGTAAAAGTTGTTCTGGATGGCTCAGCAGGCCTCCTCCCTGGGTAATATGTTTACTTCGATATTTTCTCCAATGATGCAGAACGGCTTATAGTCCAAACATTTTCTCCTGATGATACTTTTATTTCTGGCATGACCTTCTTCTCTTTCAAGTCTGAAAGAAAAAGAAAAACAATTTATAGAAACATATAGAGTGACAGATGGATGTAATGCACTCCAGGAACTTATTGATTTATTGACCAATAGTCACATTTAAAAAAATCTATAATCCAGAGGCTAATGAAAGAAGGAAGGCACAGTAATCATGATGTTAAATAAAGGGTATGTTCAGCCATGATGTTTGAATTCTTACCTTGATGTCCTTGTTCATAGATATTCTTCCACAGATTTTTCTACTGCTTAATCATTTGTGTAGAAAGCAGGGCAATAGATACTATTTAACAGAAATACTGTATCACAGCTTTCTCGTCAGCGGCAACATGAGCCTTCTCTGGGGAGTGTTTTAAAGCTTACTTAATTAGGTCACCTTTGGGCAAATTGGGTTTCGGGCAAATTGAAAGGTATCTAAATTCTTTAAGATCACCTCAGTACCATTTAGTGTCCTGGTGTGTTAATTTGCCAAATGGAACCCCAGGGAAGGGAAATAATTAAGTCAATAAATAAAGAAAATAAGTAAATGCTTACTTATACATGAGACTATTCTATATTTTTATAAGATCTTTGACTTGTATTGTGGAGTATAATACAAAATATTTGATGAAAGGAGTTTTCATTATAATTTTATAACTTTTAAAAAATCTTTTCAAAATGCATTTCCATGTCTTTTTCCACAACAGCTTTATAGGTTAAGGTCATTGGAAGAATTATTTTCTCTTTCTTTTACAACTTTGTAATGCTTCATATGGTGCTTTGAATACATAGTGGCTGTGTGTATTATGTTGGAATTGGAGACATCTGTTCTTTATTTAAATTTTTATTTAAATTCTATGGGGCTCCTGGGTGGCTCAGTTGGTTAAGTGTCTGACTTTGGCTCAGGTCATAATCTCAAGGTTCGTGGGTTCAAGCCATGCATCAGGGTCTGCACTAAAAGCTCAGAGGTTGGAGCCTGCTTTGAATTCCATGTCTTCCTCTCTCTCTCTCTCTCTCTGCCCCTTCCCTGCTTGTGCTCATGTTCTCTCTCCCTCTCTCTCTCTCTTTCTCTCAAAAATAAATAAACTTTAAAAATATTTTATTTAAATTCTGGTTGGTTAACATAAAGTGCAATATTGGTTTCAGTAGCAGAATTCAGTGATTCATCACTTACATAAAATACCCAGTACTCACCACATGTGCTCTCCTTAATACCCATCACTCATCTATCCTATCCCCCACCCACCTCCCTCCATCAATCCTCAGTTTGTTCTCTATTATTCAGGGTCTCTTATGGTTTGTTTCCCTCTCTCTTTTTTTGTCCCCCTTCCCATATGTTCATCTGTTTTGCTTCTTAAATTCCATATATGAGTGAAATCAAATGGTATTTAACTTTTTCTGACTAATTTCACTTAGCATAATATACTCTAGCTCCATCTATATCATTACAAATGGCAAGATTCTATTCTTTTCTATTATATTATATTCTATTATATTTCATTGTGTATATATACCACATCTTCTTTATCCATTTATCAGTTGATGGACATTTGGGCTGTCTCATAGTTTGGCTATTGTTGATAATGGTGCTATAAATATTGTAGTAGATGTACCTCTTCAGATTTATATTTTTCTATCCTTTGGGTAAATACCTAGAAGTTCAATTGCTTGGTCACAAGGTAGTTCTATTTTTAACTTTTTGAAGAACCTTCAAACTGTTTTCCAGAGTGGCTACACCAGTTAGCATTCCCACCAGCAATGCAACAGAGTTCTCCTTTCTCCTCATTTTTGCCAACATCTGTTGTTTCCTGTGTTAATTTGAGTCATTCTGACAGGTGTGAGGTGGTATTTCATTGTGGTTTTGGTTTATATTTCCCTGATTATGAGTAACGTTGAGGATTTTTTCATGTGTCTGTTAGCTATCTAGATGTCTTCTTTGGAAAAAATGTCTATTCATGTCTTCTGCCCATTTCTTAACTGGTTTGTTTGTTTTATGAATGTTGAATTTGATAAGTTCTTTATAGATTTGGGATACTAACCTTTTATCTGATATGTCTTCTGCAAATATCTTCTCCCATTCTATAGGCTGTTTTCTTGGTTCTGTTGAATATTTCCATTGCTGTACAGAAGGCTTTTATCTTGATGAGGCCCCAATAATTCATTTTTGCTTTTGTTTCCATTGCCTCTGGCACCATGTCTAGTAAGAAGTTGCTGCAGCTGAGGTCAAAGAGGTTGCTGCCTATGTTACCCTCTAGGACTTGTATCATTTCCTATCTCACAGTTAGGTCTTTCATCCATTTTGAGTTTATTTTTGTGTATGGTGTAAGAAAGAGGTCCAGTTCCATTCTTCATGTTGCTGTCTAGTTTTCTCAATATCATTTGTTGAAGAAATGGTGTTTTTTCCATTGGATATTATTTCCTGCTTTGTTGAAGATTAGTTGACCAGATAGTTGTGGGTCCATTTCTGGGTTTTCTATTCTGTTCCACTGATCAATGCATGTGTTTTTGTACCAGTACCATACTGCCTTGATGACTACAGCTTTGTATATAGCTTGAAGTCCAGAATGATGTTTCAAGTTTTACTTTTCTTTTCAGGATTGCTTTGGCTATTCAGGGTCTTTTGTGGTTCCATACTGGAGGTATCTATTCTTATAAAACCCAGGATTCTGGAATCAAGTGAGAAATACAAATTAGTATGTCTCGTGGAAATTTTTAGTCACTTAAAGCATATAAATCTATGGTTTGGGCCTTTCCAATACCTTTTTTCCAATGGGTGGTGGGCTGATTTTTAAAACAAGTAATACAATATGTCTGTTAATCAGTGTGTCACCCAGTTCTTGAAAACAGGAATTATGCACTAGGATTCTCTAAATATGGGTTTCTTTTCCCATTGCCAGCACACTAGTCCTCTGTTTTTAACAGGGTCAATGAAAACATTTCTATGACATTTATACTGGATGTTAGGAGAGAGAAACTCTTCCTTTCAGATTGTAAGCTGTTAAAATAGAAAGACCAGCCAACATCCTTATTTTCATATAGAATGCCAGTTTGTTGAAGGAGAGAATGAAGCCAATATGCAAAGAGCAGCAAGAAATAGAGCCAAAATATGGAAAGAGAGTCATTGAACTCCTTAATCTAGCCATACCTGAATTTCATTTTTGGGCTTCCTAGTTATAAAGCTCAATTCCCCTTCACTTAAATTGGTTTCAGCTAGGTTTAATTCATATGTTACTTGAAGTATCCTAACTAATAAATTTTGCACCTTTGCAAAGAAAAAATGGCTCAGTACAAGTAGCTTCTTTTTTTTCCCCCCTAGAAACCTTGTCTGCTTTTTAAGAAGCTGCTATTAGGTAAAGGCTGATAGTTGGGATGTCAAAGTGTAGACTACTCAATATAACTGAGAAGTGAAGTCCAATGTTTTATTTATGTTCATTAAAAGCATAATTAGCAAAATAGCAGTAGAAAATGTATTCTTTAACAATGATGAACAAAAGGATTCAGCGTGAAGTACATTTTAAAGAACAGCTAAATACAATGATGGCATATTTACCCACTGAATCAAAAGTTATCAATAATTGCTTAGCTAAATATTGACTTTTATTCTTACCCATAAGAATAATTTTTACTTTTCTCACCAATTTAATTTTATGTCTGCACAAAATGCCACTTTCCTCTTCCTTTTGCTTCTCATCCTTTGCAATAAGTCTTGCTACAGGTGCTGTAGCTTTTTCTGATTTCAGGGTAGATTCAAATTTTTTTCAGTTGTTTAGCTTCTGAGGGATGATTTTGATTTGCTTTTTGTTTCTAGAAATATCCTACAAGGGAAACCCAGGCTGCTGCCTGAGGTTTGTTCTGTTCCGTGTCTTGGACAGACAGTTATCTTTTCCTTTCTTCCTGCTTCCTTCCTCCCTTCCTCCCTCCCTCTCTTGCTCTTTTCTCTCTTGCCCCCTCCTTTTTCTTGCCCCCATGCACAGTTAAAGCCAAATGAAAAATGAGCTTTACTGTAGATGGAATGTCTTGGTTGTGTCAAACCCTGTGAAAGATTATTTCTCCAAATATCTCAGTCACCCCCTTTCCTTCCTTGAAACTGGGACATGTTCACCCCCTTTCCAATTTATATTAACACATATTTTATTGTTTTTAAAGTTTATTTATTTTGAAAGAGAGAGAAGGAGAGAAAGCATGAGTGGGGGAAAGGCAGAGAGAGAGGGAGAGAGAATCCTGAGCAGGCTCTGCACTGTCAGCATGGAGCCCCATACTGGGCTCGAACTCACAAACTGCGAGATCATGACCTGAGCTGAAATCCAGAGTTGGACACTTGATGACTGAGCCACCCAGGCACCCCTTAAAACATATTTTAAATAAACATGCACAATTTGAAAAACCAGATACACATTGTTTTTTTTATATATAGCAGGTTAGGTAAATATTTGTAAACCAAATGTTTCTAAATTGCAAAGTTACTTTTAGGACCCTAAATTCCTTTATAATTGTTATAAATCACTATATTGTCATATGTATTTTACAAATTCCCCCAGTAGAATAGTTTTGGTGAATGCGGTGTAATTCAGAGTACCCTCAACACGTAGTCATTTGACAGTTGTTGTTTTAAACACTGGCAAGCCTGCAGCAAATTTTAAAACATATTAAAAGGTGTTTATCATATCCAATATCTAATAGATGTAATCACACAACGGTTTTCAAGCCAATTCAGAAGATTCATTTTATAGGCACAATATTATCGCAATTTATCATTAATGTTATCTTCTGTCTGCTGTAGTTTTGGTTGAGATTTGCAGTTGCACATCTCTCTGTCCATGGTCAGTGTTCATCTAAAAGCTAGCATCCTACCTAAGATTAGATTTATGCATTCGTTTTCGGTTCAAGGTTTCTTGCTCCCGCTGGCAAACACAGATGCTCCTTAACTCCTCTCCACCTGAATGTGCACAGAATATAATTATGACGGGAACTAACATTATCTGAAATACATTTCTGTTTATGCTTGTGGACCAAGGTCAGAGCAATTAATCTGAAAGATGGTAGCACCGCGGATTATGCCAAACAATATCTCCCACAGGAATGTGATACCATATATCACAAATAGGCAAAATATTCATGCAAATCCTCTGCTGGCCTCTCTGTCAACCCAGGTTTACTGTCACTAAATATGAAGTTTACAAAATAGACTGCAGGGAATGCAGATGTTTCTAGTGGTGTGTGTCTCATGCACATGTTGCAATAATACTGTGATGATTAATTTTTCCAGCCTTATTGAGATATAATTGACATATAACATTGTGTAAATTTGAGGTGTACAGCATGATGAGTCGATAGACATAAATTGTGAAATGATTACCACAGTAAGATTAGTTAACACATTGTGATATTTATTTTTGTGTTGACTTTGACTAGACTCTGCATGCCCAAATGTTTGGTCAAACATTATTCTGTGTGTTTTGGGATGAGAGTAAATCAGTAGACTGAGAAAAGCAGATTACCCTCCTTATGCGGGTGGGCCCCATCCAATCAGTCAAAGGCCTGAATAGAACAAAAAGGCTCACTCCCCACCCTGGAGTGAATGAGGATTCCTGCTACTTGATTGCCTATTAACTGGCAATCATTTTTTTCCCCCTGCCTTTGGGCCCAGACTGAAACATCAATTCTTCCTGGCTCTCAAGCTTGCCAGGCTTTGGTTTGGAACTACAACCGTTGGCTCTGTTGGTTCTAAGGTCTTTGGCCTTGGACTAAATCTAAACCATCAGCTATCCTGGATCTCCTTATTTACCCATTTTCTCATTCCCTCTCCCTTTCCTCCTTTCTTTCTATGTCTCTCTATCTCATCTATCTATATCTTTATAGATAGATGCATCCTATTGGTTCTGTTTGCTGAAGAACCTTGACTAATACAAATATTATATTGATGATCTAGAAAATAGAGATAGTAATCTTTGCTCTGCCTGTCCTACAAAGAGTCTGGGGAAATTCCAAGTTCATTGCAAACATCCAGAATGGTTGGTATGATGATGCTGAATAGTAGCAAGTTTAGTGCTCCCTCCCTTCAGTTTCCCAGAGCAATTTGTGATATTAACACAGTTGACGTAGTACAGTCTCACCCTTTGGGCTGGTGAAGGTATAACAGCTTAGGTCATTAGGATCCTGGCACCAAATCATTTCTAAAAGAAATCCTGTGACTCTAATATCAGATGATAATTGGCCTGTTCTTAAAAAAAATCATGATCGATTTATCTGAAGCACTAAACTAGAATTTTTGCAACTAAATCAATACTTGAAAAACAATTTTCCTTTGACCTTGAGCTTTCTGGGAACCAGGTAGAACAACAACAAAACTGTGGCAAAGAAGTGGTAATTGGTAATTAACTGGCATGTTTCACTGCTGCTCTGGTTGGAAATCTCTGTCACCTCCGACCCCCAGTCATCTCTTCCCTACAAAGAAAAATGGTCCATTGTCTGCCCTCCTCTAGATATGGGAAGTCACAGTTTGCTTTTGCATTAGAATCCTCTACAACTTTTCAACTGACTGTAATTTGGTACTAAAACCAACTGATAAATCAAATTAGCAAGATAATAATCATTTGACAGAATTGGAAGCCAATTCCTTAAACTTTGATTTGACAAATTCATACCATCAATCAGTGCCCAAAGAGGCCAGTCTTGTTACACCATGAACCTTCCACTATTGCCATTCCCTATCACTTCTGGCATCAATTACTTCATCTTACAGGGCATAGAAGTCAGAGCTGTAGAGAGATAGAAGCAAAGTCTGGTGACCTATTGACTTGACTTTGACAGTAGACTGCAACTGCAGTTTTAAAGCTAATCAGGCCTATATAAATTGTTCTTTTGTATAGATGTGATCTAAAATACATAAACTATTCTGGGACTTGAAAACACTTTATATCAGTCTGAAAACCATGGTCTTTTAAATTGATTTTAAAAGCTATGGCCTTATGTAGACTGCATTCTGGGATCTCACTTTTATTTTCAACTTTAAATCTTTATTTGAAAGGTGTATCATAAGAGAAAAGGAAAATCTGTATCTAAGAGCAAAGGAATTTGATCCTGTGAGTGATTGTTGCTAAGGGACCATTTCAGGCAAATTAATCTGTAAACATTTAGCAGCTAGATACCTGATGGGAGGGAGAAAGAGGGGAGAAAATTAGTCAGTTGGAGAGCAGGAAAATTACACCCATCTGATTAGAAAAAGATACTCTTGGTGTTTTCATACAGACCAGCACCATTGTGATGTTTCTTTAATTTCTCTTTCATTTTTGCTTGCGTTGGGGTGAGGATAAGGAGTCCTGAGGAATGTGGGAGGGATACTTGGCGCTCAAAAGGTTACCTGGAAAAGTAAGGTAACTGAATACATTTTGTGTCAAGACAGCTCTTCAGGTATCTCATGAAAGAAAAGATCAAATCTAGGAATAAACTTGTCAGATGTTTTCCTCCAAAGCTCGTTGGAGTTTTCAGAGTTGCTGACCAAATTCTGGTTGAATTAGAAAGATGTATTTTACCGACATCTGAGGGAAACCAAGAGCTATGCACAGCCATGTTTGGAATTGGTTGGATCATATCTGTAAAAAAATGCTTCTAGGAAACTCAATTTATTTCTTTTAAATCTTAGTGATAAAAAATCTAAAGTTAAAAAACAATAGTAAGTGCTAGTATTGCTCTCTATCTTGCCTATGGTGATGGTTGTAAGAATCTGCATGCGTGTGATATGTTACATGCATGTACACAAACACAGGAGTGTGTTTAGAACTAGTGGAAGCAGAATAAGGTCAGCAGATGGTATCAATGTCAATTTCCTGATTGTGATATTATACGGTAATTATGCAAGATTTTACCATTGGGGGAAACCGGGCAAAGGGTTTAACGGAACTCCCTATATGACTTCTTACAACTACATGAGAATCTATAATTATTAATTAATGTAATTAATAATTAAAAGTTATAACAATGTGAGTATCATAAAATACATTACTTTTTAATTCACTTGCTTGAAATTTGATATTTAAACATTATAAAATCTGATGCACTAAAATTACTCTGAAAAAGTACAGAAGAATACAGAATGTGCAATTTTTCTACAGAGCAGAAAGCAATAAGCTTTCTCTTATAGGCCAAAAGAAAAATTCTGAATTATTGTTATGCACATACACCATACTCCTAAAATTGCCAGCATGTCACAAGGATAACTTGCTTTAATCCAACAGGACAGAGTGGCAAATACAACACAATCTATATAAAGACCTATTCTGGGGTGCTTGGGTGGCTCAGTCAGTTGTCCGAGTTCAGCTAAGGTCATGATCTCACAGTTTGTGAGTTTGAGCCCCACATCAGGCTCTGTGCTGACAGCTCCCGGAGCCTGGAGCCTGCTTTGGATACAGTGTGTGTGTCGCTCTCTCTCTGCCCCTCCCCTGCTCACGCTCTGTCTCTCTCTCTTTCCTTCAAGGTTGAATAAACATTTAAAAAATTTAATAAAAAGAGACCTATTCACTGTAAGTGCATAGGAAACTATTTCCTTTCTTTTTTTTTAAGTTTATTTATTTATTTTGAGACAGAGCATGAGCACGGAAGGGAGGGAGAAAATCCCAAGCAGGCTCTGCACTGACAGTGCAGAGCTTGATGCGGGGCTTGATCTCATGAACCACATGATCATGACCTGAGTCAAAATCCAGTTGGACGCTTAACTGACTGAGCTACCTGTGCACCCCAAAACTATTTATTTTCATCATGTTGCCTGTGGATGAGTCATCTTGAGTAGATATATTAAAAATTTTAGATCGCATTGAAATTTATTTTTCCAAATGATTTTCAAAAATATAGACAAATTTAAAAAACAACATTCATTTACATTTTTATTATATTAAAGATCCTCCTGATTATGCGCTATGTTAAATATTGAGACAACTTAAAAAATTAGGTAATATCTTCACAAAATATACATCAATTCTTTATCAACTGTTTTTGAATAACTACCTTAAGCTGTGCCAGATAGCAGATATAATAGTAAACAAGAAAAAATGTTTAACTTTATGGTAACTTCTGTCTCCTGAGAGCTTAATAGCGTTATTATAATAATAATATAAATAATAATACTGATGGCTAACTAGTAGTGCCAGAGCTGGTGCTAATCACTTTTCATGTTTTTATTAATAGTCACTATAAACCTTCAAGTAAAGTCTAGGAGGGAGGTGATAAAGAAGCTTTGATATAAGTGATAGAATGAGTTACATCTTAGAAAAACTCAAGGTTCTGATAAATATCATTGGTAAATTATGAAAAGAAAAATCCATTGAAATGTAAAGAAAAAGCAATAAAACTTACTTGCACTGTACCAGAGAGACTGGGAGCCCAAGGTATTGACCTATACAGAAAGAAATCTAATGTTTGTATACAGCTTGATGCTTCAGGAAAAAAATAGCTACATAGTCATACTAATGGAAACAGTTTCCTGGTAATCAAGTTGTAAAGACACTAGCAGATAACTTACATAAAAACACTTTAAATGATTACAAAAGAAAAAGTAAGTTCCAGTGTAAAGTTATAGTTGATGGAAGCTGGGAAGTGGAAAGGAATGAGGGAAGATATTAGATTTGACAGGGAAGGACATCAAGAGAGACCTTCTACAGTTGTGGAGCAAGAGGCAGAAATTAAAGATGTTTTTTGAGGTTTCAGAGGTCACTATACTAAGGTGGAGGAAGGGAGTTGGAAGAGGAAAGAGTTCAAGCCTTCTCTACCATAATAAAAAGTTAGTAGGTAATGTCCAAAGGTAATAAGCTGAAAGTTAACATATTAATACTACAATTATCAAGGAACAAAGCCAGGAGTGGCTCTCTGAGTCTTTCTTTCTTTTTCTTTTTTTTTTTCCTTTTTTTCAAGTGTGAGCAGGGGAGAAGCAGAGGGAAAGGAAGATTCTTAAGCAGGCTCCCTGCCCACCACAGAGCCCAACTTTGACTCAGTGTTCAATCTCACAACCATGAGATCATGACCTGAGCTGAAAACAAGAGTCAGATGCTTAACCAAGTAAGCCATCCACACACCCTTAAACATGATTTTTTCTGAAATGTGGTAATGTGTAGGGATGAATACAAAAGTCTCTTTTCGCCACACACACTTATATACTATTACTTTTTTGTTTAAAAATAAAGCAAAGTAATGCAAATCAAACCACAATGAGGTATCACCTCACATCTGTCAGAATGGCTATAATCATCCTCACATTGGTGAGGATATGAAGAAAAAAAAACCCTCTTGCACTATTGGTAGGAATGCAAACTAGTACAGTCACTGTGGAAAAAAGTATGGAGGCTCCTCAAAAAATTAAAAATAGGACTACCATATAATCCAGTAATCACACTACTGGGTATTTACCCAAAGAATATGAAAACACTCATTAAAAAGGATATATGTACCACTATGTTTATTGCAGCATTATTTACAATAGCCCAAATATGGAAGCAGCCCAAGTGTCCATCAATAGATGAATGAATAAAGAAGATGAAAATTATTCAGGTGTAAAAGGAATGAAATCTTGCCATTTGCAACAACATAGATGGATCTAGGGAACATAATGCTAAGTGAAATAAGCCAGCCAGAGAAAGACAAATACCTTGTGATTTTACTCATGTGGAATTTAAGAAACAAAACAAATGAAGAAAGAAAAAAAAGACAAACCAAAAACCAGACTTTTAACTATAGAGAATAAACTGATGGTTTACCAGAGGGGAGGCGGCTGGGGGGATGGGTGAAATAAGTGATGGGGATTAAGGAGTATACTTGATGAGCACTGAGTGATATATGGAATCATTGAATTGCTATGTTGTATACCAGAAACTAATTTAACAGTGTATTAACTATACTGGAATTAAAATAACAGAGAACAAAAGAAAAATAGAGCAAGATATTTTGTTTTATGTAGGAGAATATGTTCCCCCATTAAGAAATACAGTACTTAAATTTCAAGCTTGACAAACCAATCACTGAGCATATATTTTGTATTATGTAATGGCGGATTCTACTATGAAAAGATTTTTGAGGATGATGATTTGTACTGAGTATATTTGAAATTAATTTCTGGTCCAAAAATTAAGGTTTAGATATTTGTGATTATATATTCAAGGTCCGAGAATGTGGAAAATGACGTGTAGAATCATCAAGGTATACATCTAAGGTTTGGTAGTCATGAAGCTATTTATTTTAATATTTTGAAAATATCCAAACTTTATCATGATTTCTAAAAACCAAAATTAAGAATAATGACTGCTAGTCAACACCTAGCACTTTCCAGCCCTATCTGTCACCTTGACTAAGTGTTAAGGAAATCTGACCCTTGGGGCACCCTGGGTGGTTCCCTTAGTTAAGCATCTGACTTAGGCTCAGATCATGATCTCATGGCTCGTGAGTTCGAGCCCTGCATCAGGCTCTGTGCTGACAGCTCAGAGCCTGGAGCCTGCTTCAGATTCTGTGTCTCCTTCTCTCTCTGCCTCTCCCCCACTTTCGCTCTGTCTCTGTCTCTCAAAAATGAATAAATGTTAAAAAAATTTTTTTAAAGAAATCTGACCCTTGAAATCCTTAGTCTGTTCCTCTGTTAAGGAAACATTTCCTTCCAGTGTATGGTGTGCATGGCCCTAACTAAGAGATTATAATTTGTGGGCATTTTACTTGCTGCCAAAAACAAAACAAAACAAAACAAAACAAAAAACAAAAACAAAAAATAAAACTGTAAAGCATTCTGGTGAGGTAGCAATGCAATGTCTGTACTGAAAAAGTTTCCCAATTTAAAACTTATTCAAATTTTGTTGAAAATAATGGTTGATCTGAGATAATTTAAAAAAAAAGACAAAACACATTATTTCTGCATTTGTTACTGACACTGTTATTTGTTTAAAGGCATATAGGCAGTAAGGAGTCTTACTAAATAAAGCAGTCCCTGAAAGGCAACTTGTAAGAGATAACAGTGTCAATAATTTCATTATAGCAGCTGCCCCCGATAGGAAGCCTTACCGCCAGTCTGCTTTCCTGTGATACTGAAGGGGAAGAGCATGGATTTAGCAGTTAGTTGGCAAAAGTGGAACAGACACCTGGGGTCATAACTCAGGTTGTCTCAGTTTCAGTCTATTCATCTGCAAAATGAAGAAGGACTACAGATCTTCCTTGATTTACGATGGGGTTATGTCTCAGTAAACCCATCATAAATTGAAAATAGAAGTGGAAAATGCATTGAATACAACTAACCTACCCAACATCATGGCTTCACCTAGCCCACTTACATTAGCCTACAGTTGGGCAAAATCATCTCACACAAAACCTATTTTATAATAAGGTGTTAAATATCTCATGTAATTTATTGAATACTATCCTGAGAGTGAAAAAGAGAATGGCTGAGTATAGAATGGCTGTAAGTGTATCAGTTGTTTATGCTTATGGTCGCATGGCCGAGTGGGAGCAGCAGCCGTCTAGCATGGTGAGTGTTGTCCAAGCATATCATTGCCGGGGAAAAGATCAAAGTTCAAAATTCAGAGTCTGGTGTCTACTGAATGTATATTGCTTTTACAGCATTGTAAAGTTGAAAAATCATCCGTCAAATCCCAAGTCAGAGACTGTGGGTATTCTCATTACTGAATCACTAACCACATTGTCAAAGACTCAGTAATAATAGCTAACAGGTACTGGGCACTTACCGTCCGACACTTTCTATATTGAGTGCTTATACATGAATCTGATTTAATCTTCCCAACTATTAGAATCCATATTTTAAATACAAAGATATTAAGGGTCACAGAGGACCAAATTCTTAGCAAGGGCAAGTAACAGAAAAGAAACTGAAAACTATGTCTCTCTGATTGCAAAGCCCTAATACTTAAAAGGCTATCCTAAATTGCTCACTTTATATGTAAGCATTCTCACAGTTCAGATTCTCTGTTAGTAGCTCTAATTCCTGTACCCTGGACTCTGAGGGTGAGTGGGCAGGGGAGGGGAGTGTCACAACTACTATAAGACATTCACAGTCTACATGTGTGCAAAGTGGACTTTGTAGACTGAATAATATCATACACATGCAATATGATATTTCAAGAGTAAATCGATACCATGTGATTAATAATAAATGCAATTAATTTATTATAGATGTTTATTTTTTTCTCAACAGTTTCTAAAAGTACAATTTTTATCCTCTTGGAAAGTGAAAGAGGTTTTGATGTTAAATGAACACCATCAGACTTTAGGTCACTGTACAACTCCAGGGACCTCTATGTGAATAAGGCCCCATGGAGATGTGTAATATACAAGCTGTACCACTGTATGTGCCCAAATTCGAAGTTTGAATTTTATTGATAT
This sequence comes from Cryptoprocta ferox, assembly GCA_028646485.1. Lineage (NCBI taxonomy): Eukaryota > Metazoa > Chordata > Mammalia > Carnivora > Eupleridae > Cryptoprocta > Cryptoprocta ferox. The sequence goes on from CM053573.1 coordinate 46,832,485, forward strand.
GAGTATTGAAAAATGAAACATCTTTCACTGTAATGCATGTGTTAATGCTACCAAAAATGTGCCTTTGGATGTACATTGTTAAGATGATTTGATTATGAGTAAGAGCAAAACTAATAATAATGGTGACAAACAAGACAAGTTTATTTCTAGGACTGTTACATCATTTCATGGCATCAAGGACCATGCTTCTTTCCTGTTTCTCTGTCATTCTCCGCAAGCTGCATTCTACCCTATGACTGCTGAATCTCCAAGGATCATTTCCACATTTCAGACCATAAGAGAGAGAAAAGGATTAAAAGAGTGTGCATCTCTCTTTAACAACACATCTTGGAAGACCATTTGCATATCTTGCTGGTCAAAACTTAACCGCATGGTACAAGGGAGACTATATGTATTCTGGCTAAAACTTACTTGAGTTAGTACTTGGGAGAGGAAGTAGAGGAGAATGGATATTGGGAAAAAGATGGCAGTCTCAGCTAAGCATAATTTCCTTTGGTGGTTTCTTATTGTATCTCTTTCTTTTATTTCTAAAATAAAGGCTAGGAATCATCTCCCAGGACTTCATATACTACTTGGATTTTAAAGATTTGTTCATCTGTAGTAGCTGTTAGCCTTAAGCATTAGGTAATAAAATTATTAGTTTCTTTTAACATTAAACCCAGTAACAAGTGTGGGTACACATTTGTGTCTGTTAAAACTTGGTTTCAGGGCGCCTGGGTAGCTCAGTCAGTTAAGCGTCCAACTTAGGCTCAGGTCATGATCTCACAGTTTGTGACTTCAAGCCTCACATCAGGCCCTGGAGCCTAGTTTGGATTCTGTGTCTCCCTTTCTCTCTCTGCCCCTCCTTCGCTCATGCTCTGTCTCTCAGTCTCTCAAAAATAAACATTAAAAAAATTAAAAAGAAAATTTCATTTCAAGGGTATATTTTATAGTTACAAGAAAAGGCAGGTAATATGTGAATGTCCAGTTGGGAGAACACTTCCCTTCCCCATCTCTGGATTGTTCAGAAAAGGAACATTGATCTTCATGTTGCTTGTTATTTGTTTGCTAAGTCTGCCATAACAAAGGACCCTGGACCTTTGTTTAAACAACAGAAATTTATTTTCTCACAATTCTAAAGGCTAAAAGGCCAAGCAAGATTAAGGTGTTGGCAGGCTGGTTTCTTCTGAGGCCTCTCTCCTTATCTCATAGGTGGTCGCCTTCCCCCTTCCTTCTCACATGGTCTTCTGTCTGTGTGTACCTATGTCCTGACCTTTTCTTATAGGACACCAATCCTATGAGATTAGGGCCTACCCTAATGACCTCATTTTAACTTAATTTGCTTTTTAAAGAAAGACCCTCCCTCCAAAAATAGTCACATTCTGAGGTGCAGGGGGTTAGGACTTTAACAAATGATTTGTGGGCGGAGACACAGTTCAGCCCCTAACAATTGTCCTACAAAGAATTCCCCTACAGAGAATTGCATGTGTACACTCCTGCTTTTCAAAACTTTGTAGTCTCCTATTTGCACGCTACTTCCCTGGCTTTTCCTTCATGAGCATTCGCTAGCTTTACTTCTTTTTGTCCTCTGCTTTTTTCTATCTACTCTTACTGTTTATGGACAATTTCATCCAGCCTCCCCCTAGAGCTTCAGACTCCAGGGTTTCTAATGGACAGTGCAAACTCTACATGCCAGAACAGGATTCTGGATCTTTCTCTCTCTCAATCACTCCTTCTTTGTCTCAACAACAACATCACCAATCACCACCATTGTTCAGAACAACAACTCTGGCATCATCCTCTATACTTCTTTTGTTTCTTTATCTCCACAATATAGAAAATGAAGCCCATTGGCTCTACCTTGAAATGCCAATTGCATTTTCCAGCTTCCCATTTCTCACCACTTCAAAGAGCACCATCTTAGTTCAAGTGTGCACGATCTCTTTTACATAAGCTATAGTATTTTTTCCTAACTAGTCTCCATGTTCTTTTCTTTTGCTTTAATTTCACCATAACCCCCTACAGTGATCTTTTAAAAGCATAATTCTGTCTGGTGGTTACATGGTGTATATATTCTGTAATGGTGGTTACATTGCTCTGTACTTTTAAGATGTTCTCATTTTGCTTATGTAAATTTTTAATTCAATTTCAAAGAATTCAGAAAAAACAAGCATGGTTTAGTTCATCCCTCATCCCTGCTCAGAGCTCTTCAGTGGCTAAATATTACACTCTAAATTCTCTACAAGTTCTATATTATATGTCCAGGCAAGCCTTCCAACTTCATTTATTGCTTTATGTCCCTTACTCCACCCTGTTCACACTGGCCTTCTTTTTTTTTTTTTTAACACACTAAGTTAATTTTTGTCATTAAGGTCTTTTACCTCTGCCTCAAAAACTCTTCTTTTTAAGTCACTGTGTCTTCTTGGGGCTCCTGGGTGGCTTAGTCAATTGAGTGTCTGACTTTGGCTCAGGTCATGATCTCATGGTTTGTGAGTTCAAGCCCCACATTGGGGCTCTGTGCTGACATGTCAGAGCCTGAAGCCTGCTTCAGATTCTGTGTCTCCAGCTCTCTGCCCCTCCCCTGCTCATGCTTTCTCTGTCTCTCAAAAATAAATAAGTGTTTAAAAAAATTAAAAAAATAAATCACTCTGCCTTCTCAAATATCACTTTCTTCAAGAAGGGTCTCCCTGATGATGCTGTATCAAATAGCACCTGCCGCCCCACCCCTCTGCTCCACTATTCTTTACCTTTCACTGCTTTCTTTCCCTTCACAGAAATGATCATTTCTGGTTATTTTATCATATTTTTATTCTTTTGGTTTTTTGCTTAGTGCATTGTTAGCATTCAGTAAATCTTTGTTTAATGACAACAAAATATTTATATGAAAATAAAACTTAAAAATCATCTTAACCACAATTTTGAGATAAATTCCAGTAAAATTTCAGATAAAATTCAGGGTTTAACGTGTTCTCTCTTTTGATCCAGTTCTCCATTTTGTCTTGCATGCAGAACTCCAACTTAAATGGAATCTACTTTCAATTTTTTTTTCAGTTTAGACAAACTTTACTAAATTTGATTAAAAACTAAACTCTTGTCAGGGTGCTTGGGTGGCTCAGTCAATTAAGTGTCTGACTTCAGCTCAGGTCATGATCTCACAGTTAATGGGTTCAAGCCCCATGTTGGGCTCTGTGCTGATAGCTCAGAGCCTGGAGCCTGCTTCAGATTCTGTGTCTCCCTCTCTCTCTCTGCCCCTTCCCTGCTTGCACTCTGTCTCTCTCTGTCTCTCAAACTAAATAAAAATGTTAAAAAAACATTTAAAAAATTAACTCTTGTTCTCCTAAACAATAAGACAGATGAAGTTCATATCGTGCATCCATGCATTTCCCCTAAATATTTGCAGTTAGAATTTCATTTCTTAAAGACATTTTCTAATAGAAAGAATGTAAATATAAATTTCCTTACTTTCTGTAAACATGTATCTCAAAACATGGCCTATAATAAGTTTTGGGAAGTTTTAATATATTAGGGGAAGATTCCCTACATTACATTCTGGAGGACTTTATAAATCAAAGCAAAGTTTTATGATGTGAATAGTGGTCTCTAAGCTTCAGAATTTTGATAATCTTGGGAAAATCTTGATTTTTTTGACTCTTCTTTTTAAATGTAAAAAAAAAAGGATGACTCCAAGAGTAATGGTAATAACAATGAGATGATCACAGAGTAATTATATCACTGGGTAATTATAAGATGAAGAAAATAGTTATGAGAGCTCACATTGTAAAGTGCAATACTTTATAAATGCTAGAAATATTACTTCAAATCAAAACAAGAAATATTCTGAGGTCTATGATTTGAAGCACAGTGACCAAAGAAAAAATATTATTTTAGCTCTAAAATGAGAAAACCCTATTAAAACTGAGAATTACAAGAAATTTTTCAGCTGCAAGTTGAATGTCCTGACAAATATCATTAGTAAATCTTATCAATAAAAGTCAAATTTATGGTCCCTTTTAATTTTTTTTTAACTTTGGTTCAACTGATTTTCTAGGATCTTATCTTTGGCATCATGGTCTCAAGTTTTCCTTCTCCACTGAGAAACTAAAAATGAGTTGCCTACTTTTCTGATTCTCAAACACTATCAAAGTGTCAAGGATGTAGAAAAACTAACTAACTGTATCTCATTCAGAAATCCCTTAATTATCTATATATACCACTTATCCTTGTTCTCTGCAGCCTATGACTACAAATCAAGTTGTACTTCTTTATTCAAATCACAGTAGCACAAGGACCCATGCACCACCTTACCAGATATTGCTCCCCAAGAGGTTTCATGGATTTCTGGGAATTTTCCTAAAGTACTGACACCAAAACAAGATCCTCAGATTCAGTGGCTTGGGGCCTTTTTCTTGCCTACAGCCTGCTATGCCTGTTGCTGAAGGTGCTTGTGAATTAGGAGTTCTGGGCAAAGCTCTCTGTGCTACTGATGCCACTTCTGCCCCTTTTCCCATCTCAGATGGGGCACTACTCACTAACCTGTCCAAAGGTCAATCTTGACTACTCTTACCTGCTGCCCAGATGTTGGCTGCTCTGGAATCTAGGCCTTGTACTTCCAGTTGTGACTGCCAGGGGCAATCTTACTGCTGTCCTGCAGATGGCAAAGAGTAGAAGCTCTGCCGCCACTCATTTCTACAGCCCCTCCACATGCCACAGGAATGTCACCACTGCAGGCCTTTCCACTCTTTGGAGTCTGGGATGGTTACTTTTATGTGTCAACTTGATGGAGAGATACCAGATAGCTGGTAAAACTATTTCTGCATGTGTTTCTGGAAGAGATTAGTGTTTGAATCAGTAGACTGAGTGAAGAAGATCCACTCTTACTGATGTGGGTGGCCATCATCCAATCTGTTTAAGAACAATAATAATTAAGGGATTTCTGATTGGGATCTAGTTCATTAGTTTTTCTCCATCCCCAACACTTTGAAATAGATCAAAAAAGTGGAGGGAGAGCAATTTGTTCTCTTTTTGAGCTGAGGCATCCATCTTCTCCTGCCCTTGGACATTGGAGCTCCTGGTTCTTGGACCTTATGACCCTGGGAGTTACATCAGCTGCACCCCCCTCCCACATCCCAGCTCCTTCTCAGGGCTTTGGCCTCAAACTGGGAGTTAGACAATTGGCTCTCCTAGTTCTCAGGCCTTTGAACTCAGACTAAATTATACCACCAGGTTTCCTGTTCTCCAGCTTGCAGAGGGAAAGTCATGGGACTTCTCAACCTCCTATAATAAATCTTCTTGTGTGTGTGTGTGTGTGGGTGTGTGTGGTTTCCTATTGGTTTTACTTCTCTGGGGAACTCTGATAAGTAAAGAGTCCGTTAGCTCCAAGATCCAGGAAAAAGTCTCTTCTCCACTCTCAGTTCAAATTCTTGCCTAAGAATCTACCCCAGGATTAACCATACCATTAAAAATTGACCCATGATTCGTAAATTCCCTGAAATCCAACTATTTAGTCTTTTTTATGATCACTTTGTTACTTATATTAAAGCCAGACTGGTACTAAATATTTTGGAAGTTTTTAAAGTTTGAGCTGAATGACTGTCCAGGCTGAATAGAGTTAATAAATCTTAGCAATGGAGTTCATTTTGTTAAGGGCTATCAGTAACTAAAATCATAACATTTTATAGTGTTCCTAATATTCTTTATAATTTAACTATAGGCAATAACTTCTATATTTGCTAATTTCCATATTTTTGCTGATTGTCAGAATATACTGTTTATAACTTAGTGATCACATCAGACACATCTTCAGTAGCAATGAACTTTAATTTGCAGATTTGTTAAGTGAAAGATATACTATAAGCATACATATTCAGAAATATTGGGGTTTATTTGATATATGAGAGTATATATAATGTATGATCATTTTATTTACAGGTTACCAGCTTTTACAGGAGATAATGGTCTCAAATCTTGCATTCAAGTGCTCTGCTATTAAATAATTGCCTAAGACTGGGATCTATCTACCTGAGAATATTATGTAATAAGAATTGCTGGACTTAATTCTGTTCTCAGATGTTCAAATTCGTATTGACTTCAACCCTCTGACTCAGAACATCTATTGTGTGTGATTATTCATGTACAAATGAGGCTAAGTAATTATGCAGGGTATTAGCATATTTGTACATAGTGATGTGAAGTGAATTCCATATAACCCTCTGAGCTTTTGCAAGAAAATGGAAAGAAACTGATATCCATTCATGGGATGCTCTTTTATCTAAGAGCCATTTCTTCAAGCTAACTTTAGGATGATAATATTCAGGTGCAAATAAAAACAGAGAACATTACAAGTCCCCATACTTTCACAATGTCCTTTTGTATGTAAGAGTCTGTCAGTTAGTTCAATGTGGAAGCTCAGTTAGAAGTTATATTTGGAGTTAGGCAACACATCCTGTTATGTAGTTCTAGTTTTATGCATTTAATTGTAAAAGACTTTGAGCCTGCTAGTAAATAACTTGTCCACACTTAAAGACTGGAAATACATTTGAGTATCTGCTGATCTTGGGAGGAGGCCCAAATGATATAAACTACAGACAGTGCTACGATATGCTTGAGAGAATTTGCTAAGGGACAAAGAGTCTCATGACACCAGCCAAATTTGGTGAAGCACAGGGGAGTCAGTGACCCATGTAGTTCCCTTGTAGAGATTAGAAGAAGTTCATTTTCAGTACTTCAGCATAAAACCTCTGAATATTGAAAACCAGCATTCTCAACAGGATGAAATTATAATTTGTTATCCCAAATAGGACAATTTTGAGAGTCCAAGAAGGTGTTATTTATAATTACTTATAAATTCATATAAGTGTGACTATTCCTGTCAATTTGGATATGCTGTTACCAAACCTAAATAATACCACTATGGTTCTTGCTAAAAGAATAAAATTTAGGAAAGAAGACTTTTCCTTCTGTTAGAAGGGCAAAAAGCATCAAAGATTAAGAGACGGACTCTGATGGGTAAAGATTTCCAAGAGCCATAGGCAAAAGGGAGTCATGGGCAGAGACCCAAAGAAAAGTCATGAAGGCAAAGTTTTTTGAGCCACATTCCAGAGTCTGCCTGTGCAGCAGAAGTAGCTTGCAGCTCACGAAGCAGTCAGTGTGAAGAGTGTAGACAGTAGCAGTGGTATGGAGCAGCTAATAAAAACTGTAGGGCCCATGGGCGATCAAAGCAGAGCAGTGCTACAGCATGGCTCACAGTGTAAGAAACATAAATAGGGTGACCAAAAGTCCTGGTTTGCTTGAAATGGTCCTGGAATAATAATTAATGATGCTCCTATAGTGGGTCCTCTTAGTGACTCACCGAGAGTTTTAACAGACTGGTGCACCCATTTCTTAACTGCTGTGAGTGTGAAAGGCTGATGACTTATAGCTGACACCAGCTCAGGCCTCCCTGCCCAATACACATACACATACACACACAAGTGCTCTCAACTAAAGGGGTGGAATGGTCTTCCAGGAGTGAGTGATTCACGGCCAATGACTGACAGAAAGAAATAGATTCAAAAGGTCCTTCCCTTAGCTCATGAAGGGGATAACTTTATAGAGTAATTCATGCCCTAGAGTTTCCTGTGGCTCATGTCAGGACCATACTGAGACCACTTGCCTGGTTCTTCCCTGTTTTCCTATTCCACCTGCCTCTCTCCCTTACAGTTTTACTTTTTCCCTCAGTAAGTCACAAGTACATAAATCCTTGTCTCAGGTGGGTTCTTCTTATAGGGAATTTGACCTAAGGCAACATCCTTGGACTCTCAAGAGTGTCTCCATTTGCATGGAGACATCAAAGTCTGTTGCAGGTGACATCAGCAGAGACCTGCAGAGTAAAGTTTGGAAGAGACAGTGAGATTTCAGAGGATCAGTAGGAAGGTAGAGAGAGGTGGGGGGAGAGTATGTGGCAGACCGTATGTGATGGCCTCACTCTAGGGATTTTTACAGCTATACTACACAGGGATAAGGTCCTGTGTCAGGGGGTGAGAGTTACTAATTTCATGGGCTTTAGGTCTAACTGTCAGAGTTTATTTTGTGTGATTCTAAGGGATATTCTATTTATATAGGTATTAATGTAATGTAGGTGTTGAAGTCACTCTTTCCTTTTTGGTAAGATAAAATTAACACAGTTTCATTATTTTACACCTTAGATAGTCTAATGTGTCGCCCCAAGGCTAGTGCAAGTTTTGGGTGCTTATACTCTACATCAGACTCTGGGTTCTGCTTTTGCTGTCCTGGGTCTCATTTACTTGTCTATTGGAAGGTCACCGGGTGACATTAAGTGAAAGTTGACTCAGTGGAATCATGTGGGAGGTGGGGCTTCTTGGGAAGAGTGGAGGGTGAGGAAGTGAAGACATACTGAAGAGCTCACTGACAGAAGATGGTGCAATGGGCCATGACCCCCTGTCTAAAGACGATTATTAAAACTATGGAAACCATTGAAGTATATTTTTGTGTGAATAATAAAAACAGCTCATACTTACATAACTTACCACATGTCCAAAACTAAATACTCCTCAAATATCAGCTTGTTTAATTCTCAATTTTCATAAGAACCTACCATCTTACAGGTGGAATGAACTCACAGAAGGGGTCAGTAGTGGGCTTAGTGTTATGCAGCTATTCCAGGGTGGGTCCAAGATTCCCATCCCAGCACTCTATATTTCCAGAGCCCATGCTTTTTAGAGTAGAGGGCACTGGCTCTCATAAAAATAGGAGCAATCCTGGGGCACCTGGGTGGTTTGGTCAGTTAAGCATCTGACTTTAGCTCAGGTCATGATCTTATGGCTTGTGAGTTCAAGTGCCAAATTGGTCTCTCTGCTGTCAGCATAGAGCATGCTTTAGATCCTCTGTTCCCACCCCTCTCTCGCCCACCCCTTCCCTGCTTGCACGTGCACTCAAGCACACACCCACATTCTCTCTCTCAAAAATAAATAAACATTAAAAAAAAATAGTGATCCTTTAGGGACAGAGGTAATGGGGATGGAAGGGGGAATACTTCAGGAGCAGAAGTAATGTAACATAGGTGTTGAAGTCATCCCAGCAATGGGAGAGGGCTGGAATCAGTGTGCATGTGGAAGAATCCTATCCACAGAAATCAGAGCAATCTACTTGATGGGATGCGGATGATAGGAGGTTGTTAGCCTTCATTGTGGCTCTCTTCTGATGTTGTTTTTCATTTTTCCTCAGTGTAATGTGAGTTAAGGGTGAAGTAGGGAAGGACTTATTGAACATTTAAAAGGAGAGGAGACGTGAAATATATGAGAAATAGTGACCTCATTTCTTTCAGGTCCCACCACAGATCTCGAAGAGGTTATCAACCAAATAAGACACCTATTAAATTTAGGACCTTGGCTACTTCCTATTCTAAAGCTTGGTTGACCTCCATCTTGTTCCCTGGTTACTTTCTTAGTGGTCCAGGAACTCCCTTCTATGTGAGGCTTGAGCTCTTTTACATGGCCAAATTTCATGAAAATGGAGGAGTGTCGCTTCTCCAAGAATCCTATTAAGGACATATGGAAATTACAATAAGGTTTTAAGATGGCCAAGGGCTAAATTGAAGCATTTCATGTGCCTCGTTAAAACAAAATACCAAATACCACAATTGAAAAAGAATGAACCTTTAAAACCAATTGTCTGAGACCTCACCCCAGGAAGTTTTATTTTCCTACAGATTAAGCATGTCTTTTCATTTTCGTGGAAAGATATCTGCTTGTAAAAGTGTTTTATGTACAGTTTAAGTGCCATTAGTGTGGTGTCACAGGAAAATGTGCATTGCTTTGTGAATGTTCTTTGTATCTTTCTTCCTTGCTTTCTGTCAAGATATGTCTTCAGCTCCTGGTCCATTAATGCCTGAGATGTTCAAATATGTAAACACATACACTATGAATTTGTTTAAAATTTGGCAAATAATGCACTAATTCCTTCTGGTTTAATATTTTCAGTTGTAGCTAAGCATCCTTGACTTGGGTTCTTCTACATGTTAATCTGTATTCCAGGACATTTTTGATGCCATTTCTAAACCTAAACACACAACTGTTTTGAGAAGGAAAGAAAAGGTACTGAAGGTTTTGCCTCACTTGTCTAAATGACCAACTATATTTAACCTGTGACAAGTTTTCTCAGAGGTGTTCTAAAAGTCATTTAACTCTTCTATGTCTAGTGGGAATTTTCAGTGAAGCTGGTGAATCTGTGCATGCTTGTGAACTTAGCCTTAAAAGTGATCCATCTGTAGCTCATAACCTCCCTTCCTGGATCCGCTGTCAAGGTCACCACATCTGCTCATTACTGTGGAGGAGATATATAGACAGTTAATGCAATGGTGAAGAGGTGCACGTAGTTCAAAGTTGAAAAAAGAACCCACTTTCTCAAAGAGGTGACATCATGGAAAAGGAAGAATTACTTTGGGAAGAAGGAATTCCAATTACATGGGCCAGGATTCCAAGCCAGGATGGTAACAATACTGGTTTCCTCTTCTATCTTCAATCCAACATGCTGTGCATTTGAACTTCTAATTCTGCTTGAAACATCACAGTTCTTCCATTCACTTCTAGTATTCTGTGTGATGGAGACATTAATTGCTCCCTGTCTCTTAGGAGTTACAGAGAGATTATAATAATTTTTGATAAAGAATCCTGAGAACTCATTTGTAAAATCTCCTTTGGGAAAAGAATGATTAATCCTTGAATAAATAACTTTATAAGCCAAAAAGTAAAAAAGGAAAATCTTAGAAATAATGTTAATCTATAAATCCCAGACTCTGGTTTTTATTGGCCACTTATTAGGCTTTTCTTAAAAGAGAAATTATTTTTTATTTCAGATTGAAACCTTTGAGTGAAAAGGAGATAGAGAAGGCACAGCTAATTTCTGTATGCACTGAGATAGCATTTAATGGTTTAATTAATATGCAGATTAAGTGGTAGATATAAAACCTTACTATTCTGAGTCTAACCAGGGAGTTAAGAATATTGTGTTTTCATTTCAAGCAAACAAATGCAAAGAAAGGAAATCATAGTTGATAAAGAGTGGTGTTGCCAGATTGATAAATTACCCAAAATATACATGATGATCTTTTTTGTAACTTCAGAATTTTTTTGTAGTTCATATCTAATATACTTTTATTGTCTTTTACAGTTTTAGATATAGTAAAATAGAGTTAACTTTAGAAATTTTCCTTTGATTTTAATTAGGTACAAATTATTTTAATCATAGAGATACTGAAATAGCCCCTGACTCTTAAAAAATTACGGTGATGAATTATATATAATGTAAAATTTACCATCTTAACCATTTTTAAATGTGTAGAGCAGTAATACTAAATATATTCTATTGTGCCACCATCACTTCTACCCATCTCCAAAACTTTTTATGTCTTGTAAAACTGAGATTCTATACCCATTAAACAATAACTCCCCATTCTCTCTGCTCCCCAATCCCTTGACTTTTAAATAGAATGTGTTCTAAATAACTTTTAAAAATTGAAATGGCAATTTATTATGGAAGCAACCAAGTTAGTGATGATCAAATTCACAAAGTAGTCCACAAAAGCCTATTTACAGACTAGCTCACAAGACCTTTTAAATTGACTAAAAATAGACAAATCAATGGAATTAGAAATCATAATAAGCAGTGGCCTGAAATTTACAGTCAATAAAAGGTATCTGTACCCAAACATCACTTCACTGGACACAAGATAATCGTGGTAAGGAAAATTTGGAAATGGGCAAAGTTTGTGTTTCGTATCTGTCATGTCTTTTCTAGCATTTATCTTATATTCTGGTGCTTTTCCCTCCAACTCCTAAGCTCTCACTTCCTGGACACTATCTTAAGCCTTAATGTAATGCCCCACACAGGTCTGAATCATTCCTCGAGAGTCCCACACATTCAAAGTACTTCCCTTTCTGCACATTTCAGTTGGAGATTTTAAAAAAAGTAAAAATGGGGGTGTTTTATATTAAAACAGACTTGAAGGATACCTGCAAACATCTACAAGTGATTTTTCACATTCTTAGAACCCATGAGAATTCAGAGGGTTAGTACATCAGCAGATAAAAATATAATGAATAGATTCCATCACACCATGCACAATAGTAAATGAAGAGCATTGACAAGCACTAGTGATGAGGTTCATTACAGTCTGGGCTCATTATCAGTCATTTCTGAGATGCCAACTTTGAGGTTTGCAGAGAGGCTGCTCTGTCATTAAACTTAAGAAAATACTAAATTAGATTTGCTGGTTGGATCATAGATATTGAACTTTATAAATTTCCTCTAGTCCGTATCTCAATTTCCATTCTCTATCGGTTTCACATTCCATGTTTTATGCTTTTAGAGAAACTTTAAGCTGAGCTGGTCTAGGAGTGGGGTGCTGTGAAAGTTTAAAATGTAAATTTTGGAGGAAGAAGTGTTGCCTACAAATCCCTAGGTGAGAATTATTCTTTTAAGCTTCTGTGATTGGTTTGTATATAGGGACCTACATCTAATGGTCTTTATTTTACTGGGAAACATTACTGTCAGGTAAAGTAGGCAAATTTCTTTGTAAGTCAATCGTCACACAAATGATATTTCCTATCTTATGGTACCATATCCATCATTTCCTAGGAGACTTTCAAGTTTTTTAGCGGCCTCACATGACTCTGCTTAGACACTCTCTAACCCATGAAATCTCATCTACTAGCAAACGGACAACCATTTAGTTTTTACTTTTCACAACATTTGGATTGTGATAGTTTGCCTTGAGATTTTTGTTGGCATGTAAATTTTACAGTCAGAGAAGGACAGATATCATATGTTTTCACTCATATGTGGATCTTGAGAAACTGAACAGAAGACCATGGGGAAGGGAAGGGGGAAAAATAGATACAAACAGAGAGGGAAGGAGACACACCATGAGAGACTATTAAATACTGAGAACAAACTAAGGGTGGATGGCGGGGGTGGAGAAGGAAAATGGGTGGTGGACATTGAGAAGAACACTTGTTGGGATGAACACTGGGTATTGTATGTAAGCCAATTTGACAATAAATTATATTCATTAAAAATTATAATAAAAAAATTAAATAAATAAAAAATAAGAAAACTTTATTGGTTGGAATGCAGGAAAGGGAAAGATTCTTTCTGATATTTAAATGTTAAGATTTGTCTAATTCCCCAGTGTTTCCTCACAGTATACCTGATGATAGTGGTTGGATAGACTCCTAAGAAAATAAAAAGCTTTTCTGTTTTTTTTTTTTTCTGTTTATTTATTATTGAGACAGAGAGGAACAGAGAATGAGTAGGGGAGGGGCAGAAAGAGAGGGAGACACAGAATCCAAAGCAGGCTCCAGGCTCTGAGCTGTCAGCACAGAGCCCGACGTGGGGTTCGAACCCACGAACTGTGAGATCATGACCTGAGCCGAAGCCGGACATTTAACCTACTGAACCACCCAGGAACCCCAAAGCTTTTCTGGTTTAAAGAGTCCATCCATGGCATTCAGTCTGGTCAAGTTTGCCTGTGTAGAGCTCTTCCATAGCAGAGGGACCATTGCTTACCTCTGGTGCATGAAGGTCAACCCTTGATTGATGGTCATCCTTCAGCTAAATGTTACCATTTCTTGCTGGCTAGGACATTTCAGCAAATGCCTTTGTTCTAAAAAGAAACCATGCAAATGCATGTACATATTCTTACAGCATACTTTAGTAATTAAAATAACCACAAGTCCTGTGGTCACAGAGCTGTTCCACTTATTACAGTATACTGTTTTAACATTCAGTTCTCAAAGATTATTCGTACACTTACTAGTATGCTTGGAGAATAATATCCATTAAGGATTAGATGTTTGAAAGGTATATTTTTTAGTAACACTAAGTCTTGTCTTCTTATTCTTTTATTTTAATCATTACTGCACTTGGTGTAAAACTGTGACATCTTCGCATCAGTAATTCTTACAGGTATAATGCCAAGTAAAGTTACCCTTTTCGGCTCAAAACATTGCCATGGGATAAAACTAAATTGGGGTTAAAGAAACAATATAAAAGTAAATCAGAACAGACATTTATAGGAAGGAAATAATATTTTTATTGAATGGCCTACAGCAGCAGTAATGTTCAGAAATGGGAAAATGCCATCTTAAGGAAAATAGACAAATAATAGGAGACTCAGTTTGAAGGACCAAAAACTTGTAATTTATAAATTTTCTCAATGTTATAAAATTTTTTTTTATCAAAAGGGTAGGCCATTATTTGTTTATACACTAAGCCTGGTCTACATAAACAAAAGGAAATGGAATTATGTAATAAAGCTGACCAGCTTAAGCAGCTGATCTAGATTAGTCTTATATATCTTTAATATTCTGTGTATTTGGATTCTCTTTATATTTAGTTACAGATGATTCTATATAGAATTATCTGTTATTTATCTCAGTTAATGGTGAAAAGGGACAAAACCTTTGGTCTTAGATTATGACTGTATCTTCCAAGGGCTAGTAATAGAAGCTGATCTTTACTGACCATTCAGTCATGCAATTCTAATAGTAGTCACTCAGTGATTTACATATAGGGGAAGTAGGTCAATTGAACAAATAGAAACCATGAAGTAAAAATATTCTGTTGCTACTATGCCCTATTTCTGTTACTGGAAATATTAGCATCAGAGTTAGTTAACACAGTTACAGTGAAAAACTCTATGAATGGTCTGGAATATTTAAGCAAAGCTTTCAAAACTCTTGGCCAAAAATATTTACATTTACACCTGTACTGGCTTTATGTATCAGCTGCATTCACTTAATAATTCACCAATTATTAATCTTATAAACTTTGATGTGTGCCTAGAAATGACTGGAATGCTTTTTGGGATCACCTTATCTCCAGAAATTAGCCAGTAGTTTTTCATTGCAGACCTACTCAGTCTTCAGGGTTTGGAGCACAAGGCAAGGCATTTATTTGCCAAAGGGCCCCTGAAAGTCTCTTCTCTTATTTTCTTCTCCCTTCTCTCCCTTTAACTTACCAGCTCCATCAGCCTTGGCTACTTACGTCCCAAGCCACAAATTCCATTTATTCTTTGTGACTAAGCCTCTAAAACATCTTTGTTCCAGAAGTTTCACAATCTTATTTATTACAAGACAAATCTCTCTCTCTCTCTCTCTCTCTCTCTCTCTATATATATATATATATATATATATATATATATATAATTCATTTATTTATTTATTTATTTTTGGCCTTCTAAAGGTTTTTCATGCCAATAGACTCATTCTCCACTAAAGCTTGGGGTGGGGCAAGGCAAAGTTAGTGAAGGGTCTGAAGATCTGTGGCCAACACATCTTCTATGGTTGGTGTGGAGATGATCTTAGAGATCCAACTGCCATTTTCAAAGTATTTTACTAATTAAACAATGTAGAAAAGGCTGTGTTTTGGTAATAACATCAATTTGTTTGTAGTTTTCCCATGTTACCCTTTACTTATAAGGTACGTTTTTAAAGATTGCACTGTTAATAGGCAACACTTTCCTGTAACTTTGTTATATACTTTTGCATGCTATGTTGCACACAAAACCAAATTTACTATACCCGGTATTGACTTTAGCAAGAGTAGTGCCTTACTTTTCCATAGTTTAGAAATGGAAAGACAATCTTCTTTTCACTTCTGATTTTCCAATTTAAATGTGTATATAGTAAGAATATCCTTTTATAAGCATCTCACCAACAGGATTTTCTACTTGCAAATGGAATTTTAAAAATTTGCTAATGTGATATACAGGCAGGACAGTAATTCTTGACAAATATGGCTCCTTTCCTACTGTCGTGAGACTACATCAGTAACCTTTGCTGATGGGAGTCATAATGTGCACTGAAAGAAATGAGTTTAAATCATTCAGAGAGCTGGTGAGAGGTTTGAAGCTAAGTTTGGAAGGACATATAATTAGCTGGACTGTATGCTTCTGCCACTTTTGAGATATTGGGGGAAGGTTGCATTACCTGAAAAAGCATTTCACTGACTTTCAAAGAGAAAAAAGATCTAAGATAGGAGAAGTGAACTGTACCCATCAGAACCTCAGCTGAGGGAAAATGTGAGATTACAGAAGGGATGTTGCAAAAGGGTAACATAGTAGTGCTGATGGGGCAGTTCTAAGATCTTGGTTATTAGTAAATAACTAAGAATTGGTTATTTGAATTGGTTACTGAATGCAAGTCTACATTTACTATTAGGGAGTCACTGGCTTTCGAAAATGCTCTCCAGGCATTTCTTAAAGCAAAAAGAAAGCATCCCAGTTAATACATGGGAGGCATCAAGGATTAGAAAGGGCCCTGGCATTAAAATTTGCCATATGCATTTGGAAAGTCAGAGAAAGGTATCCTGATCCTTTTCAACTTTTAAGCGCTCTCAAGAATTGTAATTCTCTGTGGTGCTGAATTATAGGGAAAAATGACATACACAAAAAAATGTCCTGTGTCTTCTAGAAAGATTCTAGATAAAATGCCCAAAACTTATTAGCTGTCTGTGTAGAAAAGGAAGGGCAAACAAATTTCAGACGTATACCAGTCAGGCCTACAAGAGTGCAGGTCATACATAAGTGTACAATTTTTATTTTTGCACATTCATATTTGAGGCAGAACACATTCATGAGGTAGAACACTCATTTGATCCATAGTTATTGAGCATCGTTATATGCCAGATGGTCTGCTAGATCCTGGGGATATAAACATTCCTGACCTCAGTGAGTTTATTCTCTACACAAGGAAATAGAAATAAAGAGGCAAACAAACAAAAGAAAGTAAAAATTGAGGTGAGAACTATAAAGAAAACAAATATGTTTGCAATAGGGAATAGCATGTGAAAAGCATTTTATTGATTTATTTTTTTAAATGTTTGTTTATTTTTGAGAGAGATACAGAACCGTAGTGGGAGAGGGGCAGAGAGAGATGGAGACACAGAATTTGAAGCAGGCTCCAGGCCCTGAGCTGTCAGCACAGAGCCCCATGTGAGGCTCAAACTCACGAGCCGTGAGGTCATGACCTGAGCAGAAGTTGAACGCTCAACCGACTGAGCCACCCAGGTGCTCCAAAAGAAGTACTTTAGACAGTATGATCGATATAGTCCTAAGAGTACATTTAGATGGACCTGAGAGATAAGAAAAACCATTCACATGGAAAAAGAATTCAAAAAACCTGGCACAGTAGAACGCTTGAAATACTAAAAGAATCCAAAGAATACCACTGGGGTTGGAATAGAGTGGGCAGATAAGTTGATTTTCATAATAGTGGGTTAAAGATATAGTTAAGCATTTCCACTTATACTAGAGGATTTTAGGAGATAAGGTTTAATGTATTTGGTTATCAAAGAGAGTGCAATTTTATATGCTCACTTTCCTACATGGACAGAGATGATCTCTACAGGCCAAGAATCAGAACTTGGAAGGGAAGAAGCTTATAACTCTTCCTTTCTACTCTTGGAAAGGTGAAGTTTATTTATCTCTATTACAGACAATTGCTCATTGATAGTGGGATCCTCTGATGGTTCCATCCACTTAGATGGAATGGATACCTGTTTAAGCTTAGATACCTCTTTAAGACACATTATTCATGTGATCATTTTTACTTGGGAAAACTCAGGGGTTCCAGTGGCTAGGAAATTTAGAATTTAGAAATTCTTTAGAATTTCTGAGAGTTTGGAATCCTATACTATTTTTTTAACTTTACATTTTTGCTCTGAATTTGAATCTCTCTTACTCAGTTACACTTTCTCTAATATACATACTTAAGATGTGTGTTTTTTGGTTTCAAATCTATGTATTCAGGACCACTTGTGTGGCCTAGTCATTTAAGCATCTGTTCATGGGCTAGAGCCCCACCTAGGACTCTGGGCTGTCAGCTTGGGATTCTCTCTTTCCTTCTCTACCCCTTTGCCACTTGCACTCTCTCTCTCTCTCTAAATAAATGTATGTAAATACAGAAAATAACCTGAGGTTTTCTGGAAGGGAGGGAGCTAGGGTGTGGGTTAAATGGGTGATGGGCATTAAGGAGGGCACTTGTTGGGATGAGCACTGAGTGTTATACGTAAGTAATGATTCACTAAATACTACTCCTGAAATCAATACTACACTATATGTTAACTAACTTGAATTAAAACAAAACAAAACAAAACAAAACAAAACAAAAACTATGTGTTCAGTCAAATGCCAGAAATACCATGGATTTTTAATTCACCTCTGGGCTTATAACTTGTGCCATTTCCCTTTAATTATTTTAGAAAATATCTCTCACCAGAACATAGCTTTCTTAGTTAATACTTCTAAAAATAGTTCCTAACTTGGGAATTTAAGAGCCTAAAAGATAATTGTATCATCCTTTCATAGAACCAGTGGCTAAGGAATATTCACAACTTTTAGGGTCTCCCTAGTTTCTTTAGGGGAAGCTATACATGTTTGACACAAACATTGAACAGACAAGGTGGGGGGTTGAGCAAGATTTCTAAACTCAAGTAAATAACTTACTAGCTGTATGGGTTAGGAGAGGGCTATTGTGCTTATTTATTTGTTTTTAATCAAAAGAAGACTGAAATCATCAGTGATAGCTTTTCTGAGGAAAGGCATTGATCCTGGGTGGGGGTGGTTTGGGGACTTCAGTGGAAAAGATTATCAACTAATTTTTCCCCGCTCTCTGACAGAGCCCAAACATGACATTTGGTTAGTGGTGCAGGGATATTTTGATGGTGCAGAAGCCTGGGAACCTACAGCTGTTAGGAGCAGGATATTCTGCCCTAATGGCTAAGTGAGGTAGCTAAGAGAGGTTCTGACTGCATCATCCACTTGCTGTGCTTTGTGGAATAAGTCACTTAGCCTGTCTTGGCCTCAGTTTTCTCATCTGTTAAATACGTAATTTGTATCAGATTCTCTTCAGAGCAACCACGTTACTCTTCATTTACCAAAATATTTAATGAGCACCTACAGTGTACTAAGTACTATGATGAGTGCTAGGTAGGCAACATAAAACTAAAGACATTGAACAATTTACTTCTCCAAGGTCCAGGGTTTTTTTTTTTTTCCATGTATAAAACATGTGTTACAGGTAACTCCTATCTTTACAGTGTTTTAAGAATAATCTATGTAGATTACATAATCTATAAAGCATGGCACATAGGTTGTACTCAAGATATGGTCTCTATTACTATGACTTTTAGGAGTGGAGACTATAATCCTGGCCCTCATGGAGTCACTGAGGGGATCAGCAAATTGTATGTACTAGGATAAGGGAAGGGGGCTTTGATTCTGAAGGCAGCTCCTATAATCCCCAGCCCAGCAATTGCCTAAAAACAGCCTGTGATTTTGAACTTTGAGCTGTAGGGTCTCATTTTTTTCTACCTTTTATAGTCATAGTCATGAATATGATCTGTCCCACTATAAGGTTGGTGAAATTTAGTCTCCAAAGTCAGTGGTAATCTTATACTTTCCAAATTTTCCTGGTATAAAAACCCTAGATTAATGTCAAAGAATGTTGCAGATCTCATTTGGTATTAGTTTTATCTTAGTATTTATTGATCAATTGTGAAAATATATAATAACAAATGTCACCACATGGGAATATATTTACAATCAATTTATGTATTTAAACCCCAATAGTATTTACATACATTGAAACATGAAACATTGTATCATTTAAAACTCTCCAGAGAAAATGAAGCAATACTTATGCCACATATGGCTTACCTCAGTGTGAGGCTGTTATGTCCAAAATTTGTGACACAGGCTGGCAGGCTGGTAATTCTTGAAGAGGAGCTGATGTTAGATCGTGAAGTAAAATTTCTTCAGGAACCTCATTCTTGCTCTAAAAGCCTTTCATTTGAGTGAATGAAGCCCACCCACATTCTGGGGGCTAATCTCATTTACTTAAAGCCAATTTATTCTAGATATTAGCCTTAGCTACAAAATAGCTTCATAAAAACACCTATATTATTGCTTGATCAAAGAGCTGAGTACGGTAGCCTAGCCAAGTAAACACATAAAACCATCACAAGTACACATTTCTAAAAGACATTTGATTAATTCATCCTGTAAAAAGCATTTTGACATGCATTTGGATTGAAGACACTCTCTTTGGTTTTCTAGGGTCAAGGATCACAGATTGTATTCCATAGACTTAGATCAATGTGAAGATGGCATGATTTTTTAGGACCCACAATCTTTCTATACTGAGGGAACAACAAGAACATTAGGCAAGTATCCAACTGCTTTTTCCAGGGAAAAGTCTGATTTTGCTCATATCAAAGTTGTTAGATCTGCTTGGCTCACACTGTAACATCACTCAGCAGAACAAGCAGGGTTCTGAGAGCTCTCTGCTTGTGATTTGTGATTCCTGTTCTGTTGTTGAATACTCTTCCTAAAAACCCAACTAGCGAGATATGACTGCTCCAACTGGCCAACAAAGGCAACACAGAGAGGATTATGAATTATTACTAAGGAGTATTGATTTTTTTGAAATGATGGCTAAGATTTAAAAGGAAGCAGAAAAGCCAAATCCTTGATTGGAGAAGGCTCGCCCTTATACAGGTAGAAGGAACATCTTTATATAAATTTCTAGGAAGGATACACACGTTTATAAAAATAAGTCTTTCCATTCTAAATGTAATTTCTCATCTCCTCTCTTTGCTTTCTATCTGCCTCCTTTTCAATTCCTCTGGTCAAATATTTTACAAAACAATGTGCATTTTATAGGCTTTGGTCCAAACAGATTGAAAGCAGCTAAGAATTATTGCTAAACAAGTATTTACCTAATCTGAGAAATTCCATAGAACATATTATAGATGTTGAAGTTGACATGGCTTTGTCACTACAAGAGGTTGAGAATGAGGAATATTTCTTCTAATTCTATCCTAGCCTTAGTACTGACCAACTATATTGCACCTCATGTTAATTATTTAACAAGGAATCCAAACAAGGGAAGTAAAAATGATTATACAAATTGAAAAGTCATTTGAGAAAAAGTTCTTAGAAGAATCCTAAGGGCAGACTAGATTACTTACTGTCTTTGAGGATTTGTAGGGCATTTTGTAGGGGGATGTTGACCAGTTATCCTCTATGTCCACAAGGAAATGATGAAGAGAAAATAATCTTAAATCAATGGCAAGAGAGAGCTCTGTTGGACATGGGAGGTACTTCCAGATCATCTGTGTGATAAAACACTGAAATTGCCTGCTGAGGAAAGCAATGCTGTCTTTATCCCTAGACATTTGATATACTTCATAATAGTCATAGCTGAATGAGAAATTTCCCTGAGATAGGAAGCTGGACCACATATACCTTCAAACTCCCATGGAACTCATTATATTGGGCTGGCCTTTTTATGTACACATCAAGCATTTATTGAATATCTACTCTATTAGTTTTCTGTGTTGCCGTAACAAATTACCACAAGCTTAATGGCTTACAAATACAAATGTATTATCTTACAGTTTTATTGGCCAGAAATCTAGGAGACATTTCTTCTGTTAGTAGGCTGTGTTCCTTTATGGAGGCTCTAGGAGACCTTCCCTTTCCTTTGCTACTGATTTTGGTAGAATTCAGTTCCTTGTGCCTGTCACCTGAGGGCTGTTCCCTCCTTCTAGAGCCTGCCTTATTCTTTGGTTCATGTTTTCTTTCCTCTATCTTCAAAACCATCAGTGCAGGATTGAGTCCTCACATTTTATCTCTCTGACATTCCTCTGCCTTCTTCCACTTCTAAGACCTCTTTGATTAGATTGGGCCCCTCCCCTAATAATAGAGAATAATCTCCATATTTTAAGGTAGTTAAGGTATTCAGTATAAGGTAATTAAGGAATTAAGATAGTAAGACCTTAATTCCATTTTCAAACTTAATTCTCTTTTTCCATGAAACATACCATATTCCTAGGTCTGGGAATTAGAACACGGACATCTTTAGGGGAGAATTATTCTGTGTATCACAACTGCTGTGATATCAGCCCTGAGTGGTTTTTGTATTGAAGAAGAATCAACCTTTTTTTTTTTTTTAAATTGAGATACAGAGCGTGAGGAGGGCAGGGGCAGAGAGAGGGAGACACAGAATCTGAAACAGGCTCCAGGCTCCGAGCTGTCAGCACAGAGCCTGACGTGGGGCTGGGACCCACGAGCTGTGACATCATGACCTGAGCTGAAGCCGGTCACTTAACTGACTGAGCCACCCAGGTGCCCCAAGAATCAACCTAAGAAGCTATCCTATCATACTCTGAGTTTACAAATAATTAATTCAATAATATTTATGAGTACAAAGTATGCCATATATTATTTTAGGGGGTGATATTTTTCCCTTAAAGATAATATAGGCTACTAGAGATATCTACTATGTAAAGAAATGAACGTCACACTTAATGAGTACTATAATAGAATATAATAGAGTTCAACCTTTGTTTTTTATGGCTAGGGTCTGGGAAAGGGCAGAGAAGAAGATGTTTAAATAGAATTATTTAGGATGAATAGAGGAAAGTATTTTAAACCAAGGGAACAGCATGGAGAAGTGAAGTGTATGGCATAGCCAGGGCTATAAATATAGAGGGCATGTGTGAGTGTATCAGGAAATTCTAGAGTGGTGGGAGGAGGGGGAACGGATCTGAAAAACTTGGAGTTTATACTGCTGGCACTGAGAAAAATTTGAAAAGTTCTAAACTAGGATGTGATGATCTGATTTTCATTCCAGAGAGATCACTGAAGTAACACAAGTTCTAGCAGTAGAGATAAGAATATCTGTCCCTCTTACATAACTAATCTTCACTTATTTTACTTCCTAATCATTTATGTACATGACTTAGCTTCCTTATAGATTGAAAATTCTTTAAGGCAAAAATCTATATTTGATTCATCTTTGCATTTACTCAATGCTTATAAAATTATCTTTAAGCAGAAATGTAGATAAATATTTATTTGATAAATAATACCAAACACATAATCAGTGAATATAGTCTCTCTCATCAGTTTTAAAATATTTCAATGATTATAATGTAAGTAAATAAAACATTGTGTGCTTATAAATCAAAAGCTCATTTGCTATATGTAATCAACCTTTACCTGCATTTCTTCCAAGACAAATGCTATCATAATATTTGACTAGGATGAAGACCAAGGTTCATACTCAGGAAGGCACTATGCTAAGTGCTGAATAGTCAAAGAGTCGTAGAGCAAAGTTCTTATACTCTAGGAGTTTTTAGATATACTCAGGGTGAACAAAACATGCACATAAATTACCTAACAATAGCCAGGAACATACGCTAAACCACAATAGAGCAGCATACTCAATGAGTGTTCCTAGAAGTAAATGTGTGGGGAATTACCATGAGGTAGTTATAGCTTAGGAATATAGACTTTCCCTTTAGACAGATCTGTGCTTGGGCCTTGACTCTGCCTAGCTCTGTCACCTTGGGCAAATTATTTAATTTCTCTGTGACTTAATTTTCTGATCTGTGAATTAAGATAATTAGAATATTTCCTACTTCATAGGGGGGTTATAAAGATTAAATAATATATATTTTATATCTAATAATATATACCTTATATTATTAGATATATGTATATATAAATTAAAATATTTATATATAATAAATATATTTTTAAAACATATAAATAAGATTGTGATCTTAATCAAAGATTATCTATCAATTTACTTACCTACAGTGTTTGGCACTTAGTAAAATCTTCTAATATAAACATTTTATCATTATTTGTACACAAAGAAGATTGTAAAGTCTTCCTGGAAAAGATAAGATTAGGGCTGAACTATGAAATATAAGAGAGGCTTTTGTGGGAGGGAAAAGGCACGGAGAGGAGAGGAACTGAATTAGAAAAGTAGAAATTCAGCCTTTAGTGCTCTTCTTTCTTTCTGATAACCTCCACAAAGTAAAGTGCTTTTAGTTCAGGAAGGTTAAGGAAATGTAAGAGAATACCTGAAATTATTCTTCTAATATGACTGGTAATGTATTTAAAGATGTCTTTATCTGTGGCATAGGACTTTTAACAAGAGCAATAGCCATCAGAAAATGGATATCAATAGAATTAGAAGGTCTTTTTTTAGAAGAAATCCATAGTGTATAAAGAGCATTCGGATCTTGTAGATTGACCTGTTCTGAAATAAAGTGCTGAGGTTGAGTCACAGTATCACAGACCAGGTGAGTTAGCTAACCTGTCATTTCTATCTCTTCATTCAGAGACTGATGAGTTCTAGATCTTATATCAGGAGAGGAACCTATGGTGAAACATAAATTTTGCCCATATTCCCTGGAACTATCTGGACAAATAAAAATTCCTTCCTGCTTGAGAAGTGGTCCTGAGAAAGCAGGGTGGGGAGGAGCGTGTCTTGCTGCCACATTTCTTAGGAGACAAAGAGTAGCTTTCATTCTGTGATGCGAAGTGAAGCTTCTGCCAAAATGCCTAGGGCTGTGGAGTTAGAGATGTAGTGTGCTACAGGACAACAAAACCTAGATTGCACCAGTCATGGGTGAATCAAATCATGTCATGGCTTACCACCCAAGTGACAATGATTGAAATGGAAGATATGGGCTGAAGTGGTTTAAAAACTACCTATACATCAGACTGCTTGGATTGAGATCTCTCCATAGGGTAATCGAACATCCAGATTTGCTTGGGATGAAGAGATTTCTTGAAAAACAGGACTTTCAGTGCTAAACTAGACAGGACTGGGGAAACTGGTATAGTTGATAACTGTAACCCACTAGCTGTGTGACCTTGATCAAGCGACTCAATCTTTCATGCCTCAGTTTCCCCTTCTATAAAATGTTAATTATAATATGGCCCACTTCTTAGGTTTTTTGCATAATAATTTTTACCAGGGCCAGAACATAGTAAGGCACTAAAAACTTTTGACTCAGTGTATGTGTCATTTTCCTATGGCCGCTGAAACAAATTACCACATGCATAGTGGTTTAGAATAATAAAAATGTATTTGCTCATGGTTAGGGAGGACAGAAGTCCAAAATGAGTTTTGTTGGGCTGAAGTCAAGGTACTTGCACAGGGATGCACTCCCTGTGGTGGCTCTAAAGGAGAATATGTTCTTTGCCTCTTCCAGTTTCTAGTGGCCACTGGCATTCCTTGCCTTCTGGCTGTATCACTCCTATCTCTGCCTATCCCTATACATCACCTCTTCTTTACGTAGTGAAGTCTCTCTCTGCCTTTCTTATAAGGACACTTGTGATTGCATGAAGAGCCCACCTGTATAATCTGAGACAATCCCCTCATTTTAAGATTCCTAATCACATGTGCAAAGAAGCTCTTTCCAGATAAGGTTACAGGTTCCTGGGATTGGTACCTGATCATTTTATGGGCTAATATTCAGCTTATTTGTTGCAGTGATCAAATGAGATAAGAGCTGGGCATACAGTAGGTGCTCATTGTAGATTGAGATTTTTTTTTTCTGTTATTCCTTTCTCTTTGTCCAATAGATGGCTTAATGAACTTTACTGTCTCACAGGTTTGGAGACTGAAATTAGTCTGTCAACAGAACAACGTTTCCTTTGAGACCTGTGGGGAAGAATCCTTTCTCACCCCTTCTACCTTCTGGTGTTTGCTGGCAGTCCTTGCTCTTCCTTGGTTTGTAATACATCACTGCAATCTCTGCCTCTGTCCTCACATGACATCTTCTCTGTGTGTTTGTGTACATAGGTCCCTCTTATTACAAAGACATGAGTCTTGTTGGATTAGCGTCCATCCTAATGACCTCATTTTAATTTGATTACATTTCTAAAAAGCCTATTTCCATTTAAGGTTACATTCACGGGTACTGGGGGTAGAACTTCAACCTACCTTTTTAGGAGACACAATATACATTTTGGGGTAGACAGTATACCTTTTTGGGGAGGCAAAAGATACATTGTCTTGATTTCCTTTTGAGGAACCATCACACTCTCAATTCTCAGGCATAAGTTTTAAATAGGATTGAACTGACCTCAATTCCAAGGAAGGACTATGATTGGTTTAGTGAGAGAACCTTGCCTCATCTCCCAAGGCCCTCTGCTTCATTCTGGGTGTGTATACATTTCATTTAAAACTGTTGGAACACTAAAAGACATTTGCTAGGGTTCTTGAGGGAAAAAAGAGGCTTATTTGTTTGTCTGTTTAATTGATTTGGAAACTAAGTATGGAATAAGGATTTGAAGTTTGGGTCTACTAAAGCCATTTCACTAACCCTTCGGGCATCAAAAAGCAGATAAAGCCAACCTACAGAAGGAAATATACTAAGAGATTAAGAGTGCTATGCCCCGATGACTTTGTGTCTCAGCCACTTAGTACCTGATACCATCCAGTTGTTAGAGTTTTCTGAGACAAAAGGAAAAAACACCCACCTTTTTGTTTCTTTTCATCTAAATTAGTGTGTTAGAGTTTCTATTCCTATAGCAAAAGAATCCTAACTCTATTGTGCTGAGGTTGGAGAGATAGCCTTCCCATTTATGGCAGGAATCTGAAAAATAATAACAGCAAGATAACAGACTTGAATGATTACTATGTCCCCAGCTTGGCACTTTGTATGGATTAGGTCATTTGGTAGCTACAACAACTCTAGAAACTATTATTATCTTTATTTTATAAATGAGGAAGCTGAGGCACAAATATGTTAATTTCCTTATCTGAGTTCAGTGATTAAGTGTCAGAATGGGAATTTAAACTTTACAGCTTGAATCCAGGGTCCTTTCTCTTAGCCACTCTGATACTCCCTATTCTTTGCTATCAGGACTTGTGCCAAGAAAACTTAGAGAAACTCCAAATATTTTATATATATAAACCAGGGGACTCATTAACACTATGCAAGACCCTAATCATTGTCCCCTGACCTCCTCCGTATTAGTTTGCTATTGCTGTGTAGCAAATTAACACAATTTACCTACCTAAAACAGTATCCATTTATTATCTTCCCTTAATCAAGAGTCCCAGCTGGACCTTCAGAGTCTCACAATGTTAAAATCAAGATGTCAGCTGAGCTGCGTTCCTTTCTGGAGCTTGAGATTCTCTTCTGAATTTGTGTAATTATTGTCAGAATTCAGTTCCTCACAATTGTAGGAAGAGGCTCCTAGCTCCTAGAATCCACCCACCATTCCCCCGCCATGTGGCCCTCTCCCCAACATGCAAACTTGACTCTTCAAGCACAACAAAGGTGACAGTCTCACTACCTTTGCCATATAACACAACTTATTCAACATAGAAAGCATGTCATATCCGTGAGTATCACTCACAGTAAAGTGGAAAGAATTACACAGGGTAGGTACATTTTGGGGTGGAAATCTTGGGAGTCACCTTAGAATTCAGGCTTTCACACCCCCTGCCTCCATCCATAAGGGATGTGGCTGCACATGGAGGAAGCATGCCATGGTAGACAGCATGTGTGCTTCCTGCCTTAAACTTGTCAATGGACTCCCAAAGAGAGCAGAACACAAATCTGCTGTTTCTCATTGAGATGTTGTGGGAAAACATGGCAATCACCTAGAGCATTATGTGATTAAAAGACCTGGAAAATGATTGAGAGTTTCTAAAATGAAAGAAGACTTCAAGGTCACCCCTCCTAAAAGTATTACCTCCATGAATGTGGTTAAATTGGGCAGAAACCACCTTGCAAAATGGTTATTACACTTAGTCGCAGTTCATTAGGACTGTTTTGTGAGTAACTCCATCAGTGTTTCTGAATCCCCATTGCTGTGGGGTCAGTCCCACTAAATCTGCCCTGATGCAATAACAAATCTTTTGGTAAAAATCTGTTTGTATTGCAAGTACTTAGAATCAACCTGATTTATTAGACTGAATTCAAAGAGGATTCTTAATTTTAAATCTGTTTAAAATGAATATTAGTTAAAATGGTTTATTTTTCATTAAGAGAGCATTTCCATGAAAGACTAACCTTAAGTTACCTTTTTTATTTAGCTAGAGTCTGCCTAAGAGAATGGGAGGTAAATAAACACGTTGTGTTATTGAGCAATTTTTATCTTTTGTTTATATTAAGTAGGCGCAGCAAGACTATCATTACTGCAAAGAAAATTGCATTATTCTATTGCTAAATTTCAAGCTTCAAAACAGAAACTGATGTAAGCTTTTAAGCTATGATATTCAAACATATATTTCCAAAGAAAATTGATTGGTCATTTCAGGTTTTTTCAATCACTAACTATGGCCATCTTTTTCCTCTGTTTTGATTTTCTTTCATACTGTTCTGTGTGGAATGAAGCCTCTGAGAGTTGTGCGAGGTTGATCTTATGAAGAAGTCTTAAAATTACCATTGATCATTTTCAGTGGACTTAATTTATTTAAATGTAATTTCAGATATCCAGTTATATGCATATTATGCTGACATTCATTTTTGATGCTGATTACATTGCCATAGATTTAAATGCTTCCCTCCCTCCTTCTGGCTTCCTCATTTCCCATTCTATCTATCTCTGCCAAAGATCTGATTTTTCCCACCCAGTCTAGCTGACTGCAGTCACTTGCACTGAGGACCCTGTTTGTAGCTTCTCCAACTCTCTCTGAATTCTTCTAGAAAAGAATCATTATCATACTAATGATTCTTGCTCTAGGAATCATTGGAAGGAGAGGGACTGTGATAATGGATATGGCCTGTTGCTTTTTTGCCCTGTCCACCCTCATCAATACACTTCTAAGTGAGTTTCTAAGGCCCACTACTTTCTGTGGCAGATGCTCAGAATTCTCCTTATTTGTTGCTGACCTTTTTTGCCCCAAACCATCCCTTTCAAATATTTTATCTTATGTAATTCAAACTTTAAACCTATTTCTGACCTTTTTTGATTCAGTGATCGCTTTTGATCAGCTCTCTTTAAAGACTGATTGTTTTACTTCTCAGAGTCATAACAAGCTGGCTGCCTCAGGTAGGAGCCCTCTCATTTGATTCCATGAGACCAACCCATTGCAACAGTCAAGGACAGCCACTATCCCTGAAAGAAGGGAGAATAGAGGCCAGAAAACAGGAGAGGTGGCTTGGGAGATACCTCTGGTTGGCACAATGCAAATGTCCACCCACCTAGTCCCTGATGGAAGACAATTTCTTAGAGACTAAAGTCATTTGGGGGTGCTTTGTAAAAACAACTCAAACACTGGAAGGGAGAAAGTATCTTTTCTATCCACTGTGGTAGCTGCACTAATGGCTACAGCAATTTTTTTTATGAAATTCCACAAGAGGATTTGATTTTTATAGTTACAGTCGAAGTATTTTCTGAGTTTGGGGATTTAGCTATATTCTTCTGCTTGCTCAGATCTAGGCTAAGCCCAGTCACTGCATGACTTAGATTGGATTCCTAGAAACTGAGAATTGCATGCATATTTACTAGGGGATGTTCTCAGGAGATACATCTGCAGGATTGTGCAGAGGGAGAAGCTTACCCATGATGAGGTAACTAATGAGGCATTAGCCAATCTGTGGCAAGCTCTGGACTTGGGATGGCCCTCAGAGTTATCCTAAATTGAGGCAATGGGAAAAAACTTCTTATCTCTATGTAACCTAATCATTTACATCTTTGAGTGGAGCAGCACAATATCCACTATAGTACATTGTTACACTAGGAAAGAGTGCACAGTTAACTGTAATAGCAGTATTTGACTTATAATCAAGCAACATGCTAAAACATGCTAAACATCACCTATCATTAACTACCATTAAGTGCACATACTGTTAGGACTTATGGCCAGTGTCTTAGAAAAAAAATAGCTCATCATTTGAAGCATCTGAAGTGAGTTCTATTAAAGGAGCACTTCAAAGATCTAGATGGATCAGGGGAAGTATAGGGATAGTGAGGCACACAGAGGCTAGCAACAGTAGGGTGCAATGAACTCCCCTGGAGTAGAAAGGACTAGAGAAGTAAAGAGAGAGATGGAAGCCCAATGAGAGTTGGAGAGACAGGGGAAGATCAACATCAGAAGGAGCTATAGTCTTGGAGATGCACAACTACTGACAGAGAGGTGGTACCAAAGCCCTTGATTACAGGCTGGTGCCTTCTATTGGCCAACCCAACTGGAAGTCACCTAACAAGTGAGTCTCAGAGATGCAGTCCACAAGGGCTAGTCTCCTGCGGCAAAAAGTAGGATGAGAAAAGCAAAGAATGGATAAGAACTGGGAAATGGAGAATAGTCACCACAATTTCCAAATAAAACATAAATTGCTTTTCTATCCAAAAGGCAAGCCGTGTTCTCTAACATATTTGACAAATAATCCCTAAGCAAAACACTTAACAAAAAGACTATGCCAGCTGAGATTCCTAGGCCTAAAGATAGAACTTCATCTATTCATTTTATGTTTTTCTCTTTAGAAGAAGCCCTCATTAATGAAATGTTGAAAGAAATTCTATGTTGTAACCACCAGTCCATTTTACTTGTTGGGCAAGTGCCATACAACAAATGCTGTTTGTGAGAATGTGGCAATTACAGATACTAGAGAAGCCACCAGGAGAATAACTAAAAGAAATAATTATTACTGAATGCTCAATATGGTGTGTGTGGCTTTTGTGGTACAACACCTATTAAGTGAGAGTCACATGATTCAACACTATACATAGTTTTTTCCCCAAAATTTACCCCCTAAGGGGCAAATTACCAGCACAGTTCTGAATAACATTATTGTAGCTGTTAGTCTTTGTGTGCATAATTCCCCATCCATGATGTTTACAATTTTCTCCTTAGTGTTTCTTTGAAAAGTGGTACAATTACAATATTTTCATTATACTATAGCTTACACAGATAATTAAACAAATAAATATGCTCTTACACAATTCATTTTAAACATTCCCAGTCTTTACAAAACACCCTCATTTTGGAAGAATTCAGAGTACCTGCAATTTTTATATTCTTTTACAAAGACATCACCTGAAAGATTAATAAAATTCATCAACTTAAGGCAAAATCTTAATAATTCTCTTTACAGTCAGAAATGAAACTATTGCAAAATAACAACCACCTCACAGCTCTTACATGGGAATAGTAAGAATAGTATATTTTCATTTTGAAGAGATTAAAAATGTATTTCTCACAACTCATTGACTTTATCATTGAGGCAGTAGTTCAGCAAACTTTAAGTGTTTAGTACATTTGCTAAGATGAATTCAAATCTTGAAATTTGGGGTTTTTAACATATACCATTTTTTGAAGTGCTAAATCTAGTAAAAATTGGTACCTAGCTACAATAAGCAAACTTTCTAAAACATCTAGACCTTATTTTCAAAGTAATAGAATTTAGAGTAATCTGGATGAATGGGTTTATTTTGCCAATAAAGAAACCAAGTCTCAGAAACATTGAATGGCTTTCCAAGGTCTCACAGCTGGTTATTGCCAGAGGCAGAATTACAACAGGCAGTCCCCTCAGTACCATCACTGTGTCCTTTCTCCTATTCAGGACTCTTCTTCAAAAGGTCTTTATACTTTGTCTTTCAATAAACATTTATGGGCCTGTACTCTAAGCCAAGATGGGGATGGGCAGGTGAATAAGACATGGACCCAGCCCTTATAGAAACTTACAATTTAGTGAGGGAGACAATTGTGTAGATGAATAATTGTTTACTCTGCATTGTCATACCTATTTTGAGATCACAGAGGAGGGAATGTTTAGCTCTCTCTTAAACTGGCTTTGGGAGGTGATTTCCTGGCTTCAGTTAATATAGTCCCTGGGATCTTTAAATACATCAAGTCCTTAAGAGGCATGGTCCTGGTTTCTTGCACACTGTTTCTGTTGGCCTTCTGTGTTCTCCTGCCA
Source organism: Cryptoprocta ferox (assembly GCA_028646485.1). Taxonomy (NCBI): domain Eukaryota; kingdom Metazoa; phylum Chordata; class Mammalia; order Carnivora; family Eupleridae; genus Cryptoprocta; species Cryptoprocta ferox. Next base: position 46,864,207 of record CM053573.1, read on the forward strand.
CTCCCACCATCCTTCATTCTGATTTATTGCCTCATGCAGTAGTTGCTGCTAGCATGCTACCGTTTCTGATTTTGACAATTCAATACCATCTGCAGCAGGAATGGAAGCTTCTCTCTGGAAGAAAAGAGAATATTCTACTCACAGTGGTTTCTATTTCTTCATTTTGCTTCTCGAAGGATTGTCTTGTTCTTTGTGTTTCCCCTTTTCCCCCAACCTCTAATGTCTTCTACCCTCAAACTGGAGAATGGACTTTCAATGACACCATCTGAGTGTTACACCCTAACTGACTGATTGCACGTGACTGGTGATGTTCATAAACTGACTGATTGCACATGACTGGTGATGTTCATAAACATGACGTGCCCCCATGGGTGTGCTAAGGATTGTGTACCCCAGGCATACAAGGCATAAACTCCTTTTTTTTTCACTTCCATAGGAAAGCCCATAGAATAAAAATGGAATGAGGGTGTTATAAGAAATGAATACCTCTTAACTGTTTACATAAGGTTATAAAGTCAACTGTGAGCAAAATCAAAGTTCTAAAGCCTGCTTCCTCAGTAATAATCAGTATCTGGGATCAAGTCCAGAGTACTGAATGCTGTCCTCCTCAAGAAGGTTTCTCTTTCCCAAAGTGACTTTATTTCTTCTCTCTGCCCTCCATAAGTTTGCAATCCTCGGGCCAATCTTTGGAGGCTAAATCATTTTCCCAGCTTCTCTAGGAAATCTCTCATATATTCAATTTACTCAGTAGGGATCACAAGGTTGATAAAGAGAGTGAGCTAGCCAGTCTCCTGCCTACAAAGAACCATTTTGCAATATTTGCAATATCTGGCCAAACCATCAGGCTAGCTCCTACCCTCTGTGCCATCACAACAGGCAGATACTATCTTTGAGCAAGTATCCCATTGAGCTTACAGCTCCATACTACTTAGTATGTAGTCCATATAAAGCTTGAACTGCCCACTGTTACCAGCTGAGTACTTTCTGGTTAACTCCTTGTATGTGATTAGCATTTGTCCTAAAAAGTTAACATGATGCCTCTGAAAACTTTAAACTTTACTTCTTTCCATTAATTATGGTTACATACACTTTTACATAGCATTTGTCCTAAAAAGTTAACACTGATGCCTCTGAGAACTTTAAACTTTACATACATACATTAATTATGGTTACATACACTTTTACATAGTGGAATTTACTGATAGCCATTGAAAAATCTACCATGTGATTTTGTGTCTCATTCATTAGAAGTACATCAAAGAAGTCCGTGCATTTTACTTTTGACAGAAATGTGGAGTTTTTAAGTATTATCTGTAATTGTTAAAGGTTGTGGAATATAAACTTTAGAAGATTCATTATAAATAATCTTAATTCCAATTTTGAGCCTGTTATACATTGAAATGGCAGACGTTGGGGCTCACCTGAGAAAGTCCCTGTGTCTTATATGCGTGAGTATCTGCAATAGAAATTCTAAGATCTGGCTTATAAATTCAATGTTCACCTCATTGAGGACTGGATGTAAGTCTGTGCTACATAAGTGAACCGTGGCCTCTACTATCTCAAAGCCCTTTCCTATTGAGGATGAGTGTCTTAGAAGAAGTCCCATCTGGACATGACTTTCCTAATACCACCAATAACTTCTACCAGCATTCTGCCTGCACACAGTCCTATTTGCTAACTCAAGGGAGAAAGCAATGGCTTTTTGGACATGCATGAACTCCCTATGAAGATAATAGGATTTCCATGTGCCTCCAGAAGGATAAATCAGCCTTTTGTTAAACTGTTACATAAACTGTTCTCTCATTTTCCCTGAAATAAAATTCTATGCTCATTTTCCTCCAGTTCTGTGGCTTTGCACTGTTGGGCTAATTTAACTATCCTTGCTTTTGGACTGAGGTCCCCTATGATGCCTAAATGTAAAATCAATCTTTGATGACAGATACTTTGTGTTCATTGAATATGTGAATTATATTCCTCTTTTTAGTAGACGAGCTATTTGCCGTCCGGAGCATCTTCATTTCCAGTTTCACCCACCAATATTCTCATTTCTTCCTTCTTGGACTCTTGCCTTCCTGACAGTTGAGACATTCTGTGAAGTTTCATTTAGCATTACTTTGTATTTTTAGCGTCTTCCTCTGCCATTAGTTAGTATTTTGGTTGTTCCTTAATATATCTCTTTACTTAAGATTTTTGTAAAATTTAAGAAAGTTTCAAACCCATTTCCTTTTTAATTTCATGTTTTGCCTTTTTTTCTTTCAAAAGCAGCTTTTACTGTACACTTAGAAAATTAAAATGTTATTATAATTCCATAATTATTCCCTTTGACATCTGAACCTACTAATTTAAAATTTTTGTCTTAAGGCAGGGCAGTAAAGGATGATCTTGACTTTTAAAAAAATGACTAATTCACAAGCTGTATGTAAGTGGCCTCATGCAGGGAGAAGAATACTGAGTATCTGGAGACCTGATCTCAAGTCCTGGTGTTGCCGCTAACAAGCTTGTATCTTTGGGCAAGTTCCTTATACTCTGAGTTTGTCTCTCTTTTTTTTTTTTTAATGAATTGAATTTTGGTTCTTTTCAGCTTTGTATTTCTGTATGAGAAAAAGCCTCTTTGGTTTTACTCTAATGTACCAACTGAGAATAAGACCGGGGAGAGAGAAAAAAGGTAAGAATTTTCTTGGATAGAACATTAAATTGCGAGTCATATGAATGCTTTGATTAAGATACCACCTCACGGAGGGCTGTTTTTGAGATAGATAGAATAAACTTCCATGAGCTCCAGTTCTGTCCTTTTTCACTTCATTCGCTGTACTTCCAAAAGGAATAAAAATCCATTATATCATTAGAGAAGGTCAGGGGGTGGGGGAAAGATTAGCAGAGTCCTTTGCTGCATATTGGGAAGCAAAGGTAGCTAAATAATGGTGTATTTCTCCCATTAAAATTACCTCCATAACCTTCGCCAGAAATAGCATTTGAGACTTAGAGGAGAATTAATGTTCAGTAATTTTTGGATCCTTATTTAAATGTGACTTTCAAATATCTTTCCCAAGAGGAGCACTTAAAAAGATCCATCAAAGCAGTAGTGCTAATAATCTGCCATGAGACCTGGGCAGTAGGTTAAGAGACTAACCTCTCATTAATTAGGTGAAGGATTCACAAAATGTTAGGAGTGCACCTGAGCCCAGTTTTCATTTTCAGAAGAGTGATCTGTCCATGAGTGAGATGATATTGGGATTATCAAGCATCTAAGCCAAAGGAAGGAGAGGGGAGTAAAAAAAATTTTTTAATCTAAAACTCATAAATTTGGGGCACCTGGGTGGCTCCGTCGGTTAAGTGTCTGACTTTGGTTCAGGTCATGATCTCACAGTTTGTGAGTTCGAGCCCTGTGTAGGGCTCTATGCTGACAGCTCAGAGCCTGGAGCCTGCTTCAGATTCTCTCTCTCCCTCTCGCTCTCTCGCTCTCTCTCTCTGTCTCTCTCTCTCTTTCTGCCCCTCCCCTACTTGTGTGCGCATGCTCTCTCTCTCTCTCTCTCTCTCTCTCTCAAAAATAAATAAAACTGTTAAAAAATTTTAAGTCATAACTTTGAAGAGAGTGAAATTGTTCTCGGTTTAAATAGTTTAAAAGGGCATTTACAATGGGATCATTTTGGCATTCACTAGAAAGCAGAGAATGTCTGTATGTATAAGTGTTTGTATATGTCTTAGAAGTAGAAATCCAAGTAGGTATAAAGGATCAGCTTCTGAGGGAACACAGCCCTGACAGACCTGGACCTCTGTTTCCAAGCTCTGTGCTACCACTTCACCTTTTGACTACAACACCCACAAGTCACCGATAAAGTCTTCCAAAATTACCTTGCAAAGGAGGTACTCAAAGTGCTTCACGCATTTCAGGACAGTATTGGGGGTTATTGAAGCCTATGGCTTAATCTGCTGATTGATTCAGTCACTTGGGATATAGGGGAAAGAAGGGGAAGCATAGCACAGGGAGCAGCTGAAAACAATAGGACTCCCGTCCTCTGACACTGAGGAAGTCAGGCCTTATGGTTTCAGGATCAAAAATATTTGCCAGAGACATAATCATCTTTAGCAGTGAGCTGGAGCCAAATGATTTACCCACCATACCCAAACCCAGGAATTTTTTGTTTTCAGCTATTCCATTACTGACAGAAGTGTAAAAGAATAAAATCTGACTTTGCAGAAACTAACATTCATAGACTCTGAAAAATACATAGGATAGAGCTAAGGGCTACAGTCAACAATATTATTTTGAAAGATATTTCTACATAAGTCACCTATCAAACTTTGGTCGTTAAAGAGAAGGTACATAATGAAGACCAAATGCAATACAAAATGAAATGACCTAGGGCCACTTGGGTGGCTCAGTCGGTTGAGTCTGATTCTTGATTTTGGCTCAGGTTATGATCTGAGGGTTTGGTTCATGAGTCTGAGCCCCATGGTGTGCTCCATGCTGGCAGTATGGATCCTGCTTTGAATTCTCTCTCTCCCTCTCTTAAAAAAATTTTTTTAAAGAAGTAAAATGACCTAAATTGCATCTCTTCTCCACCTTAAGAACCGTACTGCTTTGTTCAGAGCCTCTACTTTCCTTCCCGAATCCTCCTCCTCTTTACTATGTCATCTCTAGTTACATGAGACTCTTTAAGTACACAAAGGGCCTTTATTTTAGCAGGAAGGAGTGAAAGAATACATTAAGGTCAATTGGGTACTTTTAATGTTCCTTATGTTCTGTGGAGAGATCAGATCAGTGTGAAACTAGAAGATAAGAGTAACACAAATGACACCAGTAACCACAACAAATAACCCCAATTACCAAACAAGGCAGTGTGGCCATGATGATGGAGATGTCTCTGAGTAAGAAGTCAGAGGGTCTTCAGAAGTGGTTTCCTATGTCAATTTAAACTGGCTTGTGTTCATGTAAAATCAATTCACACTTCTCCTGAAGAACCAGCCTTTGTCATGCTCTGTGATCTTAATTAGCAATCCCAGGACCCTTCTATTCTTTGTCAAATACCTCTAAAATAAGATTGCAGCAACTTTAAGGATTTTAAAGTTAAGGTAGCTTAGGAACATTTGATTTCTTTTGTATTCCTACAACTAGACTTTTGCCTGTTAACATTTCTAGACTAAGGCAGAAATGGACTTGAGAATATATGAGAAGTTCATAACCTTGCTTATAAAAGATAAGAAATCTTGCTCTTGACCTTTCAAAACCCTGAAAATCTCTTCTATATCTGGCCAGCCACACTAGAGATTGAGAATCCAAGATGAGCAATTCTTATAGTCATAAAATATATCTTTTCATTAAAAAATGACAATGTTGAATTTTCCCTAAGCCCTCAGCTTCTGGTAAATTGTGAATTTGAAAGGAATCCCCTTACTACCCTTTTCTGTTCTGGAAAAAAACACTTACTACAAAGCACCATTCTTCCCCATATCTACTTAGATAAACTTAGATAAGGCTCTGGGTTGTCTCCTTTGTTTACCTACAACAAGGCCAGACCTTCCACTTTCCCTTTCCTTGCCTCATAAACAATTAGCTGAAATGTTTTTCCCCACTAATTCATCAGAAAGTGCTTGTTAACCAAATTTTGGTTAAGATTTTCTCCTTCTCCCAAGTCCCTGAACTCTGGCCCACCCTTAGCTTGATCCAGCACAGAACCTTCCAGAAGGCCCCTTCTGGAAAACTGGAAAATGAGCTGGCTAGAAAAGAATCTGGTGATACTTTCTCTGATCCCCTATCTGACCCCACCACTTTTCACCACACTTCCGTACATCTCATCCTCTGTCTGGCTTTGTCGATAAAAGAAAAACACTTTCTACATAGTTCTTGAGATTCTTCCAGATCTTATGGTGACAGTTTATTCCTGTTGGAGTAGCTCCCCTATTCTGATAGTCCCTCTCACCACTTACAATTATTCTTTGAAAAAGTCTCTCCTTATTAAGTACAGAAGTGTTTTATTATTCGACAAACAATGACAAATGGTTTTTTCCCAAAAGTATTTTTTGCTGATTTTTATTTATGATTTTTAAGGGGGACTGCTTTCCTCTATGCTCCACATGCAGTTTAAATACCCATTTTATATATCAACTCTGTGTTGGTGTTGGGAGAAGGGCCCCTGGTGTAGGTCTTTCTGGGATTTGTCTGCTTCATGTAACAGGAACTGCCTCTGATGTGACTGGACAAGAGGAGGAACACATGCTCTTTAAAAAACTCTTCAGAGCTTTGGAAAACCAGACAAAGGCGTAGCTAGAGGGCAGACCACTCAATATATTTCTACATCTTTTGAACATCCAGAATTTACTTAGGGTTGAGAGACAATCCATGATTATATTGCTGGATACGGGATACCATTCACTCCTAAAGAAAGAGGAAGAAAACATTACTTTTTCAGAGCATTCGGAACCGGGGCTTCTGATGAGAGAAAATGACACAGGATTACTTCCTGAGACAGATGCCAAGGTTTGGTAAATTTTACAGTAGGGCGGTTTCATTTGCCAACTGTTCTCATTGAACAGCAAGCCTTTGAATCATGGCTTAGAGTAATTCTAAGATAAACACAAAGAGAACATGATATGTAAATGAAGAGTAGGTTGGCTCCTCGACTCAATCACTATATAAACCCAAGTATCCTTTTTGTTGTGGAGTACAATTACCTCCAAGAAAAACCAGCATTCCCACCAACCTGCGGTCCTTGAATTTTTAGTCAACGTGTTAAATCCTAGTGCTTGCCTGTTTTTACTGTTGGCTTCCCTACTGAGTCCCCAGAGAAATAGGTTGAGTATCCAGCTATGCCTGGGGCAAGACATTGATTACTGCAGAGTCAGAAGCAAAATAAACTATCTGCAGATATATCAGAGAACAAAAAGATTGGATTTGGAACAATGGGGAAAAATTGCAATTAGGCTTTTTCTTCCCTCTTTTCAAAACTACACTTTGGCCTGCATTATTTATTTTGTATCTTTCTCTCTTGGTCTTTTGGCCTATCACAATGCTTTCTACATTTTGATAGGCTGGTAATACAGGGCAAACTTATTTATTACTTTTGTCTCTTAATTGAATGTCAATCATGTTCCATTCAAAAAGAAATGTCCTTTGTAATTGAGAACTTTACTGATCTTTTCCTATTCTGCTCTAATATTTTAGTACATACATTTCCTTTTATTTCACTATTTATAAAGTCATTATAAATCAAACCAATTGCAGTATAACAGGAAATGGTTGGCAGTTTCTATCTCAAAGACTCATTCATAATTTCCCAATTACATGTAGTTTAAATACATAGCATCCAATCTGCAGTCTTTGAAATGGTGCCAAATTCCATCTGCTTTCCTGCATATTTCTCTAGTTATTTCTGAGCATGACATGAGAGGGGCTTCTGAGAACTCTAACTTGAACACAAACCTCTCTCAGTAGAATGTTACTGTTAATCTTGCAATTTTCTGTTCAATAGCTTTCTCTTACATAAATGCATAGTTTTATTGATTTCCATATCCGGCTGCTTAATGACCTCCACTAGCAACCTATCAGCATTTCTTTTCCATTCAGACCAGGAGGAGCTGATACTTCTTCCAACATTGCCTCAAATTCATAAAAGGTCGATTCTAATGGAATGCAAACAGAATTGCCATATGTAAATGCTGGCATAATGCTAGAGTTTTCTGATGCAATTCTTAGGTTACATCTCAAATTCTATCCCTTCGAGACGGCAAGTTCAAAATTTTTCTACATGCAGTGTCACTAGTAAACTGTTTTATATTGTTTTAGCTTTTCCTTAAGATTCCTTGTTTTCTCTTCTAGTGGTGCCTTTTAATTTCCAGAGTACATGTGGTATAATATATAATGTATGCATGAGTTTTTAAAAATCAGCACATTGAGTTGACAGAATTTAACATTCCTTTGGAAAATTATAAATACCCCAGTGCTAAAGTCTGCTATCCAACAGGCACACCAAACAGCTGAAACAAATGGAAAAAAAAAATCTTGTTCTTTATGCATCAGGGCTAACGTCATGATAGATTTATTACATAATCTCTAACACATTCTATGTTGGATTCACAGCAAAAGCGCTATCATTCCTTAAAAAGTAGGCATGTCATCGCCTGCAGAAATACCCAGGTATTTTCTCATTCTTTTTAAAAATTTTGTTTATTTGGTACTGACTTTTATTAAAATGCTAAAAGAAATATTAAATTTTGAAAGCACATACTGCCTGTGTGATTACTTCCATTTTTAGATGAACTCTCAAACCTTGGCTCATTCAATTGGATTTCTGTTATCCTACTCCTTGGATCAGTATTTTCATGGCTTCCACAAGTCATTTGGACTTGCCAGAACATTTTCTGTCTCTCATTTCTCTAGCAATAGCAAGCTCCCTCCACTGCAATGTTTTCTGTGGCAGTCTGGAACTTTCTGTCCATCAGCATTAGCAACAATTTTTAAATATGGTGTGAAAATCTCTTGGTATATCCTATACTGGTGACAGGAGTTACAGAAATTTTTCCATTGCATAGCTAGTCCCGCATAGATTTCAACCAGGTATAGACCTGAGGCCAGAAACTTAGGTTTACAAGAAATATTGTATTTTTTCATTGCCTGTGACTTAACCTTAGTTTGATGTGAAGCCCTCATCCTGCAGGCTAGTGAGATATTAAGGGTTTACTATGCTTTGGGCTTTCCTTCCCCCAGATATGACAGGGTTTGATGTAGTGCCACTGATTCTGGGTGGAGTGGAAGGGACACCGACTGGTAATGGTTGTGTGACCATATGTATAATTGCCAAAAGTCCCCTGTGATCATCTGCACAGCCCACTTGCATCCCACTCCTCACTGGACAGTTATTTTCATGGGGCTGGGGACTCTGACGTCTGTGTTCCCTCTTTTTAGAAATGGCACACAGATTCTTCTCTTGTTGTCTTCCAGGGCCAGCTCCCTACTGATCTAAGATCCACATTTCTCTTCCTTGCCATTCTAAAAACCTAGTTTTCACATAAGGTATGAGATTTAGAAATCTTAGATCTGGAAGTCCTGTTAGTTACTTCCACTGCCCACCTTGCCAGAACATGCCCTGCTGGCACAGAGAGATGGTAGACAAGGGGCGGGGGGCTGTATTTCAAGAACACATCCACACCCACATTAAGTATCTTCTGCCTATCCTTCTACCATAAATGCTGTGCGGTTAAGCCAGATCTCCCCATGGCACTGACAGACCTCTCCTGGTTACTGGGATTGCTTCCCAGGAATAGTCTTCAGCTGTCTAATCTTACTAGGAATTTGTCTTAGCTGAAGAGACCCATAGTGTCCAAGGTCACATGCCTTCTCAGGGGTAATCTGCAGCCAAATTAGGGTCTTAGGCCCAGCCCCTTTGCTCCAACTCAGCACAATTTTGAAGGGCTAGTCTTCTTTAGAGGTCCTGGGGAATTGACTGAGCCCTTTCTGCGAGTGCCTGGGGCCCTACATCTCCCTCTGCCCAGGCCTGCTTCTTTCCATTTCATACAGATATTGATCCTAAAAAAAAAAAAAATCCCCATTAAACTTGCAGCAGGGCGATGTCCTCTCAGTCTGCTTTCTAGGGAAACTACTCTGAAACAACTTGGCCCCTTGCTGGGTCAGTACATCAATATAGTCAGTACAGTCTGCCTGTTACCTCCCACTTAAAGGTATAAGCTAATAAATAAATAAATAAATAAACAAACAAACAAAGGTATAGGCTATCAAAACATACCACACCTAAGGGAGTGATTTCAGGTAATCTAAAGATTTATTGCTCACTTAGACCTAGACAAAATAAATGAAGACCCTGGCAATAGACGTCCATTGGCAAAGAGTTTTCTGTGAGAAAGACAGAGAGAGAGATAAAAAGAGGTAGACAGGAACGTTGTGAAGGGAGGGAATGAAAGAGAGAGAGACAAGGAGAAAGAGAGCAGGAGAACACAAGCCTTGTTCTGAGGATAAAAAGTATAGAGAGATGATATAGATATAGACATCTATGGGCCTATCTATATCTATATGTAAAATAGAGAAGCCTGCTGGCAGGATTTTTTTTAATACAATGAGCAAATTTTGAGTGACTAGTCCTAGTGGAGAGAAATCAAAGGAAAGGACAGGTTGCCTTGCAAGCAGGGATTTATGGGGCATAGTAGAAGTGAGTAGAGCAAGACATCTGATGGTTTCTATCCTGGCAGAAGTTAAAATGGTTTAGCTAAATCCATTTGGTGGGAGTGACTTGTGGCTAACTTTATTTCTCCATACAACTTCCATTTCCCTTTGGAGACTTTTCATAATCTTGGTATTTGGGCCCTTTAGAGTTTCTTGCTAATATGATCTCTTAGCTTGGGTTGTGACAATAGAATACTATAAACAGGGTAGTTTATCGACATGAAAAGTTGACTTCTTACAGTTCTGGAGGTTGAAATCCAAGATCATGGTGGCAGCATGGTTGTGTTCCGGTGAGTTTCCTCTTCCAGACTGCAGACAGCTCCTTGTATATGCTGGTTCTTTGATCTCTTCTTATAAGGGCACTAAACTTATTCATGAGCGCTTTACCCTCATTACCTAATTGTCTCCCCAAGTCTCCACTTCAAATATATGACATTGGATATTGGATTTCAACCTGTGAATTTGGTGGGGGGGGGGGGGTCACATTCAAGTTCATAACATACCTTTATTCCTGGATCCGTTTAAAAGTCTCTCTATTTCTGAAAAGCAGAAAATTTTTTTAGCCTCGATTGCAGTGCTTTTTACTTATTTTCAAGTCACCATGCCTTACATGCCTATTCAACTGTTGTCTTTTAGGTTCTCCCCATTGGGTTCTCTCTATCCCCCACTAGTCTTTTTCTAGTCTTGTGGAACATTCTCTATGTGTCTGTGTGTCTGGCCAGCAACATGGAGTAAGTGAAAGGAGGAATTCAGTCTTATGGAGATAGGCGTGGCTGTTGAATTTGGTGATAGAAGTGCACCTAAGAAGGCAAGGGTATCGACAAGATTCTAGGAACCTGGGGATGGGCTTGCCAAGACAAACAAAATAGGAAACAAAACAGAAACCACGTCATGAAGTTTAGATGGAAAAAAAAAATGGGACAAAGACAGATACTCAATGCCCATGGGCATCACTGATCTGGTGCCTGATTATAAGTCGCAGGGTCACATCAGAGTCCTCTTCAGAGTAAGGAAGTCCTGATGTAGAAGCATGATCTATGTGTAAAGTCTGGCTGACAGGGTAGTCTGAGAGATGTCTGTTAGATTTGGCCTAGGAATTAGGACATGACTAGTTTTCAGGAAGGAGGTCATAGATCACATTATCATAGTTTCCTAGCGGTAGAGTAAGGGTTCCAAACATTTTCTGCTAAGAAAAATATGGTTTATATAAAGATTGCCACCACATTTTTGAATTTCTTCCCATTCTCTTCTTGTATCAAGGAATATATCAGAGTTGACTGCTATATTATGGCTTCCATATTGGTAGACCAGTTGCTTAGAACAAAACATGTTACAAAATCAAACTTGCTGTAAATTCTTCCCAATTTCAAATCCTCCAGCCCCATTTATCCCCCATTCAGTCACAGAGATATTCCAATAGCACATTGCAATTCTTTCTTCCTTTCGGATCTTCTGATGTGTGCCAGTGTTTCAAGCTGACACTGTAATGTTCTTTTCCATTAACTTAGATGACATTCATTCTTCCTCTTCCTGCACTATTTCCTTCTAGATCTTTAATACCAATTCTATTTTTTTCCTGGGTATTGACATCCTCCTCCAGTGAATTTGTACTATTATACTTCTCAATTAACCTGTTTAAGACAGTTTGCAGTTTTGCACCAAAGATAGAACTTCTGCAAAGCCTGAATTGTTCTGGGGTGCCTCTGTGGCTCATTCTGTTGAGCGTCCAGCCTCAGCTCAGGTCATGATCTTGCAGTTTGTGAGTTTGAGCCCTGCATCAGGCTTTGTACTGACAGCTCAGAGCCTGGAGCCTGCCTCAGATTCTGTGTCTCCTTCTCTCTGCCCCTCCCTCCCTCTCTCTCTGTCTCAAAAAAAAAAAAATTAAAATAAGTAAATAAACAAAGAAACCCAAATTGTTCCATTTTGGGAGAAAATTTTGAATATAGCATAGTGGGGTGGGATTTCTTCTGAAATAAGCAGAAGTTCCTGGGACCTTATAACAGTCTTCTCAGATTATTAATTTATAGGAGACAAAAAGTAGTAGACAGATGGAGAATTATGAAAGGAAAAAGTCAGGGATTTCACAAAGGGAGATTTAGAGCACCTTAGGGAAGTAGAACTTGGGAGAGTTGTTCACCTTAAAGTATACCTAAGGAATGATATCAGAATCTAAGAAATAAGTCTTGATTAGTAAAATTTCAGAGTCTTTTGGAGAGAAACACGGAGGTATGGTGCTTCCTAATATCACTTAAATCAAACTCTATTCCCTATGTGCATATGATTGACTCTGAAGAAGTACCATAGGTTAAACATGTATCTGATTCAGTGTCTACTGTTCTTCTTTAATAATTGTAAGGTGCTACATTCAATACCTGACTTGGCATACAGTATGAGCACAATAAATGGTAGATATTGCTTCACCTTTTTTCTCCTAGATGAATTTTAATATAATTTGATCACATCTGAAAAAAAATTCACTGCTGCTACATTCAAATGAATTGCTGATTCAGCACATAAAGCAAGGGAAGTCTCACAATCAAGCATGGTAAAGAAGAGAAAGGAGAGAAGTAACTATGAAATCAACTGGCTTGGAAACTAACAATGTGGAAAATAGAGACAAATAATATACTAAACAGTTAGAAAACACTGCTTTTGAGGAAATCAATAGTGTTATCATGTAGCCTTCCCACAATAAAAAGTATCTGCAAGGTACCTCAAACTCCTGCCCAGTTTTTCAGGGCTGTCAAGCTTACCTGCTCCTTAAACCTGTAGTTCCATGTTTATGGCAGGCACGTGGGGTATTGTGCAGATATAAGGGAGACATTTTGAATAGCATAATCTACTGTTGACCCATGAACAACATGGGGTTGAACAGTGCAGATCCACTTATATGTGGCTTTTTTTCAACAAATAGTACAGTCCTGTAAATGTATTTTTTCTTCCTCATGATTTTCCCAGTAACATTTTCTTTAGCCTACTTCCATTGTAGTAATGCAGTATATAATACATATAACATACGAAATATGTGTTAACCAACTGTTTATATTTTCTATAAAGCTTTCAGTCAACAATAGGCTATTAGAAGTTGTTTTGGAGGAGTCATCAATTTTGAGTGCACAGGGTGAGGGAAGTGGGTCGACACCACTACCCCCCTTGTTGTTCAAGATTCAATGATACCATTAACTTTTCTTTCCAGAATGCCTTTGAAAAATTAACATTCACAGATCAATTGACTCATCTGGACAAAACATGCCTGTTTTCTATTTCAAATGGAATAGAGGTGAATGACTCAGGCTTGGTAGAAGCAGGTGAGAGACATTTTGATCATGGGTACCAGCTCCTGTTTTTTTGTTTTTTGTTTTTCCTATCAGTTCTGATCCAACATAATCCATTAGACTGTCACATTCACACTTGCTTGTTATTTATTTAGTGAGCTCTATTGAGTCCTTGAAGACTTGTGGGCAGAGCTCTTGACTTGAAAAACTGCGTTACTAAGGGCAGAGGTGTTAATATAGATTTTGGCCCCTCAACCAGGAAAGCACTCACAGAGAAACAGCCACTAAATGATTCAATTAGTCTAACCTCTCACCTGCCCTTTTTAAGAAAAGAAACTCCTCTGCCACAGCTGTAGCCCAAGACCATCCCCTTTGTCCACACTCTGCAAGGAGTGGAGTTGTTTTTCTAAGTTGAAAGCTTCTGTGGGACAGATCTAAGGATACAAGAAAGAATAAACGTTGCTGTAATCTGAGGCCAGTATTTCATGAAATGACTTGAGGGGTCGGATCCTACACTACTAGTTTATAAAGTGTTAAATCCAACAACAACAACAACAACAAAACTAGCGTGAGTATCAGTGATTTGACAGCTTTCATGATAAGAATTGGGTTTACTAACAAATTGTGGATTCCCAGACCTTTACACTACACAGTAATTTCCAGGCAGCTTAAAACCACTTCTGGCCTGCCCTCTCTACTTGAATCTACTGCTGAGTCTAAAAGCCTTCTTGAGTCCCTTGTGTTTTTCTACAGATTCTTTTGCCATTTGAAGAATCAATACTAAATGCAGGCATAGACAGTATTTTATACTTGGTATTTGGAACAATAGGAGGGTGTCAATTATCAGTACTTTCTCAGGCCCAATAACATTAGAAGGCAAAATAAATTTGTAGAATAAACAGTTTGTCCAGTTACATAGATTATGGCACATCAGTTTCTAATGACATATACATACTCGGGTAGACACAGAAAGCCTTGATGGAAGTGTAAAAACCCTTTAAAACTAACTAGTATTGTTAGTATTGTAAAACTGAGGAAAATATTTTATCTGCTTACTTAGAAACTTTTAAAGAACCCTAGCAGCAACAGAGGCTTGAAAAGTAACACCACGGAATGACGTTTCCAAATTTTCCTGTTGAAAAGAAGAGTGGCAATAGTGATTTACCCTCTGTTAAAGTTTTATATTTGGGGCACAGTTTGGGAATTCCTTACTTCATACTGAATGTGAGACACTGATAAGCCTTATAAAATGTTTCCATTTTTATACTCTCGATTCAAACAATATTTATCTATGCTTTCCATAACCTGTCACTCAGCAAGGCACTGGGAACACAAATGGTCTCATTAAAATACTCCTTTCAAAATGTTTTCTCTGAATAGAAGCTGGAAGAGGTTGAAAAAAGAATAAAGGGATAGAATCACAAAACATTGAACTTGGAAATTCCTTATTTTAGTTTTAATTTTGGATTTACTGTGTCCATTAGACATCAATCAAATCTGCTTTCTGTATGTTTCCAAATCATGTCTACTAAGTATATCCTAATTGAAAATTTATATTTCTAAAAACAATCATCTGTTCTTGCACCTGTATAGAGATAAAATTTTAGAGTGGAAAGAATCTGAAACTGTATGTTTTATTCCATTGTACACTGAGGTATTGTTTTGTATTCCTCTGACAAAATATTCTAAAAACTATTTATGGATTTAAGGGGGGGGGAAGAAATGTGCTTTCATAACCTCATCCTATGTATTAGGCCATCTATGAAGTCCTTTCTATATTTTATATTATTTATATCTTACACCAACCATGTGAATAAGGTGTGAGCACCTCATTTTGCACATGAGGACACTAAGGCTCAGAGTCACCTGCTCCAGGTCCTGCACTAAGAGATGGAGTATATAGGCAAAGCCAGAATTTTAATAATAAACAACCTGTGTTATGTCAATTAGTGGATGACCAACCAGGAGGATGACACATCATTTGTTCAGAAAGTGTACTTTTATTTATGTTACACGTTATTTAATGAATACAACATAAAAAAAGATAGTGCTCATCTAGTAAGTGCCTTGATGTTGCTGGAGGATCATATTGACCGATTCTTTCCATGCAATCAACTCCATGGATTTGAGTTTCTGTTTCTTTTACTTTTGATCTTTCAAGGTTCTCTAGATAACTTGGACAACATTTCACGAGGATTGAGATTGTTTTGAACTTGTTTCCCAAGTCGTCCTTGTGGGTTTAAAAAGCAAAGTATTTTCATCCAAGAACGATCAAATGACATCTTACCAAAAAATGCTACTTGTGAGCACCAAATAATACCTAGACAATCAGTTCTGGAATTGCTGGCTTCTACTAAATTATACAAACATCCATTCCTAAAATCCTAGTAAACCGATTTTCTCTCCCATGTGATATGAATCATTTCTCTTGACTTAACCCTGTGTCTTATAACTAAAGTATAAATCATTTTATTTTAACCATATACCATGCATTAAAAATTTAAGTATGGAGAGAACTACTTCTATTACCACTACTAATTGTTAACTGATCATCACTATTACTATTACTCCCAGTCCGAGTACTTGGCATAAAACAGACACTGTTCAAAAGACTCTACCTGGCTTGATCTCATTGTGTCTTCATAACACCTCTACAGAGAGAACAGGACCCTGATTTGATAAATGAAGCCAAGCCTCAGAAGGTTTGGAAAATTTACCTCTGGTAAAAGAGGTATAATTGTCTACCTGTATATAAAAAAAGCTGTCTCAAAAAAATTAACCAGGGGAGCCTTATTAAGGATTTCAGCTCTGTATGGATCTTCTTATGCTGGAAAATTGCTTTTCCTGTACACTCTCCATGGCATATTTAAATGTCAGATAATTTCTACTGCCAAGCCTCCCCTGATTTTACTAATTCTACTCAAAATCTCAGCAAAACCTACAGTTACATTTCAATTACCCTTGAGGAATGACCCTCACAGTAATTTTGTGGCGGTTACAGGAAAATATTATTTTTATTTTAAAAGGAAAAGCATAACATAGCCACATTTTTATTACAAGAAGCAGAAAAATGAGAATGTTATCTAGAAAATAT
Organism: Cryptoprocta ferox; assembly: GCA_028646485.1. NCBI lineage: Eukaryota > Metazoa > Chordata > Mammalia > Carnivora > Eupleridae > Cryptoprocta > Cryptoprocta ferox. The sequence continues at coordinate 46,880,750 of CM053573.1, forward strand.
ATATTTTTACCCTATGTTTTTCTTAATTTTTACTTGCATCATAATGAATCTATAATTTTGAATTTGGCTCTTTCACTTAATATTACGAAAAATTCATTTCATTATTTAGTCCTTTATGTTTTGCCTCCTAAATACCTTTTGCCCATGGTCCTTCCTCTCCAGGTTTTCCACCACCATCCTAATCCAAGCTACTAGTTTCTCTTTCCTGGACTTCAACAATATCTTTTTTTTTTTTTTTAACAGTTCTACATTTTGGTTCACCTCCATTCTTTTGTGAGGTCTTCTCAGAAATTTGAATTGAATCAAATTATCATCTTTTGATGTTTCACAGGTTTTTAAATTTATCTTGATATAAAGGCAAATCTTCTGCTGAGGGGTGCTCACCGGCTCTTCCACCCTTCTCTGGGACCAAATTCTACACTTTTCTCTCAATTTCAGTCACATTGTTTGTACTAGTTAGCTTGGGCTGCTATAACAAAATAAACAGACTGCATGCCTTGTTTTTAAGAAAAAGGTTTCTAAAGGTTTTATTTAAATTCCAGCTAATAAACATACAGTGTAATATTAGTTGCAGATGTACAATACAGTGATTCAACACCTCCATGCAACACTCAGTGCTAATCACAGCAGGTGTACAACTTAAACCCCATCACTATGTGGCCCCTCCCCCACCTTCCCTCTGGTAACCATCAGTTTGTTCTCTATACTTAAGAGTCTGTTTGGGGGTTTCCCTCTTTTTTTTAATTTGCTCATTTGTTTGGTTTCTTAAATTCCACATATGAGTGAAATCATACGGTATTTTTCTTTCTCCAACTTACCTATTTCACTTAGCATTATACCCTCTAGATTCATCCATGTTTTCACAAATGGCAATTTTCATTCTTTTTTATAGATGGGTAATAGTCCATTGTATGTATGTATATATATATACATGCATACCACATCTTCTTTATCCATTCATCTATTGATGGACACTTGGGCTGCTTCCATATTTTGGCTATTATAAAATAATGCTGTGATAAACATAGGAGTGCATATATCTTTTCAAATTAATGTTTTCATATTCTTTGAGTGAATATCCAGTAGTGTAATTATTGGGTCACATGGTAATTCTATTTTTAGTATTTTAAGGAGCCTCTGTACTGTTTTCCACAGTGGCTACACCAGTTTACATTCCCACCAACAGTGCACGAGAGTTCCTTCTTCTCCACATCCTTACCAATACTTCTTGTTTCCTGTGTTTTTGATTTTAGCCATTCTGACAGGCGTGAGCTGATATCCCATTGTACGTTTGATTTGCATGTCCCCAATGATGAGAGATGTCAAGCATCTTTTCATGTGTCTGTTGTCCATTTGTACAATTCCTTTGGAGAAATATCTATGCATAGCTTCTGCCCATTTTTAACACCATTTGTTGAAGAGACTGCCTTTTACCTATTGCATATTCTTGCCACTTTTGTGGAAGACTGATTTACCATATAATTGTAGGTTTATTTCTGGATTTTCTATTCTGTCCCATTGACCTGTGTCTATTTCTATGCCAGTATCGTACTGTTTTGATCTCTATAGTTTTGTGTATAACTTGAAGTCTGGAATTATGATATTGCCCGTTTTGTTTTTCTTTTCCAAGATTGCTTTGGCTGTTTAGGCTCTTTTGTAGTTTCATAAAAATTTTAAGATAGTTTGTTCTAGTTCTCCAAAAAATGTTGTTGGTATTTTGGTAGGGATTGCACTAAATGTGTAGATTGCTTTGGGAAGTATAGACATTTTAACAACAATTGTTGAGAATGGAATGTCTTTCCATTTCTTTGTGACTTCTTTAATTTCTTTCATCAATATTTTATAGTTTTCAGATATAGGTCTGTCACATCTTTGGTTAAGTTTATTCTTAGGTATTTTGTTATTTTTAGTATAATTGTAAATGGAATTGATTCCTTAATTTATCTTTCTGCTGCTTCATTGTTGGGGTTTAGAAATGAAATAGATTTCTGTACATTGATTTTTGTATCCTGTGACTTTACTGAATTCATTGATCAATTCTAGCAGTTTTGAATCATTCAGGTTTTCCATGTAGAGTATCATGTCATTTGCAAATAGTGAAATTTTTACTTCTTCCTTGTGATTTAGAGGTATTTCATTTCTTTTTGTTGTCTTGAATAGTTGTTGAATAAAAGTGATGTTGAATAAAAGGTGAGAATGGATATTACTGTCTTGTTGCTGACTGTAGAGAAAAGCTCTCCACTTTTCCCCAATTTAGGATAATATCAGCTGTGGATTTTTCATATATGGCTTTATTATGTTGATGTATAGTCCCTCTAAACCTACTTTGTTGAGCATTATTAATCATGAATGGATATTATACTTTGTCACATGCTTTTTCCGTATCTACTGAAATGAACAAATCGTTCTTATCCTTTCTTTTATTAATGTGATATATCACACTGATTTGTTTATGAATATTGAACCACCATTGCAACCCAAGAAAAAATCCCACTTGATTGTGGTGAAAGAATTTTTAATGTATTGCTGGATTTGGTTTGCTAGTGTTTTGCTGAGGATTTTTACATCTATATTCTTCAGAGATATTGACCTCTTTTATTATTGTGTCTCTATCCGATTTTGCTATCAGGGTAATAGTGTCATAGAATGGATTTGGAAGCTTTCTTACCTCTCCTATTTTTTTTTTGAATAGTTTGAGAATAAGTATTAACTCTTGTTTAAATGTTTCATAGAATTCACCTGTGAAACTCATCCAGTCTTGGACTTTTATCTGTTGAGTTTTTTGATTACTAATTCAAGTTCTTTGCTGGTTATCTGTTCAAATTTTCTATTTTTTCCTATTTTGGTGTTGGTAATTTATATGTTTCTAGGAACCCATTTCTTCTAGGTTGTCCAATTTGTTTACATATAATTTTTCATACTGTTCTGCTATAATCCTTTGTATTTCTATGGTGTTGGTTTTTCTTTCTTCTCTTTCATTTGTGATTTTGTGATTTTATTCATTTGGGTTGCCCCTCCCCCCTTTTCTTAAGTCTGGCTAGAAGTTTATCAATTTTATTATTGTTTTCAAAGAACCAGCTTTTGATTTCATTGATCTGTTCTACTGTTTTTCTTAGTTTTTATGTCATTTATTTCTCCTCTAATCTTTATTATTTCCTTCCTTGTGGTGGTTTTAGGTTTTGTTTGTTGTCCTTTTTCTAGCTCCTTTAGGTGTAAGGTTAGGTTGTTTATTTGAGATTTTCTTGCTTCTTCCGGTAGGCCTGTATTGCTATATACTTCCCCTCTAGGACTGCTTTTGCTGAATCCCAAAGGTTTTGAACCATTGTGTTTTCAATTTCATTTTCATTTACTTTCATGTATTTTTTAACTTCTTCTTTTATTTTCTGATTAACCATGCATTGTTTAGTAGCATGTTATTTAACCACCATACAGTTGTTTTCTTTCCAAGTTTTTTTTCTTGTGATTGATTTCTAGTTTCATAGCATTGTGGTCAGAAAGGCGAACAGTATGCTTTCAGTTTTCTTGAGCTCATTGAGGCCTATTTTGTGGCCTAATATGTGATTATTCTGAAGAATATTTCATGTGCACTTGAAAAGAATGTGTATTCTGGTGTTTTAGGTTGGAATATCCTGAATATGTCTATTCAGTCTATCTGGTTCAATGTATTTTTCAAAGCCATTTTTTCCTTATTTATTTTCTATTTAGATGGTCTGTCCATTAATGTAAGTGGGATGCAAAAGTCCCCTATTATCATTGTATTATTACTGATCAGTTTCTTTATGTTTGTTATTAATTATTTTACGTATTTCGGTGCTCCTATGTTGGTGCATAAATATTTACAATTGTTATATCTTTTTTGGATTGTCCCTTTTATGATTTTATACTGTCCCTCTTTGTCTCTTGTTACAGTCTTTGTTTTAAAGTCTAGTTGTCTGATATGTGTGTTGTTACTACAGCTTTCTTTTGAAACACATTTGCATGATAAACATTTCCCCATCATCTCACTTTCAGTTTGCAGGTGACTTTAGGTCTAAAATGAATCTGTTATAGGCAATGTATAGATGGGTTTGCTTTTTCATCCATTCTGATACCCTTTATCTTTTGATTGAAGCATTTAGTGCATTTACATTCAAAGTAATTATTGATATATATTTATTGCCATTTTGTTACATTTTTGTTGTTTCTAGAGATTTTCTCTGATCCTTTCTTGTCTTTATATCATATTTGTTTTTTTTCTGATTTTCGTTAGTAATATATTTGAAAAAAATTTTTAATGTTTATTTTTGAGAGACAGAGAGAGAGAGTGCAAATGGGGGAGGAACAGAGATGGGGGTAGGGGCAGACATAGAATCTGAAATAAGCTCCAGGCTCTGAGCTGTCAGCACAGAGCCTGATATGGGGCTCAAACTCACAAATTGTCAGATCATGACCTGAGCCGAATTCAGACGCCTAACCAAAGGAACCACCCAGGTGCCCCTCTTTAGTAATATATTTGGATTTCTTTCTCTTCATTCTTTGCAGTAGTTTTTGATATATTGTTACCATTAGGTTTGTATGTGACCTCTTCTGCATATAGCAGTCTATATTAAGTTGATGGTTATTTAAATTTGAACACATTCTTTTTTCCCTCTTCTCCACATTTTAGGTATACTTTATTACATTTTATATCCTTTTTTATAAGTTTCTTGACTGATATTTTTATAGAAATATTCATTTTTATTGCTTTTGTGTTTCCTACCTTTATACTGTCTCTTTTGGTCTCTCCTTTTCATGCAGAGATTCCCCTTTAATGCTTCTTGCAGGGCTGGGTTAGTGGTCATGAACTCCTTTAGTTTTTGTTTATCTGGGAAACTATTTATCTCTCCTTCTATTCTGAATGATAGCCTTGCAACATAGTATTCTTGGCTGCAGATTTTTACTACTGAACATTTTGAATATATCATAACGCTCTCTTCTGGCTTACCAAGTTTCTGCTGAAAAATCTGCTAGTCTTATGGATTTTCCCTTGTAAGTTAATGACTTCTTTTGTCTTATTGCTTTTAAGATATTTTTTCTTTATCACTCACCATATTTTGCAAATTTAATTGCAATATGTCTTGTGTGGGTCTGCTTTTTTTTATTTTGATGAGAGTTCTTTGTGCCTTCTTGATCTGGATGTTTGTTTTCTTCTCCAGATTAGGTAAGTTTTCAGCTATTATTTCTTCAGATAAATTTTCTGTCCCCTTTTCTCTCTCTTCTTTTTCTGGGACTCTTATATTATCAATATTACGTTCACTAGAGTCACTGAGTTCCCTAATCTATTCTTGTTTAGCATAATTCTTTTTTTTTTTTGTTCAGCTTCATTGCTTTCCATTACTTTGTCTTCTAGTTGATTAATTCATTTTTCTGCTTCTTCCAGTCTGCTGTTTATTGCATCAAGCATGTTTCTAATCTCATTTATTTCACTCTTCATCTCTCTCTCTCTTCTCTCTCTCAGATAAGTTATTTAATTAGGTTCTTTGTAAGAAATTTAGAACACCAATTTGTAAGGATAAACACCATTTGTGAGAAAAAACACAGAACAGAGTTAGCCCTGAAGCTGCGGAACAGCTTTGATTTTTCAGAATTTGCAAGTCCACAGCTTTCTTATCAACTTTGTGCTACTCTGTAATCTCATGTTTCTCTTTCTATGTGTTGAAGACCTCACCTTCCTGGTGTTTGGGTTTATGCAGCTTCTTCTTGAAATAAGCATCAGTGAGGTGGTTGGGGATTTTCACAGTGCTGGTATCAATTTTGGGTGGAGGTGCCAAATTTCTGGTGTGTTCTATGCAGAGGAACTCAATGGAGAACCAGATGCCCAGTCACAGGTACCAAGCCACTGCTCAGTTGCTTCATGGAAACCACCCTCTTGCCTCTGCGGTGCCCAGCGAGGATAATCAAAATGGTCCCAGGAATGATACTAGCTTGCAGTTTTCTTACATGCTGACTGAAAGGTTTTTTGCTGTGACTCAAGAGCTTTTGAGTCACATCTTAATGAGGATAAACCCTAAGCATTTTTCATAGCTTACCACTCAGGCACTACCATTCTTATCACCACCAACTCGTTTTGTGACAGTAGCAAGACATTTCTCCTTTTTCTTTTCAACTATGGATTTTAGCTGCTGAATACTTCCTCTTGTACATGGCCTTTCTGGAATATATAGCCAATCAAGAATATCTGCCAATTCCTCTGTCTAGGACAGGGTTTTGGCTGCAGTGAGACCTCGCCTCCTTTGGCATTTTAGCCTTAAAGTTACCCTTCTTAACCTTTCCAGCAGAATCAGCCTTCTTGGCTTCAGCTTTATTCTCCTTAGTATCTGGATTCTGAGCTTTTTCACCCCCCATCCTCTTTGTGCCCTGCCATAAACCCAAGTGAGAGAAATAAAACTTCTGGGAAACCTCTCAGTTGGCCTCAATATTGTCTGACTTCTGCAGGTGTCCACTTGATACCCTCCTCGTTTGGATGGTGAAGGATTAGAAGTCCTGAAACAGCCTTGCAGAGAGCCCTACCATTCTTACCTTGCAAAATGGGAAAGCATACTCTTTACCCCTGATTGATTCTTTTTAAACTCTTTTATCTCTAAGGGTCTCACTGATGTCTTCTTTTCTCAAGTCCAATGAGTATCCTTCTGATCATTGATTTAAATTCTACATCAGGCATGCTATATCTGATTTACTTAGATCTCTGGCCATGGCTTTATCTTGCTCTTTCATTTGGGATAAATCCCTTTGCCTTCTCATTTTGTCTAAGTCCTTGCCTGCTTCTGTGTGTAAGAAAAGCCAATAATGCCTCCTGTTCCTGAAAGTAATGACCATATGAAGAAGAGGTCATTTAGTGCCCAGGGACTGGTGTTTCAGGGAGTGTCTCCAGTGTGTTCTGCATGCACTCTGCTATTGTGTTCTGGTTGCTCTATCCTTCAAGCCATTCTCCTTGCCTGCTGTGGGCAGTGTTTGGTCACTGGTATGCATGTGGCAAGTTTTAACTAGGTGTGCTCTGATCTGTTTGTGAAATGACACCTGTCACCATCTCCATTGAAGCCAAGGCCCTACAAACCATTCTGACCAGGAGACATGGTGTGGGTAGGGGTTATGTGTTGGTCTTCTTGGGGAGAGGCCCACCATGCTGGGACTGAGAAGGCCTATCCCACTGGAGTGTGGGAGTGTGGGGCTTAGTGTAAGTAAATTAGGCAGCCAATGTCTACTCTGCACTGCTTCCTGCAGATGGCTCTGTGTTTATGCTGAGGGGCAGGGGAGGGAAATGGTGCTGATGTGGGCTTTAAACACTTTGTTCCTCGGGGGAAAGCTCTTGGTTTTGAGTTCACTTCCAGTTGCAAGTCATCGCTACCAAGATTGTGTCCCAGCCTCCCCCACTTACTTTTTCTTCTTTACCAATATATAGTCATCACTCAGCAGTCTTTAATATTTTTTTAAGAGGAAATGATTCCATACATAGTTGTAGACTCTGTGTGTCTGTGGGAGGAGGTAAATTCATGATCTTTCTATGTCACCATCTGGCAGACCTCAGGGGAAAGCTGGCCTCTCCACATCAAACTTAATGCACAGATACTTAACTGCAGTTTCAGATGGGAGTTGCAGTCCCTTGTTTTTGTTTTTTTTTATTGAGTATTAATTTCTGATTTAATTAATTATGATTAGAATATCTTATTTGCATTTCTAGTTTTTTGAAAGTTTTAAGACCTTTTTTGAGCTAATATTGGATAGTTTTGCATAATTAAATGTGCACTTGGGAAAAAAAGAAACATTTTTCATAAGAAACAATTCAGTTTATCTACTAGGCTTACATATTGTGTGTCTTTCTCAAGTCTTCTTTACCTCTACTAATATTTTTGTCCTTTTGATCTTTCTAGATTTGAGAGGTTTGTTAAAATCTCTTATTAGTGAGTAGTATACATCTCTATTACTCCTTTTATTTTTTGTAGTTTTTGCTTTATCAAAGTTGTTGCTATAAATATCCTCATTTTATGAAGTGTCCTTTGTTGCATTTAGTAATTTTGGTCCTGAATATTACCTTGTTTTACATTAAGACTGTATTTTATTAGAATATGTTATTTGTATTTGCATGGTATTTTTTTTACCTATTCTTTTCATATTTGCCTTGTGGTTTACGTGTGCCTCTTGTAAACATAAAAATCTAACCATAGAGTTGGATTTTGCTTTGTGAACCAATATGAAAAAATCTTAGTTTCATTAGTAATTTTTATTTCATTTTTTTTCCACTTATTAACATAAATTATATATTTGGTTTTGGTTTTGGTTGTTTAATGTTTTTCTGTATTATATTTAATGAAGTTTTCACTAAAAAGATTATTGTTTTTGTTTTGTTTTTGGAATTTAGGAAGGCTTATATATTTTTATATTGGTATACTTCTATTAATATCTCCTCTTTGAAATCTTTCTTAGTTCCACCATAAGCAATTAAGGAATTTGTTTTTTAACTCCTTCTTGTTTCTACCTTCCAATTTTATATTATTAATATTGTTTTTGCTTTAATGTGTATGATATTAACTGTACTTAATTTATTTTTCTTGTTTCAAATGACAACTTTTACTCTCAGATAATACCTATAAATCCAACAGAACACTTTATTGTCTGTGGAATTTATTTTTTCTTTTCCTCCCATTTTTATACCTTATTTCTGTAGGTTTAAACCATGTGTTTCTTATTATTTTGTCACAATTATGTACACCTTCTAATATTGGTATTGTAGCTAAATATATTTAATTAAATATATTTAAACTGCAAATCTTAGGTTGACTTCTGAAATTATCTTGTAGCTCTATGGCCTATTTTCTTTTTTTAATTTTTTTTAAATGTTTTATTTATTTTTGAGAGATAGAGAGACAGCGTGAGCAGGGGAGGGTCAGAGAGAGAGGGAGACACAGAATCTGAAGGAGGCTCCAGGCTCTGAGCTAGCTGTCAACGCAGAGCCAGTCGCAGGGCTCGAACCCACAAACCGAACCGTGAGATTGTGACCTGAGCCGAAGTCAGACACTTAACAGACTGACCCACCCAGGCGCCCCTCTACAGCCTATTTTTTATTTCATTTCATAGGTAAGTCTCCTGGGATCAACATTCTTAAGATTTTACATATTAATAACTCCCTATAGTCTTTATATTTGAAGGACAGATTAGCTTGATATAAAATGTTGACATATATTTCTTTCCTTAAAAATATTTTTGTTGAGGGGTGCCTGGGTGGTTCAGTCAGTTAAGCGTCCGACTTCGGCTCAGGTCATGATCTCACAGTCAGTGAGTTCGAGCCCCGCGTGGGGCTCTGTGCTGACAGCTCAGAAACTGGAGCCTGCTTCAGATTCTGTGTCCCCCTCTCTCTCTGCCCTTCTCCCGCTCGCTCTCTGTCTCTGTCTCTCAAAATAAAATAAAGATATAAAAAAAATTAAAAAAATATTTTTGTTGAAAACTCTAACAAAAATCCAATTTTCTTTCCTTATTAGTAACTTACATTTTTATTCTATATATTTAAAGAACTTTTTATCTTAGTTTAAAGTCCAATAATTTCGCTAAGTTTGGCCTCAATGTTGTTTATTTGGGGTCTAAGTTCACAAGTATACAATATGCCCTTTCTATAGTTAGTCTTTATTTCAGGATTTATTGCTATAGCAATTTTTTAAACATGAACAAACACTTGAATTATTATTTTACAACATAAGATACATGGAAAGAACACAAATGAAATACCACTTAAAATATATATCAGTTCATTGTCTATTTGTTCCACACATCTAGTTATAGTAATGTTGAGTCTAATAGTCAATATTATATAGTATCAAAAATGCACAGATACTGGAGTTAAACTGCCTGAATATAAATACTATCCCTGCAGCTTTAGAGCTGTGCAATCTTAGACCTGTTTTCTTAACCTGTTTTTCTCTTTCAATGTTATTATTTATACAATGAAGAAAATAGTGCATATATCCTAACATTTTTGTAAAATTAAATGAGATAGCACACAGTGATTAAACAATAATAAGCCTGACACCAAAATGCTAAAAGGGCCAAAAGTATTCATTTTAAGTTCAGATTTTAATGAGCTCTATAGGCTACAGTCGTCAGATAATTTCAGTCTTCCAATTGTTTTGTGTAATCACGAAATACCTTTGTATAAGGGATATAGTGTAATACAGAACGTAAATGAACCAGCACAGAGGAAATATGATTTCCAATCCTGAAGTTACTATATGCTTAAATCCATCTATTGATCATTTGTCAAATAAGCACAATATTTGCACAAAGCTCCTGGGTCCACCTTTCCTGGGAGCCTATCTTATTCTCTTTGCCTGGCTGCCTTGTTATTAAAGCATCAGGTTGATTTCCACCTCCTTCACTGGGTAAGATCCTCCCAGTGTACATTAAGGACTCCCCAAACATCCTTACTAACTTCCACTTTAATTCTCCTTGTATTCTCTGACAGTTTTCTGATTCCATGGCTGTTTCCCCCAGAAGCAACTTAAGGGCAAGAAGGTATTTCTTTTAAACTAGTTTTGATAATGTCTGATTTTTTTTTTGGTTGAACAATATATTTTTGTCAAACTTAACATTCCCTAAAAAATAATTATAAGAGCAAAATGGAAAAAATATAAATGAAATTTCCCTAGAAATGCATTAAGTGTAAATGTTTAACAATTATAAATAATGGAACCCAGCTTTACAGATTTAAATCGAAGGAATTGTGTCATTCAAAATCTAAACAGATTCACCACTGTAAATAGAAAAATCAAGGACATCCACTTTATTTTAAAATGCCTTTTCAAACCAAACAACATTACTAGTATATTAAGTAGCTTTAAAAGATGTGAGTTACCTTTTTAAGAGGCGGCACATCTCTAAGTGTTGGTTTATCATGTTTTCATTTGTTTGAGGAGCAAACAATAGGCTGTTCATTTTACCTTCCTCTGTGATATGTATAAACACCACAGAGAGCCTACAGCTTATCTCTGAGCTCCTCAGTGCTGTCCAATTATAAACACAGTTGTACATATATCTGACCTATTAACAAAAATTCAATACCACTTCTTGTCCTATTAATGTAGGGTATAAAATTTCCATTAGTAATCTCATGCTTAAGGTAAAAAAAGAAAAATATGAAAGCTTTATGGATAAAGGTTAAAAGCTATGCAGATGGAGGATAAAGGTTAAAAGCTATGCAGATGGAGAATATTTGGAAAATATTAGTGTCAATAATGCAAAATTTATCATTAGCAATTTCCACAACTCGTTTGGGTATCTTTCCCACCTCCAAAATACCTATAATCATCATTCTTGTGGTGTTCTAGAAGATTGGAGAGATAAGTCTGAGAACAATTAGGAGATGATAATAGTTTGATTTGCATTAGGTCCCACAATGGCTCCCTATGCCTTAATAAATAAAGCATAGGTTATTTAATAATTTAAAATTATTTGCATACTTCCACTTTTTTAACTACACTATCTTTGCAAGATTCTGCTCTCAGACCCCAATATCTATTAAATGTTTATCCATTCTATAAGTCACAAATCTATGATTCCTCCTCTTCACTTCTGGCTTATAATTTTCTCTTTTTAATTTTTTAAATCTTTATTCATTTTTGAGAGACAGAGAGAGACAGAGTGTGAGCAGGGGAGGGGCAGATAAAGAGGGAGACACAAAATTTGGAGGAGGCTCCAGGATCTGAGCTGTCAGCACAGAGCCTGATGTGGGGCTCGAACTCCTGAATCATGAGATGATGACCTGTATCAACGTTGGACACCTAACTGACTGAGACACCCAGGTGCCCCATACAATTTTCTTTTTTATTATTATTTCTGCCTCATGTCCTGTGTAACAAATGTTATTCATTCATTCACTCATTCATTCATTTATGAAACATATTTATTGTGGTTCCTTTATGTAATATGCAGTGCTTGGCACTGGGGATTCAACTTGGCAAGTAGAAATACATGGTCCCTGATAACTGAAGTGTTCTAGGGATGTGGTGAACAGTCAACAGAAGTTAGGTTATCCTCCATTTCTGGTATTATACTAGACATGCAGAAAATTTTACTTTTTATCACCCCTCTATCCCCACCCTACCTTCTTAAAGAAAGTGCATTTGTTCTCTTTTTTAAAAGTCTGCAACCAGAACAACTGCTAATAGGCAGTGGACTATGTGACTCTATAATGTAGCCATTGGGCCAGACTTATAGTCATGATTCAAACCCAGACAACTCATCTCCTTTCCCAGGATCTTGGAATTTGAAGTCAGAATTTATTTAGTCTTTTTTGGTACTTAAATTACAGGATGATAAACAGCAGGAAAACTATGTAGCTAGTCTCTGCTATGTTAATCAAAGAATCAGGGGAAAAGTCACTGTTGAAAGAGAAGAGACTAGCAGAGACTTGAAGAGAGAAATAGAAAATTGAAGAAAGTAATTTTGGTTCCCAAATGATTACATTCTTTGGGAGGCTTGGTTACATTTCTGGTATTCTTCTGATACATTTTCTGATTTGCTTAAGTTAAGTGAGTTTGTGTGCCTTGCTAGCAAATGTAACTTGACAGAAACTTATCAGACAGTGAGAAAAAAATGCGGAATATTAATGATAGTGAACATTTTTTCATTCAAAGCAGTGGAATGGTTTTACTTATGGATGGATGGGGAAACACTTAATAAACTGTCTCCCATATTTTCTTGGCATATAATAAGACTGAGTCTTATGGGAAAGGCAGTTCACCAGCTCAAAAAAGAAGGGTATAGCATTACAAACATAAAAGTCTCTCATGAAAAACGCTATCTTCCTGTAAATTGTCTTAAAATCTAAAATTTATGATATCCAGAGCAAGAAATCAGTTGAGTGCTATATTGAATTGCAGCTGGTGAATTCTCTGCCCTTGTTTTGACTACGTCTGTAACCAAACTACACAGTCCAGCAAAAAGCCGAATTCTGACTTTGGGGATGATATGAGGGAGAAGTTGAAGGTAATAGAAGACCTCAATATTATTAGATTATTCCGTGGATTTTTTTTATGTGCATATCATGCTAAATAGTGTCTTCAGTAAATTGGGCTAGGATTCAGTATGGGCCTTGGGGTTCATTATTTTCCTATCTGTGTTCACTGTATTATCCATTCACTTATTCATTGATCTCTTCATTAATCAGTCTTTTGAGCTTTAGTGGAATCTTGGCACCCTTCTGAGCATAGACTATGCAATAGTGAATAAAACAGTTTCTCCTCAAAGAGCTTATATTCTAATGGGAAAGAAATTTCAGATACTATGAAGAAAATAAAGTAAGGGAATAGAAAGGGATTATGGATGTGGAAGAGATATAACACATTATCTAGGGTAATCAGGGAAGTTTTCTCTTACAATATATTTAACCCAGATAATAAGAGAAGGCCAAATATGCAAAGATTCGGACAAAGAGTATTCTAAGAGGAAGAAACAACACGTGTGAATACTGTTAGACAGGAACACACTTGGTATGTTCTAGAGGTAGAAAGAGGTTCATAATAACTGGAGCCCAGCAAAAGGAGAATATTGTGAAAAAATAGATCAGAGAAACTACCAAAGTCACATAACATACAGACTTATAGGCTGTGTTAAGACAGTTGGATTTTATTGCAATTGTGATTGCAAAGATATTAAAGAGTCGCCAAGAGAAGGGTAATATGAACTCATTTGAGCTTTAAAAAGGACACTGTATATCCTTTGAGCAAGAAGAATTAAAGTGGGGCAAGGGAAGAAGGTTTTGTAATACTCTGGGAGACATGAGAGTGGCTTGGGCTGTGGTGATGATGCTGAAAAGTGATTAGGAGAACACACTGAATGTGGGGGCTGAGAGGGAAGTGACAGATGACCTTTAGATCTGTAGCCTGAACATTTGGGTAGATATGATGCCATAATTGAGATTGTAAAGGATGAAAGATGAGCAGATTTGAGGGTTTGATATCAAGAAGTAGATTTCAATTTGCAAGGCTTGGGCTACCTATTCATAATCCAAGGGTAAAGATTAAGGAGACAAATGGATTTATGGATTTGGAGCTCATTGATGCATTTTGGGTCCAAAAATAAATTATGGAATCACCATCATATAGATAATATTTAAAACCAAGAGCAGGACTGGATGAGTGAGTTTAGATAATGGAAGATAGACAAGGTGTCTAGGATTGTGCTCTCGGTCACTAAAGCATTTTAGTGCAGAAGAAAAAGGGAAGCCAGCAAAGGACACTGGGAGATATTATGTAGTTGGAAAAGACTAGGGAAAAATATATTACAAGTGGTGAATAGTCAATCATGTTGAGTATTGCCAAGAGATTGAATAAGAAGAATAGAACAAATGATATGATTCCTTAAGATAAATGCCATAGGGACCTGAATCAAGCCAAACTTGTTCTTTAGGAGAGAATAGGAGGAGAGAGATGGTGATAGTAGTTATAGATACAGAAATCTTTTGAGGAATTTTGTACTGAAGAGCTATGGAGAAATGCAGAGAAAAATCAAAAGAGATTCTTATTGAAAAAGTAGAATAAAAAGGGACACCTGGGTGGCTCAGTTGGTTGTGTCTGACTTCAGCTCAGGTCATGATCTCATGGTTGGTGAGTTAGAGCACCGCATCAGGCTCTGTGCTGACAGCCTGGAGCCTGCTTTGGATCCTGTGTCTCCCTCTCTTTCTCTACCCCCGCCCCCACTCACTCAAAAATAAATGTTGAAAGAACAATTTAAAAAATAGAATAAAAAAAGTAAATTTGTATGCTAATGAGAATGATCGAAGAATGGGGGGCAAACTGTCATTACTGGAAAGAGAGGGGAATAATGGCAGAGGTAAGGACATTGGGTAGGCAAGTAGGAATAGGATATGGAGCAGCACTGTTCAATAGAAATATAATGTGAGCCATATGTATAATTGAAAAACTTCCTAGTAGTGACATTAAATTCCTAAAAAGAAATAAGTGAAATTAATTTTAACAACATATTTAGCTCCAAATATCAAAACATTATTTTAATATGTATTGATATAAAAGTATTTTATGTATTTGTTTTATATATATTTATATAAAATTATAATTTTATAATATTGAAATAGTTTTCATTCCTTTTATCATATGAAGTCTGAAATTTGTGTGCATTTTATACTTACAGAACATATAAATTCTGATTAGTCATATTTAATGCTCAATAGTTACATGAAACTAGGGGCTACTGTATTGGGCAGTGCAGATATAGAAAATAGGTAGAGAAGTTTGCATAAGATAAATGTATGGAAATTTTATCTATTGAAATATAAAGAAAGATAGAAATAGGTATGTTTGGTTGTGGGAATTTGAGGTAGTTCCCCCTCTTATTGCATATGTTTTTAAGTTATATATGAAGAAGGTGTTAAAAATTTTATAAGAGGACAAGAAGGAATTGTGAAGTGATCATTTTGGAGAGTAGAAAGATGAGCCAGTTAGGCTCATTAGCTCCAGAAAATAGGA
Organism: Cryptoprocta ferox; assembly: GCA_028646485.1. Lineage (NCBI taxonomy): Eukaryota > Metazoa > Chordata > Mammalia > Carnivora > Eupleridae > Cryptoprocta > Cryptoprocta ferox. Next base: position 46,896,238 of record CM053573.1, read on the forward strand.
AATGATAAAGTTCTAGTTCAAGTTTTTGCTTAGCCACAGAAGCCTTGGAGCAGTGGCCAAATTTGACTCCTTTTTATAGGGGTAACATGTCGTTGAGCAGTAGAACCTGATAAGATTTCTAGCATCTGCTTGTCACCTGTGGAGACTGCTGAGCAAAATTTACTTAAAAAAATCTGAGTGTAATTAATAGGGGCCAGTGCTTGAACTCAAGTCACCATAGCTTCTCTATTTATTACCTGAGTCTAATATGAGGCATAATGGAACCAGTTGGGAAAGGCCAGCAATTTTCCATTACGTGAATGGAAAAGTGGAAGAACTGTCTTTGCAGAAAGAGTGAATGAATTTGCAGAAAGAGTGAATGAAGCACGTGTAGAAAAAAGCAGAGATGAAAAAGACCAACAACCCCAGAGATATTTGAGAGAATAACTGATTCCAGTTACTAGTTCCAATCCCTTTTCAGGTTCACTGCTCTTCTTGGGTTTTGAGTTCTAAGACATGGCCCCCATCCTGCTATGAAATAAATCACTCCCCTTTTATTATCCTAGTTTAATGAATGATTTCTGGGATTTGCAGCCCTGCCTCACTCATATGTAGGGATAATAATGTCCTGAGTTTAATATGGATTTGGTGGGTGAGTTATAAAGAATTGTATCACAAGGGACTGGCTGAATGTAGTTATTTGACATGTCTTCATGGAACTCATGATGCCTATCGTTTGATCTTATTTTTAAAAACATATATTTTATTCACCAAATGTATACATTCATATACATCACTTTTAGAAAAAAAGAGAAAACATCAAAGGCAAAATAAGAAAGAAAAAACCCACCTGTAACCCTAATAAACATAACTGACTACTGTTTTATTTCATTTTTGGTGTCATCATTTATTGAATTGAATGCAAACATATCTATAGAGATGATATAGTTTTTTCCCTACAAATACCAGAGAAGAGAGTCTTCCGATTATCATAGAAATGCATCCCTGTAAAGAACACTCCTCATTCTCCTTGCTTCTTAACTCCACTTGACCTCTTTCTTTATTTCATTTCCATAGAGAATAGTTATTTAGCCTTTGCTCCTTAAAATTTCTTCATCGTATCTCTTCATGATACCATGGAAATACAGGCATGCTCTTGGAATCTCAGTGAGAAATTCCATTTGGGCTTTCGTTGGATCCTGCATGGAGATAGGGCCACTGCTGTTAGGAAGATTTCTAGACTTATACCTTTTTAAATTTCCTCAGCATTAAGCAATGCTTCCTTGGGAGCTGTTCTAATGCCTCAGCTTAGAGACAGCCTCTGAAACTGGAGGCTAGCTCAACAGAGCTGTCACTGCAGTAATAACAACCTAAACAGAATCTTGGAAAAGAAAAGAGAAAGCTTTGTAGCATTTATGCAGGGTTTCTGCAAAGGCTCTTCTTCTGGATGAAGTAATTATTCTGGGTCATTCCCTATCAACAAAACAGCATCCCAAGAAGCTGGAGTTAAATGCCAGAGACTTCTGAAAACAGACGGAAGACCATCCTCAATTTCAAGGTCTTTGCTTTTGGCAGCTCTCGTAGTTATGTAATGGGAGAAGGAATTTTCCCTAGACTTAGCACCACAAAGAGTATGGATTGTGAGATCCTTTTAGAATAAGTCAATTTTCTACTACTACAGTGATCTAAATATGCAACCTATTCACCAACCCAGAGAGGTATTTGATTTTGTTTTTTATTATACTGAAAACTCTCTCGATACTCACAGTGAGTCTGTAGGGGAGCTGTAACACAATGTGTATCTGCTTCTTCAATTTAGGAAATTTTGTTGAATATGTAATGGGGCAGCTGGGATGAGTTTTTACAGAAGCCACATGTACACATAAATCCAGGCACGTTTTTATCATCTACCTCTTTCATCAGCTAGCTTTCCAACTCTGTCAAACATGTCTGTACGTGTGTCAAAATAGTACAGTCTTCTGCCAAATCATCCACATTTGTTTTCAATTTAGGAAAGACCCACCTACATGCAGGTGATAGTTTATGGTACATAAAGAGACTTTCTCTCCTATTGCCCTGAGTTCATTTCTTATTCCTTTAACAAATAAAATACTAGTTGCAATTTTTTGAGCATGTATGTATTTATTATATTGTCTACTAGAATGTTTCATGACATCAGGGACCATCTCTGCTTGTTCATGCCTGAGCTACCAATACCTGTGACAATAGTTGGCCCATGCAGTCTCATCAACATGATGAAAGTATTTATTAAATGAATAAATTATTTATATTCATATGTTAAAATATCTTTGTATAAATAGGTATTACTGTCTTAGTTTTGCAAAAGGAGAAACGTCTCAGATTAGTTACCACTTAAAAGTCACACAGTGAATGAGTAAGGAAAGAGCTGGGATTCCAACCAGGTTTGGTCTTCTCTATCTTCCATCTTCCATGCCCTGCTTCACTTCCCCCAGTATAACTTTGTTTTTAAAAAATTTTTTGTACGTTTTTTTATTTATTTTTGAGAGACAGAGAGAGACAGCGCGAGCAGGGGAGGGTCAGAGACAGAGGGAGACACAGAATCCGAAGACAGGCTCCAGGCTCTGAGCTGTCAGCACAGAGCCCGACGCGGGGCTCGAACCCACGAACCGTGAGATCATGACCTGAGCTGAAGCCGGACGCTTAACCGACTGAGCCACCCAGGCGCCCCTCCCCCAGTATAACTTTGATGTGGAGGTCAGCCATTTTTCTGACAGATCAATTGTTAATTCCATGCTTTACTGCATTTAAGGGGACTGAGCACAAGATTTCTCTGCCATTCAAATATTAGTCAGAGTGACATACTTGCTGATTTTTCTCACTTTATTTACTCAGACGTGCAAAGGCTGTTTCTTGTTAACGTGTTAAGTCACTTGTTTGGGTTCAGGTTGACTTTGGAAACTGAGTTAGTGACTCCCTTTCCCCCCTGCTTTTCTAGTAACCCTGTTCTGTTGCCATATTCCCCACAGTTTGTAAAGACCCACTTTCTGGGGGGCTGTAAGAGTGGGAGACTTCTCTATGTTTCCATATGGTAACAGAATTTGGTCGGCAGTCTCTTACGGAAGTTAACCTGAAAAATTCTCACCTTTTAGTAAGCAAAAGTTGGTCTGATTAAGGTTATTTATTCATTTTAATTCTATAAAATGTTTGCCTTGTAAAGTAACAGTGAAAATATACCAAGACATCTATATAAAGAGCCCTTGCTTCCATTTAGTTAATACATACATTTTTTCCTGTTGAATTCCTACATTGTTCGAATTTTAAATTGTTTCATTTTAGGCCATTTGAATTTATCCAGTATCACTTCTTTATATCCTCCTTTCTCAGTCCCACTTCAGTTCCATTAGATAGTTTTTTATTTTTTTTCATTTTTGCTACCCTCCCTTCTCTCCCCTTTCTGGAATTTTTCACTGCCATAAAAGGCCTATTTAGCTCTCTTTCCTTCTTTATATATTTACTTTGCTGCTTGGAGAATATCTTTTGTAGAAAGAAAAAGCTGCTGGCTATTTCTTCATTACACTTAAAAAAATACCAACGCCACTAGCAAAACACACACACACACACACACACACACACACACACACACAGAGTTTTATATGCAAAAGAGATCTATAGACATGTATGTATGTTTTATTTCTTAGGTGTCTTATTTTTCTTCTCTTTACATCCTCATTTTTGGTTGCTACATTACTATCATGTCATTTCTTTCTGTCTTTTTGTTTTTGTAATGCTTTTATCTCTTGCATTTATTTCTCCCATGAAACTTTAGACTATCCAAAGGGTATAGATCATATTAAAAGCATTAGGTTTCTGCTTCACTTTATTTCCCCAAAAGACAGGAAACAAACTGCTTGATGTTCTGGTATTTTCATTAAGGTGAACACACTAAACTGAGAGAGCAATATTAATGCCGATAATCTGGTTTCTATACACCTGATGACATGTTCTGATTTTATCTCATTTCTCCAGATATCACTTTTTTGGCAAAGAGGATATGAGTGTGCTGAGATTCTGAGGGCTCAGAGAACTAAATAACTAATTTGCCCATTTGATCAGTGGCATGAATATCACATTTGGCACTATGAATATTTTTGAATACCAATCCAAATACTTTCAGCTGTTGGGTATTAGCTAAGTCTGCTCAGGAATATTGCCAGCTGTAGGATGGAGAAGAAACCTTGAACTTGGGGTATATCATAGTATTCTGATGGAAAGACCCACCAGATAGGGATTGATATAGTCATTAACAGGGATCCAGAGAGCTACTAAGAAGAGATTTAGGACATCTGGAGCTTCCCAAGTCCTTTCTTCAACTTTCTCTGCATCCCACTATACAGGAATATTTCCAACAATTGAGTTCAGGTAGACCATATTCTCTTTGCCTCTCCTTTGGCACTTATATTGCTGTCTATTCTTTATATACATATGCATTACAGAACATATATGTCCTTTCTTTGAAATAGAAGAAAACAGGGGTACCTGGGTAGCTCAGTTGGTTACGTGTCCGACTTTAGTTCAGGTCATAATCTCGCAGTTGGTGAGTTTGAGCCCCAAGTCAGGCTCTATGCTGACAGCTCAGCGCCTGGAGCCTGCTTCAGATTCTGTGTTTCTCTCTCTCTCTCTGCCCTCCCCTGCTTGTGCTCTGTCTCTCTCTCTCTCTGTCTCTCTCACTCTGTCTCTCAAAAATAAATATTTTAAAAAATTAAAAAAAAAGAAATAGAAGAATACAGTTCTTTAATCACCTCTATCCATCTTATAACAATCCATCCTCCACCATAATTTTTAATGATGATGGCCACTCTGTTCCCTCTTATTTTACACTGAAGCTTCAGCTGTGTGATCTCTTCTTGCCTCTGGCTTATAAACTGCTTCCTAAGCTTTTATCGCTTTTTTTCTTTGTTCAAATCTTTGAAAGTGTGTTTTAAATATGATTTTGAGGAGATCAGGAGCAATAGATCCCAATATGAGGATGGCTTATTGTGCAGGGCAGTCTAAGGAATAATTTGTGAAGAAATGGTGAAGAGCATGAAGCCGAGGGCAGGAGCATCATGAGAGATAAAAGCTAGATGGCTCAGGGGAGACTTTTGACGAAGGCATCACTGTCGTCCTAGCTTTGGAAGGAAACAAATGAGAAATTGTTCCTGCTTTTTCATAACTTTATTCCCATCACTTTTAATGACCTGTCAATTTTGCTTCTAAATATCTCTTAAATTTGTCCAATTTTATTTATGTCCACTATCTCTACCCTTGTCAAGACCCCTGAATTAACTTTGTGTAATCCTTTAATAACATCCTAACTGTGTCTCATCCATCCATTCATTCATTTATTATATCATTAAAAAATTGTTGAATACCTGCATAGAAATAGAGTAATACACACACACACATACACACACACACACAAAGATGCTTTCTCTATCTTAATGAATTATGTAAGACAAACAGCCTTTAAACAAATAAGCCGAGCAAAATGTGATGAATTTGGTGACTTAGCACCAGCCCTGGCCTTTTCTAGCCATGACTTTTCTTTATCACATTCAAAGTGATTTTCTTAAAATGTGGATATATATGTTATTCCCATGATTAAAATGGTTTAACAGTGTCCCTCAGATGAATGCAGAACTCCTTAACTTTGCCTCAGGATCTTCCATGTACTAGCCTCTGCTTACCTCTCTTGCCTCTTCTCTTTCCACACATTCCCTTCGGGTTTTCTCTCTTATTTGACTATTTCTTACCTTAAGACCTTTTCAAATGCTCTCCTCTTTTCCTGCAAATATCCCTTCCAACCTCCTTTACTTCCTTTCTTAGATGTCAGTTTAGATTTTATCCCCCCTGGAAAACAATCCCTAATCTCCTGTCTAGCTTTGGAGACCTGTGCTTTGCTCCCATGGCAACCCCTGCTACCCCATCATAGTGCTTACCTCCTACTGGAAAGACTTGCTTAATCTGTCTCATCTGTTGGGCCACACATTCTATGTCTGTTCAAGTTACTTGTATCTCTAAGAACTAATAAAGTGCCTCGGGAAAAGTGCAAAATAAATAAATAAACCTATCTCATTTAAAGTGATTGTTATGTGTCCATTCTTTCTCCCGAGAGTCTTTCAAATTAGCCCCTTCCTTTTACTCTCTTCCACCTCTTTAGTTCAGGCTTCGATGATAACAAGACTCTCTAAACCACTCATTTTGCCTTTAATTGACATGACTCAGTCCATTCTGTATGTTTCAGCTGGAGTGTTCTCACCAAGAGGTGACTGTGATCATCCTATTCCTTTGCTTTAAGAAAGCAACTGGGGCTTCCTAGTGCCTAGAGCATAAAGTCCCAAATTACTGAGTGGCATAATAGGCCCTCTAACTTTTCCTTGGAGTTCTCTGATCCTGCTGTTTCATACTGTTTTGGGTCTCTTTTGTTCCTATCACTCTATTCAACTGTCTGGGAAATTTCTGCTCCTCTGAAAGAACTTTCTCAACAATATCCTCTTATTCTGAGACCCTTCCCAAAAGCTAAGAAACGTTAATTATTCCCTCCTCTGTGCTACCAGTGTGCATTGCACATATCTCTATTAAAGTGCTTTGTACATGCTATTTCAAATATTCATATAGCTTTTTCTTTTCTCCTACTGGGCCATTCTTTTATTCTTAGTGTTAAAAACAAGAAAACAGGGCCAAAATGGATCACTTATGCTAAACCTCGTATCACCAAGCCAAGATTTAATTTTAGTTTTAGTTCTCCCAGAAATGGACTCTTAAACCAGTCAATCAGGAATTGTCTGATCAACACTACTTAAGTAATTTGCCTGATAAACCCCTGCCATACCCTAAAGGAAAGCGATTTTGCAGTAACCAACCTGCTTTTTTGCCTAGCATCACTTCCTTATTCCTGTTCCTTTCTCCCTATAAAAGTCTTTCAGTTTGCATAGCTCCTCAGAGATCCTTTCATTCCACTAAATTAGATACTGCCTGATTCATGAATCATTGAATAAAACCAATATGATCTTCAAGATTTACTCAGTTGAATTTTGTTTTCATTTCAACATTAGTATCTAGTGTTTTTGTGTGTGTGGAAAAAAATACAGAGTAAGATGCTGTATCTGCTATGGTAGAATTAAAGATATGATATATTATAGCTATATCATCTACCATACTTTTGGCGAAAGGTAGTCTTCCACATAAAATTACTGGCACAGAAAGCATCTATAGGTTGAAATTTCATTATCTGTCATCTGTGACTAAATGGTTTTTTTTTTTTTTTTTGAGAGAGAAGGGGGTGGGAGGGGGCAAAGGGAAAAGGAGAGAATGAATCTGAAGCAGGCTCCATACCCAGTGAGAAGCCCATTGTGGGGCTCAGTTTCACAACCATAACATCATGACCTGAGCTGAAATCAAGAGTTGGATACTCAACCAACTGAGCCACTCAGGCTTCCCTTATTTATTCATCTATTTTATTTATTTATTTATTTGTTTGTTTGTTTGTTTGTTTATTTGTTTATTTAAATAGGGTTCTTGATATAACTGTCCCACCTTTGGAATAAACATATAGCAATAGGCTCACAACTCTGGTAAGCTCCTTCTTTGCATATTTTTACAAATGTACTTACAAATATACTTCTGGCAGTGCTGTTGGTCTGGGAGCAGAGGTCTTCCTCTCTGGAGGATATACTAATAATAACTGTTATTATTAAGAGTTCACCTATATTCATGGTAACTATAATTTGGTGCCATATGGTTCAAAAGCCATGCTAACTATACATGATTCCTGATTCTGGGGACAAACGAAAGCAGCACAAACAAGAAGGCATGCGAAAAAGTGTGTACCTTGTGTGCAGTCAGTGTCAGGGTGAACATAGGTTTTTATAGTGTTAATTGATCAGCATACCATTTGCTAAACAAAAGGTGGTTTGTCACCCTTTTCCTCAGTAATACTTGCATAGGATTAATTGCATTTGAACTGGAATCTTATCATCTGATTTCCTAATTTTCCTGGATCCTATATTTCTCAAGGACTAGAGGAATGTTCACAGCAAAAAGTCACTAAAAGAAAACATATAAATAGGCAGGGAATACACAGCCATAGGTGAATTGCTAGTGTAATCCCTGAGAAACTTTAATGAATATAGCTTTCTTTTTATTCCTGGGAAAAGAGTAGTCTAAGTAATTTATGAAGCACTAGTTTCTGTAATTATTGGCTCTACCAAAAATGGACCACAACATGAAATATGTTTTCAAAATTGAAGTCAAAGTCAAAGCATATTTTTGAGTTGCATATGTCTTATAAAGAACTTATAAAGAAAGGTTGGATACCAAAGAAATATACTTTGTTGAAAAGAGGGTTCTGATAGGGTTAGGGTTAAAATCATTCTCCCAAACATGCCAGCAGCCAGGCAGAATTTGAAACTGTTAGCCTGAGTCATTTTCTTTCTATCACCTTTAAAAGTTCAAAAGGTTTGACTTAATCCAAAAACTACTGAGGAAATGTCAAATTGCCCCTTGGTGTAGTTCAACAATCACTGGGGCTTCTCATCTTAGAAATTTCGGAATGCTTTTCTTACTTCTGATGAAAAGAACCATGGAGATCATATATTCAAAAATCTCATTTTCAGATAAACATAGAGATATGCAGAGAATTTTAAAACTGGTAAGTTACAGGACAGTATATATATATATATATATATATATATATATATATGAAGTGAATTGAACTACTTTTTCTATTCCTCAGATATATTTGTATCAGAAAAATAAATCATTAATTAATATGAAGGGATTTTAAATGATTTAGATAAAGGCTGAATTGTACTTCATCTTGTTTGGAAAATCCTTCCATATAGGGAGAGAAATCTGCAGTTTTTGTCTACCATTTTTGGCTGAAAACTATTGAAATATCTCAAATGTTTAAAGAAAAAAATCTTTACATGAAGTCTGGAACTCACCAATAATTGTATTCCATATAGACAAATCATTTTACTATATTCCCTAATAAAAAAAGTTAGTTTTTTAAGATTTTATTGTACTTTACAAATAAAACTATGGTTCTTTATATTATTCAGACGACTAATAAATTTTTACCTTATGGTTCTTTTTTTCCTAATTGGAAATATTCAATTGTATTCTACATTCATATATATATATTTTTTTTTTACCCAACGGTTTCCAAAGACTCTATAAGCATTGGTCTCACTACTGTTTGGTTTAAAACAAAACAAAACAAAACACTATGTTGCACTCCATTTTAATACTTTGTTAGTACTCACATTTATGTTCCCTGCTCCCAGTACCATCCTCTATGAACATAGACATTTCCCTGTACTCTGTTAACCTAAAAAACTGCATTTTTAAAAACCTTTATTTTTGAGAGAGAGAGCGAGTGAGAGTGAGCGTGCACAAGTGGGGGAAGGACAGGGAGAGAGAGAGAGAGAGAGAGAGAGACAGAATCTGAAGAAGGCTCCAGGCTCTAAGCTGTCAGCACAGAGCCTGACTTGGGGCTCGAAGTCATGAACTGCCAGATCATGACCTGAGCCGAAGTGGGACAGTTAATGGACTAAGCCACCCAGGCACACTGAAAACTGCATTTAGAAAACAGCTTTATGTAAAGCCTCACATGTGGTTTCTTAGAAGGACACAAGGTTTTATAAAAGAGTCCTTTCCTCAAGGAACTAACAGTTTTTGAAGAAGATAAGCCATGAATTACATTTTTAAAAATCTATAGTACCAGAAAGTATGTGTTAGATATGTGGGGGTTAATAAAGTATTATTGGAGATCAGAGAGGACTTCATGGCATAAATTACTTTGGGTTTGAGCTTGGAAGGATAAATAGGTGGAGAACAAGAAGGGAGCATTACAGTGTCAATATCTTATGTGAAAAGTATTGAAGATTGGGAAGTATAAGGTATGATTGGTAGTTCCTGTTTGGGGAAAGGGAGGTGAGATGAGTCACTTTTTAACTCCAGACATAAGACCTAAGAGATGTTGCTGTGTGCCTTTCTTTCTAAAATGGCAGCCTGGTGGATCATCTGGGGGGCTCAGTCAGTTAAGCAGCCAACTTCGGCTCAGGTCATGATCTCACAGTTCGATTCGTAAGTTTGAGCCCCATATGGGGGTCTGTGCTGACAGCTCAGAGCCTGGAGCCTGCTTTGGATCCTGTCTCCCTCTCTCTCTCTGCCCCTCCCCCACTCATGCTATTTCTCTCTCCCTCAAAAATAAATAAACATTTAAAACAATGTCCGTCTGGGCAGCTGGGTGCCTCAGTCGGTTGAGTGACCAATTTTAGCTCAGATCATGATCTCCCAGTTCATGAGTTTGAGCTCCACGTTGGGCTTGCTACTCTCAGCCTGTCAGCCTGTCAGAGCCTGCTTTGGATCCTCTGCCCCACTCTCTCTGCCCCTCCCTCACTTACACTCTCCCCCCAAAAAGTAAATATTAAAAAAAAAATTTAAATAATAATAAATAAATAAAATGGCAGCCTAAGTGATTCACCATTCACCTGTTTTCCAATATATTCCAAGCTTATCTTCTCTGTGTATTTAGAAAAGTCTGTAATTAAAGGGAATCCACAGTCCTATCAAAGAAGGACCAAACCTCTCACTCAATGGGAATTTTCTAGCAAAAGGAGTGGATAGCACTAAATCACTATAGTGATCACAGAAAAATAATAACCACAACAGGTATTCAGGTAGAGACAATTTAGGAAATTATATAGGTGTTGGAGGGTTGAAATAATAGCCATATGAAGCAGCTACATGTGCTCTGCTCCCCACAGCTGGGAGACAAAAGAAATTGGGTTTACTAGCATCTGGTAGATCACAGAAGGGTGCTCAGATTTTTGAAGAGAGTCACTTGGCTGCATTCAACACCTTATGAATTTGAGAAGCAGCCTCATGGAGGCAATATTTCATTCTCTGAAGCAATGGCATGGACAGGCTATTGCTAATGTCTCTAAGAGGGCAGGCGTATTGAAATAAGCCGGGAACGCAAACAAACTGCTATGAATAATGCTGACAAAAACAAAGAAACAGGAAGAGGTCCATTCTTCTTCCTAACTTTTCAGTCTCCCTCTAGTGCCTCCTATTGGTAGAACAAAGGGGTATGAGACATGTAGTTTGCAGAGTTCCTCCTCAGCACCAGGAACATAGGTGAAAAGAGTAGATTTGGGCTAAAAGACAATAGGAAAATAATAGGCACAATCATTTAACCTCATACAATCCTGTGAGGTAAATGCTAATATTACCCCTAATTTCAAATGAATAAACCAAGGGCCTGAAATTCTTAATTAGTTGTCCAATGCCAACTGGTGGAAGAACTGGGTATGAAGGAGGGCCGTCTGACTTTAGAGCCACTACTCTTGCTGTCTATGCTATGCTGTCTCTTTGTTAAATGGGTGGTAGGTCTATTAAAGAGATTAGCTGGTAAACACTATGTATTTACACAGACCTATCATTATTTTTCTAATTTTATGATTCCTATTAAGGTTTTTCATTTTGGAGTTAAAATACTTTTAATTATTCTAGAGCATTTAAAGATCCTGCTATTATTCTATCTATAAAGAAGATAAGAAAATAAGAGAAGATTTATATTTCTGATGAAGCCTTACTTTTCTGCTTAATATGCCTTGATATGTTTAATCAAGTCTATATGTGGCTGGAGTGGTATCAGGTGATGGGGCATGGTGTTACAAGGGTGTATGCATTCATTTATTTAGCATATATTTATTGATCCATTCATTTATTTCACATACTGTAGAGGCTGAAATACCAAGGCAGACATGATCTTTCACAGTGCTTACATTTATTCAATAAAGTAGACTGGTGAATTAGTGAAAGCTAATGCAGTGAATATCAATGTCTTAATGGTTTTGTTTATTTATTTATTTGAATGAGTAGTTGGACCAAGCACAAAGTTTGCTTTAAGATGTAGGCTTAATTCTCCTTGTCTTTGCATCTCAACCATGAGTAGGGAAGTAGGGTAGTGGCCAGACTGGAAGTGACCATTTCTTTAGGACTTCAGAAGATAAGAATATATAGAGGTTGAGAAAGGGCTAGCAAAAGGGAAAAAGAGCTACAAAAGTAATCAGAAAACTTTCATTGGAAATAAAGCCAAAGTCAATCAAATAATTTGTATTTTTTCCCAATAAAAACAAATAACTCTCAGCAATATAAGTTCAAGATAAAAGAGCAAATAGTTGGGTAATCAACTGATGCCCCATCATTAACTTTAGCCATTTTCAACTGGAGCCTAAAACTACTGACATGTGCCTTAAGTTATGGTGATCAAATTATAATTACTCACCAAGACAGAAAATGAATTAGGCTAAATAGATTTTTTGGTTTCTACTTCCCATGGACTTTTGCTATGTTTCTAGTTGTTATGGGGAAATCTGAGATTGAATGTTTGAAATACCGATATTTCTGAAACAATATTTTTATGGGCAATTAAGAGAATATTTAATATGGAAAGCATATTGTAAAGTCATGTGTGATATCCCCATCCTATTTGTTTTAATTTTTTAAAATTTTTAAATTTTTTTGAGAGTGAGAGAGTGTGTGCAAGTGGAAAGAGGGGCAGGAGAGGGAGAGAGAGAATCTCAGGCAGGCTCCATGCTCAGCATGGAGCTCAATGCAGGGCTCAATCCCACAACCCTGGGATCATGACCTGATCTGGAACAAGAGTTTGTCACTCAACTGACTGAGCCATCCAGGTACCCCTCTTCATCCTTTTTCTAAGGCTTGTAATATCACAACTAGCTAGGTCCTTTACTCCAGGAATTTTTGTAGGTATGTTGAGGCAGAAGCTTAGAATTTAGACAAAAACATAAGAGATTCCACTAATTAATAAACGAGATCTAGGGTGGGTTATAAATTTGGGACATTTCCTCCAGTCCCCCTACTGCAAGATAAGAAAGTGAAAAAGGAGCTAAATCCAGGAATCTGCAAAGCAAAATGCTGAAATAGATTGGAAGTATTTCCAGTGCATATTGTACATTGGTTTGACCTGTGAAGTTTATGACCCAAATAAGGCACCATTCTGGTTTTCTGAAATGCTGTCATGTGTAAAACCCTCTTCTTATTATCCACTTGTTTCTTTGGGACACTTAAAAAACTTTGTCATTGTCTGGTTCACCCTTATCCTGCCTTAACTCTTCAACTTTAAGGAATGATTGATCACTTTCTTGGAAATTAACCTTTAACTCTATTTCCTGGTTTCTGATTTTATATCTTCCCTTTGGCATGTTGCCTCTAAGGATTAATCCTTTGGTGAGAAGTTGTTTGGCTCAGCTCTTAGACTTCCGATGCATATGCATCGTCCTTACAGAGAGCCCTACAAGGCTCTCCTGGGACATGTATCTAGGTAACTATCTCCTGAGACTTGGATTTATAATAATGCCCAGTCCTGCTAGGCAATAGAATAAGATTTGTCTATAACTGATATATGTCCTTCTAAGCCATCAAACTTTCTTTAACATTTTAAACTAGTTTTGATTTTTTTAAAAATCCAAAAAATGTTTCACCAACTTTCTTGCTTTTATAAGCAGAATATGATGAGCAAAAATTAAGCATTTCTTGATGACTCATTTTAATTTTGAAAATTAACTACTACTCCACGATATAAGAGAGTAAAGACACTACATTAAATGGTCCCAGACAGCTATATATTTTGCATCCTTATGTCATAATTATTTTCTGTTTTCCGGCTGTTAAGCTACCAGATCAGCTCTCTCCAAGCTCCCCCTGACTTTTTTTGTAATATGTTGTTCGGAATTGGGAAACCAGGTAACGAAATTGAATTAATGGTGTCTCTCATAAACATAGGTGGTCTCTGAGTGATGGCTGATGGACTTTCCTTTTGGCAACATCTAAGACTGAATTCCTGAGCACTGACATTTATTGAAGCTGTTTAGAGGTCTTTTGGTTCTCAGCTGGATTCTGGAAAATTTAAGTCTCCAACTCCTCAGAAAGTGGTGTAACTTACTAATGTTTTCATGTTATAAATTGGTAAGCAATCAGCATATCGTTATAGAGCCAGATGGGTTTGAATCCTGTTTCTGTTGCTTACTAGCCTGAACAAGCCACATGGCGCTTATGAGCCTCATTTTAGCCACCTGCAGAGTGGTCATAATAATGGTGATCAGTGTCAAGGGTCTTGTGAAGTATATAAATCAAATACTCTAATGTAAGATCCTTGGTAAATACTAAGGGCTTAACACTTATCAGTCACTGGAATGACTGTAGGGAGTCTGACTATTGTTATATGAGGACAAGACCAGCTTTGTCACATATATTCAAGAAAGACTGTGTAGTGCCTGGGGTGGAATAGACTGGTTCAGAGTTTATATTTTTGCAAAACCAAACTGCGTATGCAAACCCATATGTGAAAGTCATCTTTTCTCAGTTTCTCCTATCTTTTTTTAAGTTTATTTATTTATTTTGAGAGAGAGAGAATTCACAAGAGGGGGAGGGGCAAAGATAGAGAGAAAGGGAGAGAGAGAATCCCAAGCAGGCTCCTTGCTGTCAGTACGGAGCCCAATGTAGGGCTCAAACTCACCAACCGTAACATTATGACCTGAGCCGAAATCAAGAGCCTGACTCCTAATTGACTAAGCCACTAGGCACCCCAGTTTTAGCTATTTTTATTGTTTGAGTTTTTATCATGGAAATTTCTGTCCTACTCTTTGATCATTACTGTAGTGATGACCAGGTGGCCAAAACCAACCTCTTGTCACTGCTGCCATGCCCACCCAAGTGATTGCCTTTTCCAAAAGATAATTTCAGTGAGGCAGAGCCTGTCAAAGGTCAGTGAGAATAATTTAGTTAAGTCCAGGAGGCTGGGAAAAACAGGCCAGAATTAAGACTATATGTCTGAATGGTACTGGTTTAAAAGGCAGCATTAGTTTCTTGGCTGATGGAGCAATTACTTTGGTACTATTTTGGGATCCTTCTAGGACACTAAAGCAGCCTAAGCTGGTGACTCTAGTCCCTGGAGAATACCTTATGGAGCAGGACTTAAGACTTTCAGAGACCCAGAACCTTGTCCTTTTACCTGGATTCATGATTATATGCCTCGCCTTCCCAGGAACTCTGTTTCCTAGGCTCTGAAAGTCACTTACCCTCTTTTACTGAAGAACAGAGGTCAGTAAACTACCACATGTTAGACCACATCAGTTTTGTATGCCAGGCAAGGTAACAATGGCCATTACATTTTGAAACAGTTGAAAAAAATCAAAAGAACAATGTTTCATAATGTGTGGAAACTATTTAAAATTCAAATACCTATGCCTATAAATAAGGTTTATTGGAACACAGCCATTCGCATTCATTTATGAATTATCAGTGACTACTGTCTCATGGTAGAGTTGAGCAGTTGTGAAAGAGATTAACTCTCAGGCAAAGCCTAAAATATTTATTATCTGGACATTCACAAAAATGTTGTAGACCCTTGCAACAAGAGGATTGACTGAATCTGTCACTTTACCCTAGCAACATCCATCTGCTTCTCCTCTTTTAGTAAATAGGATCTTTCCTGTAGTAACAAAAACAACTAGCCAACATTTATATGCCTTAAAATAGTACATCTAATGAAGGATATTTAAACATCGTGAGATATTAATTGCTGAGTATTGAATCCCCTCATTTCGAATGCTAGCACAGAGTTTAATCCAGGGCAAATCCTTAGGATGCCTTCCGAAATAAAATCCTCATGGACATTGCCCCTGACTATATCACAACTCTGCAACTCTGAAAACCACATTGTGGATTTATTTAGTCTCCTCCACTCCCTTGGGAATGCTTAATACTATACCTGGGGTAATATGTGTTATGGCTCAAGTCATTTTCTCTCCTTTATCCTGGGGAGAGGGAATGGCAGCGAGAAAGAACACTCTACCCCCACACTGTGACACTGCCGGGAAAGGGGGGAAAACTATAATCATTCACTTTTCTTGTATGAGCCAGGAGTGAAGGAATAACTAAGAAACAGATTTATCAAGTGCTCCCCTGTGCAGAGTGCCCCGTGCTTAATTTAGCTAAATACACATAGACATCAAAGGCACAGCCAGTATCCTGGAGGAGTCTGGGCCTGAAATCAGAACGTGAAGGTCAGGTTGGTGTGTATTTCTGACTACAGAGTGAAGCCTCCAGGCTGCTGCTCCGTGTGGTCCTGTGGACTCAGTCCTTCTGTCTTTCCCAGCCCTGTTTCCATGTTTTGCTCGTTTGGAACACCATAGGGGACCCTCAGGGCATCTTTCTTCTCTCCAAATGTTTATGTTGAACCCTTCCAGGAGTATCCTATGTGCTATATCTCTCTTCGACAAATTCTGTGTAAGACTCAAGAACTGAGAAAAATTCCCACTATTAAAAAAAAGAATGTCTGTTTTGAGTCTCCCAAACTCTTAATTTTTTTATTTGCATTTTAATTGTTGAGTGTAGTCTCCTTATACATCCAGCTTATATTTCCTTTAAATATTTTATTTGTGCTAATCCTAATTATTTAAATAAATGTAAACTCTTGAGATCAATTACAAGGTGCATCTTTGTTTCTAATTAAAAATCCCGGCATTCTAGCATTTATATGTACACACGCACAGAGCTTATTTTCATTATTCACAGATTTTGTATTTGCAAATTCACTTATTCGCTATAATTTATTTGTAACTCCAAAGTCATCAATACTCATGTTGCCTTCATGATCATTTGTGCACCTGCACGGAGTCTCCAAAAAATTTAGTCACCCAGTGTGCATGTTCTGCTCCCACACTGTAAACAGTCTTCTTTTCAAGGTCCAGGTGATATTTTTGGCTTTTTTTGATGTTTTTTGTTGGTGATTTCACTGTTTAAAATGCCCTCAAGCATAGTACAGAAGTGCTGTCCAGTATCCCTAAGTGCAAGAAGGTATGATGTGCCTTGCAGAGAAAATGCATGGTAGATCAGCTTTGTCCAGACATTAGCTATAGTGCTGTTGAGTGTGAGCTCAATGTTAATGAATGACGATATACATTAAATAAGATGTCTTTAAATGGAAACACACACATAAAGTGAGGTTATTTATTGATCAGTTGATGAAAATCTGACTGGAGGTCCGTAGGATCCTAACCCTGTATTTCTTCTACAAATGAGTGTTTAGTACTCACTTCTTCAGTGTTCACAGTGAGTTTATAGGACAAAGCTACTGTGAAAAACAAGAATTGGGGTATGTGTGTGTGGGGGGAGGTGCTTCTTCTCAAGAATGATGGGTTTGGGGGTGGCTTTTTGGGCATCTGTCTGCACACCCTATGGACCCAAGAGCTTACAATGGCTAAGTCTTCAGTTGCTCATTTTCTGCTACTGGCATTGGGTTTATAGTTTGACAAACAATTGAGACCAAAAGTAGTATGCCTTTTTGGATATTGTGAAATGATTTAATGCTATCTACTTAGGGTCAAACCATAGTTTTTTTTCCCCTCCATTTTAACATGAATTGACAGCCTCTTTACCTCGATATCAATAGTTATAGTAAAAGGAAAAATAGGCTTTAACTTAGAGATGACAAATATGTGGCCCACTGGCCACCTCTCCCTTCTCCTTGTTCATGGTACATGTTATTAATTGTGTTGGTACTCTGCTGCACCCTGCTGTGATGATAGTAACCTTCTCAGGACAGTGCTCTAGGAGGCCACTAACACTGGGCTGGAGTGAGGACACTGATTGAAACTGTTCCTCATGACAGTAAGTGTAATATGTTCTCATCTGCTTTGATAGACTCTAAATTGTATGCACAGTGTGGATTTTGTGAGACCCAATAAAAAGCTTCTAGGAAACAGTCCTGAATGGGCTGTATATTACCAAGTCATCACATGTAATACAGGCTCGTAGCATTAACTTGTACTGGCTCCTACTGTGGTTAGGAGTATATGCAGGGAATGTGCTCACAATAACCCATAACCCCGGCCAATGTTTCCAGGAATGGAGTTCATCCTGCTGCTTTTCACTGCAAAGCAGAGTGAGGTTAGATGAGAACAAGAACTTAATTGCAATGCCCTGTTTGTTCTTTCTCCTTTCTCTCCCCTAAACCTGATTTCCATAACTGCTGTATGGTGTCTCATTTATAAAGAAGCTCAAAATGCAAACATTAATGTGTTTCTTTTAATATGTTATAAACTCTAATTTTGAATTTATTTAAAATTTGCCACAAAATCTGGTGGATAATAATGGAAGTTGTGGAAATTATAAGAATATTCTAAATAAATAAATGAATATGGGGTGTTTTGAATAAATGAAATGCATAGAGTAGCTTTTGATAGGATATGTTTATTTTACCACTTAAAAAATGACTTGGATTTAAAGGAATGCATTCAGGAAAGAGTTTTCATTTCTCCACTCTTGCCTTTAACATATTGTATTGAATCTCCATTCCCCACATGTTGAGGATATCTTAGGCAGATGACATAACTTTTCTGATATTAGGAACACTATCCTTTTCAGATTTAAGTAGTCCACTTCTACTTAAAAAGAAAAAAATTAAATTCTGTTCTGCATGCAGGTGAAAGCTGTGCCTCTCCCCAGGTTGAGTCTGAGTGAAGGCTTCCCAAACCAGTGTCGGAGCAGGAGAACAATATAGTTCTTAAAGTTTTCTTTATGTCAGGTCCTCTCCTATTGGCTCTTCTGCTTTAGGCTCCTCCGGCTGGAGAAGAGAAGACAAAATATTGCTTTCCTGGCTCTGCTTATAATTCTTGATTGTTCATTTCATGATCTCTGCCAGGCAGCTCTCCTTCAGGGGGGATTTTTGTGGCTTTTCAAGAAGCACTCCCCACTCTGTCTCTTGCATCCATGCTGCAGACCTCTGTCTTGGAACATACAAAAGAATTCCTTGGCTCCTGCCTAGGGATTTACTCTGGAGTCCTCTTATGCCAGCAAGAAGTGCTTGAAGGCAGAATCCTTTCATAAAGGATCTATCCCAGCTCTCTTTGGCAGTGTCTACTTGGCTTTTAAGGAAACACATATGCTTGTTCTACCAAACTCTGGAAAAGGGTGTCATTCACATTCTCTCCTTGTTTTCAGGCAAGAATCATTCACTGGTCTTCATGCTCCCCATATTCCAAGGGACATATGCCAAATTTTTCAAAGGCCTCCTCCATTGCATGTGTTCATGGTCCTTTGGGGATGTCTTAGTCTGTTCAGGTTGCTCTGACAAAACACTATGAACTAGGTGGCTTATAAACCACAGGTGTTTATATCTTAACATTCTAGAGACAGGAAAGTCCAACATCATGGTGCTGGAAGATTTGGTATCTGTTGAGGGCCTACTTCTGAGTTCATAGACAGCTGTCTTTTGACTGTGTCCTCACATGGCAGAAGGAGTGAGGGAGCTCTCTGGGGCCTCCTTTATAAGGGCACTAATCCCAATCATGAAGGCTCCACTACTGTGATCTAATCACTTCCCAAAGGTTTCACCTCCTAATACCATCACACTGGGGGGTTAGGATCTCAACATATGAATGTAGGGTAACATACCCATTCAGTCTATAGCAGATGACATCCAATTCACAGTCCCAAAGCTCCAAAAACATTAAGTCTGGAGGTTATTATCCCTTCCCTTGTGACTGACCCTCAGATTCTATTTCAAATGGTGGCTTGCTGTTACTCTCACTTAGCTTAGAATTTGACGGAAGGCATATTTTCCTCCCTTCTGCCATGTGAAGGAAAGAAAAATGCCACAGTCCTCTTTACTTCTATTAATTTCCTTACATTATCCTTTCTCCTCTGATCAATCTTTCTTGAATTTCTTAACTTTCCTCACAGAGGGCAGAGGCAGACCATAGGCTAAGGGTTGCTAAGGTGATTTTATCCACATCTTAGAATATCTGTGGGGAAACTTTGCATGTGTGATTGATTGCCCCCATCTCTAGGGCCTCATTAGAAAACCAGAAACCTAATATAACATACCAATTTTATAGACAGAGGAATTTGTTCCCCCCAAATTCAGATGTTGAAACTCCACCTTCCAATGTGATGTTATTAGGAAGTGGGGCCCTTGGGAGATAATTAGGATTAGATGAGTTGATGAGGGTGGAGCCCTCAAAAAGGGATTGGTGTCCTTATAAGTGCCACAAGAGAGTGTGCTTCCTCTCTTGGCTCTCCACCATGCAAAGATACAAGGAAAAGTCAACAGTCTGCAAGCTGGAAAAACGTTCTCACAAGAACCCACCATGCCCACAACCCAGTCTTGGACTTCCAGCTCCAAAATTGTGAGAAGTGAATTTCTGTTGTTTATAAGCCAACCGGTCAATGGTATTTTTGCTATAGCAGCCTGAACTAAGACAACAGTGTACTTGTAAAGAAAACCAAGCTCTCACTATTCAGGCTGGTTTTAAATTACTTTTTATAGACTCTCAGAAGAGGTAAGGATTGTAGATGTCAGTTAGTTCATCACATGATGGTTAAATTTCCTCTATAACATCCCTGCCAATAATTCATTCAGCCTCAACACTTCCAGTCAAAGTGATGACATATTGTATTTGGGAATACATTTGGGAATGTCCATGTATCAAGCTAAATTTGCTTGCTTTGCTCTAATTTCTCTCCAACATTCTTATTTTGTTCTTTGAAGCTAAACAGGACAAGCTGTTCTCTCTCTCTCTCTCTCTCTCTCTTTCTCTTTTACATGAGAATCTTTAAATATCTAGGGACAACACAGATGTTTTTCTTCTTTTCTTCCTTGAAGAGTCAGCACTTGCATTGACTCTAATTGTTCCATAAAGAGAAGGTGACAAATCCTGTCAACACAAAGATCTCCTTTGGATACAGTTCCTTTGCCCAGGGAGTCTGACTTGTACCAAGTAGAATGGGAGAATTGTCTCCATTATTTTTAGATACTCTGCTTCTCAATTCCACCCCTCCCAACCCTGAGCATATTTTCCTGGTGGAATATTATTCATTCTTGAGAATTTGGATATCGCCTCTCTCCATACCTCTGTTCTTAAATATCACTTTATATATACACCTTTATTTTGGCAGACATGACATTGAACAGTGAGTGATTTTATCTATTCAGTCATTCATTCATGATTTATTTTACAGCCGTTTCCCCCCACTAAATGTTAAGCTCCTTGAGATAAGAACAATGTGTTGTTATTCATTACTGGATTCACCTTAGGTCTGGCACAAACTAGAGACTTGATAAACGATGTTGAGTGAATGGATAAGAGACTGCAGACTAAGACTCCCTTCAGCCTTTTTAGTAGTTGTTTAATATGGCAGAATCATCCTGAACACTTTGCCAATTTACGTTTCTGAGACTTATCTTCACTTTTCTCCATTATACCTACACCTACATGCATACACTTTAATCTTATTATACATTGAAAATTAAGATTTGAAAAGTATATTTTAATTGGAATATTTCCAAATTATTTTAAGCTATTTATTAATCCAGAGTAGACTTTATAGTAACTCGCAATACAACAGTGCTTGAAAACATTGAAACATTATGTATTTAATTCTGTCCTTCATTCTTTCAGACTACCCTTCTCCAGGGAGGTTTTAGTAGCTGTTTACCTTTCTGATGTAAGCTATCAGATACCTGAGAATCAACAAAGAGAACACGGTAAAGCAGATTTTGGGGGTTTGCTTTTGTTCTTTTTTGATAGCACAGACTACTATAGGGAAAGAAGAGGATTTCTTGCTTCTATTCCCAACCTCTGTGTTTGGGACAATGTGATCCATTTGTTTTTTCACATCCCTGACATGTCCAATAGGTTCCCTTACTGTTTTTCTGTATCTTTTCCTCCCTGAAGATCAGATCAACTTGTTCATTTTGAAAGCAATCATTTGGCACAAAGTACTACAAAACAACATCTGGGCAACCAAAGTATGTTCTCAAACCATAGAATAGTGGACAGATATGATAGAAACTCACTCCTCATCTGGAATTTTCTGTGTCTTTGAACTATCCTTTATTTCCCATTAACTTTTCATGTGGTTGTATTTTTCTTAAAAAGCAAATGAAAATAATCTTCATAATTTATTATTAATAATTATTAATAACCTTCATAATTTCTCTTGCACATTTCCTGGATTCATAGAGTTTATTATGGCATGTCATATTGTAACATGTATGGTGAGGGAGCTGTGGTAAAAACAAACAAAAAACACTTATAATTCTATTTTAACTATTTATCACAAAATTACTATATTGCTACTAACCATGTAATTATTTACTGTATCCTCAAGTGTGTTTTGTTTGTCTTATGTATCCATTTCCCACCACCATTACCCTCCCCTCACCCCCCCACCCCCCCAGCCCAGCCTTGGGGGAAGAAATGCTTCTAGTCATATAATGAATCCCCATGGAAAAATCAGATCAGAGTATATTAAACTTACTGTACTTGGCTATTTAAAATTTGTCATGGTGAGTGCCTGAGAACACAAGGAAGGAGAAAAAATGAATGCAAGGAATCAGGTAGGATTAGTGGAGTAACTTGGAATGGGTCTGGAACGTCTTAGCTTTCACATTTTTAGAGCACTTATCTAAAAATCCTTTTTATAACCAAAGGCAATTTTTCCAACCCCTTGATAATTAGGTTCACTGGAAACAGAAGTGTGTTCCAGTAATGGTCTGATTTCTATTTGTATGTTATCAACATTTTAAGTAGTTTTCCTCTCTTTCTTAGTCCCTGTAAACTCCCTAAATTCAAATTTTCCATTCTCTCCAACATTTAGCACATCGTTGGTGCTCAATAAATGTTTAACAGTTGGGATACTTATGTTTAACAGCTGCAACATTGACTCGAAGGACAGCTGCATTTTAATGGTGTGTGAAGTGATTTATATGGAAGCGGCTAAAACTCATAACTAAAGCACTTAGCACTTTAGGCTCCTCTGGGACGAAAGGTGATAGATTAAGGTAAAATTATATTATTATTTAATTCCGAAAGAGGTAAATTACTCTGGCAAAATGCTATTTGATGTTACTGGCAAACCACTGTGGTCTAATGCTACACTGCCATCAGGAAACATGGCCCAGAGGTGGGAGCTGTGGTATAGGAGGCAGGAGTCCTGGGTACTATTTCTGGTTAATTCACTGACTTCCTGGGTGACCTTGGGCAACTCACTTAACCTCCTCCTGCCTCAGTCTCCCTCCTTAGGAATTGAGAAGAGTAAAGCTTTTCAACATTCTGCTCTAAGGGGACACTAAGAATAAAACTTTAAAATGCTTCATTTGTCAATAGCATTTTTGCAGTAATGGATGATCTGTCTTTCTCCCAGCTGCATTGTTGGCTGTAGGAAGGCAGTGCATGTTAATATATGCCCTTAGCCAGAACACACAAGTGAGTGCTCGGAATGGTCATGGGCTCAAGAGTCTAAATAGTAGGATAGACGCCCCCTGTCTCATGGCTTGATTCCACACTTGTCCCTGGGCAGTTCTTGCCATTTTGCCCTCACTGGTTTTATAGATTTTGAAGAAAAGAAATATGCACATAAATAAATCCATGGTGGTAAAAATAGTTTGGATAGTGAATCAACTCTGGCAAGGACCAGAGAAGAGCCTATTCATGTGTTTGGGAAAAATGACAAACAAAACCCCAAACTTAAGACTTCTGCTGATGCCCGAGTAACAGAAAGAGTAGAGGACAACAGAGGGTCCTTATCTCTGTCTATTCAGTCCAGTGAGCCTGCTGAATGAGTATGTCATATAATTGGAACAGGTAGCTTTTCAGATTTTGTAAGACCATATCTTGAATTTTAACCACCTTTCTTCATTCTAAATTCCTGGAATGGCTACTTAGGCTGCTGTCTTGGCAACACGCAGGGAAGCATAGAGCAATTCATCCATACCCCCTGTCAGATGTTAAGTTCTTTAGGAAATTGGTAGGTATGAGGTATGTCGTATGTGGAGGAAAAAAAATAAGAGGCTATCAGTATATATACATATCCAGTTTTCATAAATTAAATAGACTAAAATATTTCACTAACATTTTTTCTTGATGAAAATATATTGTGCTTTTCTTGGGGATATGGAGAGTGTCACTGACTCTGATCTTCATTTTATTAACTATCTTTGAAAAGACAATAGTTAGCACATATTTAAATAGTGCAACGGCCCCTGTACTGGGAAATTGAAGTGACCTTGAAGGATATTAGGAAATGTAGTGATCTCAAAAGTTAAAAAAAAAAAAAAGATTTTATGGGTAACATAAAATATGCTTAGATACTTTTTTGAGTTTACAAGTTATGGCTACTGGTTACCATCATATTTTTTTTTAAACTGAGGGCAGTTATAAACTACACTATGATTTCTTGCTATTTTGTGATTTTTAAAAAAAGCATCTTATTTCAGGTTTGCTTTGTATATTATGAGAATATATGCTAAATTTATAAGACATATATGTGGACTGAAAAGAGGACTGAATAAAAATTAGTCCCTTATTTCCAACTTTAATCAAGAAATTTATGATACAATGGAAATAACTTTTAACCATAAAAACTACATTTAATATTAAAATTCCCATAGGAAAATTAAATTTAATAATTGTGAGTAGTCTAAGACTGATTTCAGCATAGTAGTGTCTGAAACTCTATTTCTCCCCATTATAATCATCACTTTTAAATGGATTTTGGTTAATTTGAGATTTCTTTGGAATCTAACTTTCAGATTTTGGCAGAAGAGGCAATAGGTAATAATTGGCAACAAATCCTTATCTGATAAAATAATAATGTTTGTATGTATAATACTTGCACTTAATACTGGTGGTAAGAAACATAAAGGTTTTATGACAACTAAAATAAAAAGCTATCCAAGGAGACAGTTGCTAATGATTGTTAGGAAATTTTAATGTGGATTTCATTAGGTTGATTATGAAAATATTTTAACACATCAGTTTCATGGGTGTTAACTCATGAAAGAGGTATGAAGCAGAGCAATGGTTAAAAACTACAAAATAAAAAAAATAAGAACATTGAATTTCACAAAATTAAGGCAGTAAGCCAGACTTATCCATATATAGTATGCCTTAAATCTTCGTGACTCAGGAAAATCAAACAGAGTTGAATTATTTGATTAGATTGATTTATGGGGGTAAAAAACAACACACTTACTGACTACGAGGTTCTAGCAACAACACTATGAGGTGTATATTGCTAACCATAAAGAAAGGTCTTGTCTAAGGTCACACAGCCAGTGTGTAGAGTTGAGACAGCACAAATGGGCTTCCCAGTCTGCTTTCCCAAGCAGTACACCGTATTCCTGCTCCAGAAGTTTTGTGAATTCAGCAGAAATGGTGGGGCTGAAGTGTCAAGATGCTAGCTGGACTTAGGCATGCTACAGTGGTCTCCATATTAGCAAAATTATCTTTGGGAGATATGGACTCAGCTATTTTTCCCTATCCACAATACATAAACCCAGATACATACACAGATACATACATTATTAGTTTTTAAGGTAATTCTCTAGTGTAATAATAATATCTCAGAATTGTAAAGACCTATAAGCAGTTTTAAAAAGCTCACATTAATGTCTTTATGTCAAGAACCCTGAGGGTCTGAGATATCACCCTACTTACGAACTAAGGGTTAGCCTACCATAGATTCATGAATGCTAGAAAAAGATAAGATTCCTGGGTTAGAGACAAAAGACCTAATTATTCGTGGCAAACCAGAGAGCATAAACTTCATTTGCATTGATTCCCTTCCCCACCACCAGATCCCAAAGGAGTCACTTGGAGATCGATCCAAGTAGATGCTATGCACACTGTGTGTTTGTGTCACAGCTGAGAAATCCCAATCTTTAAAGGGGCTGCAAGCAGATCTGCCCAACCTTTGCCTGGAGGGAGATCGCACTGTGTTTTTCTCCTTTTTAAGTTTATGTATTTATTCTGAAATAGCACATGCCCACAAGAGTGAGTGGGGGAGGGGCAGAGAGAGGGGGAGGGGCAGAGAGAGAAGGAGAGAGAGAATCCCAAGCAGGCTCTGCTCTGTCAGCGCAGAGCCCAAAGCAAGGCTCAATCTCAAAGGATGAGACCATGACCTGAGACAAAATCAAGAGTTGGAGGCTTAATCGACTGAGCCTCAGGCACCCCCTCACTGTGTTTTATTAACGTTATTATACTGGGCAGCAAACAAATCTGCACTCTGTCCAGGAGAGTGACACTACATATATCTTCCAAGGCTGCTTGCCACTCTTGAAAAGAATGTCTTAAAAGACATTTTGGAAAAGAGATCTGGAACAAAAGCTATTAGTAACTCTGCTGACAAGATGTGCATTTTCACATAAGGGACCCACGGAGAACTGTCTTCCAACCATATATTGTTTCCTATAATCCATATTGTCTCATTTGACACAAATTCTGTGAGATTAATAGGGCAAGTCTTATATTTTCCATTTTATAGATTTTTCTAATTACAAAATGATTCTGTTGGCTAGATAAGACTAATGTAGCTTCCAAAACCTAAAAATAACTGTTGATGAAGTATACTGGTATTTGAGAAAAGTTTCAAATATACAAATTGATATGGAAAGAGAGTAATTCTTATAAAATAAAAGATTAATACAAAAATGATTTTTTCCCAGAAAACTATTTTATATTCTTTGCTTTTTTTTTTACTAGCTATTTGACTGGGGCAAAGGAGCTAAATGTAAGGGTATATACTGGTGATCACTGACAGTTAAGGGAGGAATAGAAATAAAGATAATATACTTCCCAATTTATATTATAAATCAATATAAAAAGGTGATCTGACTTGATACCCTATCCAGGACTACACCTATTATGTTAAGCAATGTACACCTGTGTTGGGATACCATTATATGCGTAATATACTTAGGTACCCAGTGTCCAAAGTGTATAACTTCTAAAGGTGATCAATTTTGAGGCCAAGACATCCTTTAATAATTGGGAGAATTTAAACGCTAATGAATGTGTTCTACTCCAGGAATTTCAAAGTAATTTGCCTACTATTACTAGGCTCTTTAACTTAGACAAGGCAGGTTAGATTTCAGCCCACTTTGACGAACAAAATTAAGCCACCGAAAGTTGGTGATGTGTCTAGTATTAATGAGAAAAGAAGAGATCTTAATGTGGTTTCGTGTAGGGTGTGTGTGAAGGTTGGGGGTAGGATGGCTCTCATTTTCTATCTGAGCTCCTGCATGAAATGTTAAAAAAAAAAAAAAAAAAAAAAAGAACACGGAAGCAAGTGGAAGTCTCTGCCAGCTTGAAGTGAATTAAAGCCCAGCAGCCAAAAGGCAGTGAGTAGTGTTGATCATTTACTCAGAAGTACTCTTTGGATCTGTGGCTATTTCAACTCCAGATGAGATTATTATTTCTCATTTTAGGGTGCCTTTCCATTATTATTGATGACCGACACAAGCCGAAAAATGGCCACGATTATACAACATCCAAAATATATTTGCAGTAAATTCTGAAAGATTTGGCCTCATCCATCAATTGAATAGGTTGTCCTAAATACACCAGATCATTCAACCCACAGCATCTGTGTAGCAGTTGACAAGCCACCATTGTTCAGTGGGACATTTAAACTTTGTCCTTCAGCAAAATGAAATGAGAGAAGTGTTCTCATCAAAAGTCAAAAGCTGAAAAGCAAAATTTGATTGTCCAATGGTCAAGTGTGTCTAAGGTGAAAAATAAAGCTGCTAAGACACTGAAGTCTTTCTTTTTAGATTCTTGTTTTCCTGGAAAGTGGAGTTTTTCCGAGGCACAGCTTGTTTTTAGTCACATTTCATAATTCTTTGTTCACCTACACATATGCTCTGAACCAATAACATAAAGGTCATGTGAACAAACTTACACACGTTTCTAATCACTGTGTGGTTATTAGTTTGGGGCATATTTTAATGATCAGATCTTGAAACCTTGTGTAGCTTTTCACCAGTTCCTAGCTCAGAGATATGTGTTGCTAAATAAACAGGAATTCAGTATGAAAGATCATTATGGACTTACTCTGGGTCAGTGCCTAAGATATTACTTTTATTATTTTTTTTCTAGCATTTATCCAAACAACACCTGTAATCATAGCAAAAAATGGCAGCAAAGATGATAAAGTAATATATTTTTGTTATTCAGTCCAGTCCTAATAGAAACATGTCAACTAAAATTTTGGCTAAATATTGCCTTTACCTGGGGGTGGGGCAGGGTTGTCAGATAAAATGTGAGACGGCTTCTTAAATTTAGATTTCAAATAAAAGCTTTTTTTTTTCAGTACGTATGTTCTAAATATTGCATAGGACATACTTATACTAAAATGATTATTAGTTATTTGTCTACAATTGAAATCAAGCTAGTGAAATCTTTTTTTCCCTAGATCTGGCAACCCTAGGGTGAGGGGAAGCTAATGTTTGAAGAGAGGTTGCTTCTACTGATGTCTCAAATAGAAAATCTGAGGACACACTTATTAAGGGAGCAAGGCGCTCTGGTAAGATTTTTTCCTATCCTTCCCCAGTTTACCAAACAAGCTGGAAGCCATTTGCTAATGCAAATGCCATTTGTCCTTCTCCTAGTCCTGGCTCAATTTTTAAAGCATTCTCTTTTTTCCTAGAACTAAAAAAGTAAATACATCACTTCGTTTGGAGATTGATTTAGTATTTTTCCCCAAGTATAATGCGGCCACGAGATGGCAGCATCAGCCCATCATCCCCCACCCCCTCCCCGGCATCCTGAAGCCAATTTCCTGTACCTTGTCCTCTTTCTTTTAGCAGGTTTCAGCTTGTCACTTTTCTTCTCCCTCTTTGTTTTCTATTTTTACTTTTATTCAAATGCCAGAAAAACCAGCTGGTTGAAAAAGTCATGTGGTGCTCCACACGTTTGTCACAGGGGGTGCTGTGACTGAAAAGCTTAACTGATTTTCTAGGCTGCCAGGCTGAATATCAGGCAGGAGGGCAAAGGGACACAGGCACTGAGAGCTGTGACTGGGTTGATGAGGACACAGAGTTTGACTGTGCTCTGTTCAGCCCTGGAACACAAGGCCAGTCCTCCCACATGTGGGAATCTCTCGGCTGCTGGCAAAGCCAGCCAGGAGCAAGGAGGTGGGGTCAGAAGCTCAGGTGAGACTTCCCCAAGATTGGAGATGGATTTTTACTGGCTGTGACTTATTCTTTCTTTAGGAAACAAAGTTTATTTTCACAAAAATAAAATCGTTGGATTGCAAAACTGTATACACAGAGGTGTCAGGAATTGATTTTGAATTTGTAGAGTGAGTTGAGTACTCTAGAGATTTTTTAAGTTGGGCAAAGAAGAACTTTACCATTTTGTTACAGACAGAATCCCCCTAAATTCTTGCTCCAAGGAAAGAGATGGAAAACATTGTGAAGAAAATGGCTTAAATGAATTTGAGTTCCAGTCGCATCCTTACTAATAGCACATTATCCACATGGTGAGAGCCATTCCTCACACTGAATGTGTTTTTTTTCCTCCCGTCTCTACATCCCTACTTTTGTGTAGAGTTGTGTACCACTGTGGTACCCAGTAAGATCTGTACAGGATGATTGTGCAGAAGCTTTTGCTATTGATACTGGCTGATACTCCTTTCTGAGAATTCATACAGTACTTCTGTTCAGGGATATAGCTTTTTCATTTGACTATTCCAAAGCAGATTGTAAACATAATTTGGATCCTATTTGCATTACTTCATTGTTCTTCCTGTTGCCAACCTAAAACTAGGTATGATATTTATATACTTAAGGTGGATATTTCTCCTCATCCTTCTCTCATTTAATGGAGAAAATCAAATACAACACTCCTCTAACATGTGAGACATAGAACTCTTGAATTCTTTTTTAGTTTGGAAACAGTAACTAATATCTAGAGAGTCTTCTCTAAGCACCATGGACTTGATCTTTGCTACCACTGACAAGCAGCTGTTTAGCAATGAATGGGATTGCATAAAGGGAAGAGCCTGGTACATAACCCTGTAACTTGCTGTGATGGCCCAGCCTCCCATTCCCTTTAGATCTGTTCTCAACTCTTCCTGGAGAAAAGTGGAGAGTTCAAGGCTGTCATGAGAATGTTCAACCCACTGGGGAGCTCCTGGATCTAGGAACATGTTCATTGTCTGGTTCTTCTTGCTGTGGAATGTTCAAAACAGAGAATTCTGTATATAAAATTCTACTTCGCAATTATCCATAAATTACTTATTTTATTCTGCTCTGGTAATTATATGCAAATGGTTTTCCTTAAAGAAGTCTTCAATACCATACATGAGGAGATTGCCAAATAAGCAAACATAAATTACTTTCCAGTAACATTTTCCAATAACATTGGAATGTTCCTTCCTTCCTTCACATTTTCTCTATTTCACAAATATTTATTGCATATCATGGCAAGGGTTAGGGAAACAAAACAAAACAAAAAGATTAAAATGGATATTATCCCAGCCTTCATGGAAGTTAAAGTACCTGGGACAATTGTTTTAGTTGGAGTTGTATATGTATTTAGTGATTTTAAAATCAGAGGCAGTGTAATATAGTGGAAAGAGGGAAACTAACATTTAATGAGTGTCTCCTATTAAAGGCCTATGTTACCTCATTTCTTACCTCTTGCTGTAATACACCATCTTATGTCATGAATGCATAGATACACGCATGTTTACCAGTTATAAACAATTTTTTATAAAGTTTATCTGGTAGGGAAATGTCAGTATAGCTCATATTTATTAATTCTATTCATATGCTTATTCACAAGCAAACATTTGTTGAAAGACTATTTACTGGCAGGTATGATATGATGGGCTGTCTAGTAAATAAGATGGGTAATAAATAGTTCTGCCTTCTTGGAGATTCTCTTTGAGTAGTTTTAACAATTTTAAATTAGAACTAAAAATTTACTCCTTTCGTATTAATTAGAATTAATCTTCTTGGCAAAGAAGAGACAGCCTTTCTTGTATGGATACAGAATTCTTGTATTTGTATCGCATTTGTATCGCATAAATCAGCAAAGCCTGTGCTTGTATGGATACAGAATTCTTGTATTTGTATCGCATAAATCAGCAAAGCCTGCAGCACCGGGAAGGTTAGTGCGTAGAGGGAGACAGCAATGTCTACCTATGCACAGGTCTCCATGACAGGTGTAGAATATGGATTTTATGCCCCAGATAAAATTTATCTTCCACCCCATTTCATAATAAATGGAATATTAAAACAGAACACAGGATTTATATAAAAAATAGTTATTTGGCCACTCCCTTCTCTAAGTGTTAGAAAATTATGTTTGTTAAAATGTTTAAATTAGAGGGGCTCTGTGCTCACAGCGTGGAGCCTGCTTCAGATCCTGTCTCCCTCTTTCTGCCCCTCCCCCACCTGAACTTTTTCTCTCTCAAAAATAAATAAATGTTAAAAAATGTTTTGATTAGAAAATAATGATTATTACATTGACATTCAAAATTCAAAATTCAAAATATTTGGTGGACTATCAGATATCTACTCATTTGCTTCTCTTGAGTTTCTCTCTCTCTCTCTTGCTATCTACAAATTCGGGAAGTTGAGGGAAGCCTGGGTGGCTCAGTCGGTTAAGCAACCGACTCTCGATTTTGGCTCAGGTCATGATCTCACAGATCATGAATTTGAGCCATGTCTGATAGTACAGACCCTGCTAGAGATTCTCTCTGTCCTTCTCTCTCTGCCTCTCCCTGCTAGCTCTCTCTCCCTTTCTCTCTCTCTCTCTCTCTCTCTCAAAGTAAATAAGTAAACTTAAAAAAATATTCTGGAAGTTGATCCCTCAGCATATTTAAGACACTTTCTGCTGGGATCTGGAGAACCAATGAAGCATCATATACCGCACATCTGCACATAGGTACAGATGGTGAAGAAGGTTCTGACAAGGATGTGGGCATGATTCAGCTAAAATAGTGGACAATCTTCTGTAGGCAAAGCGTGATAGGACTGCAGCTTTTATGGCTTTTCTGAAATCTTATGAATTTCAATTGTGTCTCAGGCCAAGACTTCAGGAAATTTTGCCCCTATTTCATCCCAAAACTTGTGCTGCAAACTCAGTGCAGCTAAATATAAATGTAAATGTAGATGGAACTTTTTTACCCCTTTCACACAAAATGCTTTCATTTGATTTCTCTTCGTGGCTGCCAAGATGAGTAGATAGATACATTGCAACTTGTAGTTTCTGGATTTTTTTGCAAATGTTGGAGCAAGGGGTTGATTGATTGGTATAAACATGTAGCAATGGCAACAGCTGCTTTAAAAAAAAGCATAAAAGGGAATGAAATGATTTAAAATAAACAGTAGTTACATTTATGACATACATACTGCCTGGATATTTTTAATTTTCCTTGCCTTGGCTAAAAATGAAACACTTGTACAGATAGCAGTAAAATAACTATATTCCAAATTCAAGTGTTCATGCCTCAGAAGTATAAACCTTCTTTTAGACCTTTTTAAAAATTTTATTTCAATGCCTTTTTTATTGCATTAGGCTTAAATTTCCTGTAAATGTTATCATACTTATTTAAATTTTGAAAATGTGACAATTTTCCAACAAATTGTAAGCTTTTTCTGGATCTTGACTCTCATAAGCTAGATAATATTAATGAAAAAATTGCTAAGTATTTACTTTGTTATTATAATTATCCACCTTTTGTTTTCATCAGTCAGTGATGTCATGAGTCACATAATAGCTGACATCTGAAGTGGCTTTTTTTTAATTCTCAAACATTTAAAAATGGATCACTGAGTAATCTCCCTATAAATATGAAACCCATATTGTTTGAATTGTTGGATTTAAACTAAGTCTGACATATCACAGGAATTTACTTTGTCTTTGAGATTGGTAAAAAAAAAACATTTTCCTTAACCTATCTTTAAAATGAATATTTTCTGGTCACATTGTTCACAAAATAAGAGATTGTGAAAACCAGAATATATGGTTAAAGTCCACATGGTCCAAATCTCCATTATTCTGATGCTAGCTAGTCTTATAGAATGGAGACATTGACTTTCCCAATCTCTATAAACCCGAAGAAAAGAGAGGAAAAGCCAGAACTAGAGCCCAAATCCCAAGTTTCAGTCATCAATATCTTTATACATTAAAAACAAAAACAAAAAACCCAGCTGTTGTCTCAGGGTATGATATTAACCAAAAGTTATTTCTTCTTCTGAAGGTTTTACTCACATATACACATTTGTGACCTTGAGCACTCAGGAAAAATAGAACTGGGTCTTAGATTTTAGGTCTTAATTATCCCACTGATTTTTTTACCTTTTCCCTGGGAGACAAGTTAGATTATTGCTTCTGTTTTACTGACAAGGAAATTGAGGTACAAAGAGAAGAGGTAAGAAGCACAGTAAGACACTTAAGCTTCTGATTGAGGAACCAGGTTTGTTTCAAAAGTTCTTTTGTAAATCTATTGTTTACTACTGAGAATCCATTTCCCCATAAAAAGTCAAGTTATGCATAATGGCTGAGTGTCTATAAGAAAACTTCCAGAATATCTATTTAATATACCTTCTAACCAGAATGCAGCTCTGAATGGAGGTCGGTGTAGAGTACACACGTTTTTTTTTTTTTTTAAGTTTTCTAACATTTTTATTATTGAGAGACAGAAAGAGACAGAGCATGAGCATGAGAGGGGCAGAGAGAGGGGGAGACACAGAATCTGAGGGAGGCTCCAGGCTCTGAGCTGTCAGCACAGAGCCTGGCGCGGGGCTCAAACTCACAAACCGTGAGATCATGACCTGAGCCGAAGTCAGACACTTAACCGACTGAGGCACCCAGGTGCCCCCACACATGTTATTTTTAATGACACTTCTATGGGAAAAATAG
Source organism: Cryptoprocta ferox (assembly GCA_028646485.1). Lineage (NCBI taxonomy): Eukaryota > Metazoa > Chordata > Mammalia > Carnivora > Eupleridae > Cryptoprocta > Cryptoprocta ferox. The sequence continues at coordinate 46,929,993 of CM053573.1, forward strand.
ATTAAGTCAGCATGGGAAATTGGTATGTACAGAATATGGTTTATGGTGTTAAAATGAGATATGGCAGCATCACTAATGTAATACTTGGTACAGAGTAGGGTATATTTGCTCTTTACTCCCATCGCATTCTTTCTTATATCTTTTCCCTAAACTGTTGTCAGTGAAAAAATATATGGCTTTTATCCAATGTCTTGGCTAGGACCTGCCTCCAAGACATTCAGAGCCAAAGAAAGCAGGGGGAGGGGGAGGAATGGTTAGGTGGTTTGGGTTGGAATAAATTGAAAGATCATACCGCTTGTGTTTTAAAGGCTCAGGCAGGGACTTAACAAGATTTTTCAAATGTCGAAGCTTCTACATTGTAGTGGGCTCTCTTTTTAAAAACATTTGAATTTATGAATATAAAATTAGGTTAAAAAGTAAATATTTAAGATGAGAACAAAAATAAACCAAATGAAAGATTTTCAAAAGCTGAAGAATACCACAAGCATCACAAAATCCAAAGCCACCTAACATTTTTCTTAATTAACTCTCTGGCACAACTTTATAATACTCCTTTTTCTTTTTTTTTTTTTCCTCTCATATTTTGGCTGCTTTCTCTTTGGCACTTTGTATGATAATGATTTTATGATATCACTTCTCTGTCAAGAATAGAAGGATAATTTAGTCTTTCTTCTATCATGATTAATCTTTTATTGATATGGGGGTATATAAATATATAATTTCATATACAGAAATGCTTATAGTTTATAATGTTATTACAGGTCTCTGACCTCAAAGGATTCCATACGTTGTATTTCATGTGATTCCCATAAAAAAGTGTTATACATTTATACTTGTAGGTGCTGCATTGTTAAATATAATCCTGACAGGATAGAACTTGCATTTTGAGTAGGTATTAATGAAAACTGAATCCTCTGCTTGTTTCCCATCTCTATTTCCCATAGATGGCTTCTGACACTCTACCTTTCAAATTTTCTTTCTTCGCCACTTACCATTTACCTCTGGTGCAGGGCACTGCGGAAAACATTCACATAGTACTATGTCAGGGTGCAAGGGAATCAATATAGAAGGTTAAAGGGCTATTCCTAGAAACCACTACTAAACTGGGATAGCTAGCAACAACTTATCAAGAACAGAAATGACTGGGGCACCTGGGTGGCTGATTGGTTAAGCGCCCGACTTTGGCTAAGGTCATGACCTCACAGTTCATGAATTCGAGCCCTGCATCCAGCTCTGTGGTGACAGCTGAGAGCCTGGAGCCTGCTTTGGATTCTGTGTCTCCCTCTCTCTTTCTGCCCCTTCCCCACTCACATTGTCTCCCTCTGCCTCTCAATAAATGACTTAATGATAAAAAAAAAAAAAACTTTTTTAATATTTTTATTCCAGGGCACCTGGGTGGCTCAGTCAGTTAAGCATCTGACTTCAGCTTAGGTCATGATCTCATGGTTCATGGGTTCAAGCCTCACATCGGGCTCTGTGCTGACAGCTCAGAGCCTAGAGCCTGCTTCAGATTCCATATCTCCCTTTCTCTCTGACTGTCCCCCACTCTCTCTCTATCTCTCTCTCAAAAATAAATAAATATAAAAAAATTTTTTATAAAAGAATAGAAATGACTATGAAATCACAAAAATATACTAAATATACTAAATATGTACCCAAACTTCTCTTTCACTGGATTTTCAAAATGGCATGACTACTCCAAACCATACCAACAGGAGAGAAATTTGGAGTGGAAAGACATAGCTGTGTTAACAGACTCTGGTTAAAATACGAAACTCTAGTTTTGTAAGACTCACAGTGACACATTGTTAGTGGCCAGTTCACATGAGGGATCTTGACGCTGAAGCATTAGTAGCTTTAGGGTGCATCAGCATCTGAACTTAATATACTTCCTGGGTTTCTTTTTCACGGATCTCTGGACCCCAATATGAGGCCTCTGGAAGGTGATTTGTTTGCTGCTTATAAGTAGCAGATTCAGGGGGTGCTTGAGTGGCTGTCGATTAAGCATCCTACTCTTGATTTCCACTCAGGTTATGATCTCAGGGTGGTGAGATTGAGCCCCATATCAGGCTCCATAAACACATGCTTGTTCTCTAAATAAATAAATAAATAAATAAATAAAGGATTCATTTCTTAAATGAATTGAAAGTCCAATCTAGTCAAGAATATATTTATAGTCTAATCAAACTGGAAGTCCAATCTAGTCAAGAATATATTTAATAATGCCTTAATTCCTAGTACAGATGAGAAGGATATATAGTTTATTGTAGATTTAACATAGACTAGATATAGTTTATTACACACATAACACAGACTAGATATAAGATGAGCTGAAAAAAATTTCAGTGGAGTTTTCCCGTTCTTTTATTTTTGAAGACAATTTTTTAGGGTAGTGTTAAGTTCACAAAAAATTTGAGAGGAAGTCACAGAGCTTTCATATGTACTCCCTGCCCCTACACATGTTCACCTCCCAACTCCTCTTAAGGAATTAGAAGCTCAGAGTACTAAGTGGTTAAAAAAAATTGAGCACAAACTACTTCCTCTTTTAACATTTGATTTTTTTTCTCTCTTCCCTCCCTTCTTCCTTCCCCTTCCTTTTCTCCTTTCCTCATTCTTTCCTTCTCTCCTCCTACTTCTTCCCCTCTTTCTTTCCTTCTTTCTTATTTATTATTTTAATTTTAGGACCTCAGATATATAGAATTTGTTTAATCATAATCTTTAGTTCATTATACATCATTATATTTCTTGCCTGCATTGCCTTTTTATATTAAGTAATTTTTCTTCATTTTCAAATAATATAATGAGCATTCAACTAAATATCTGAAAAGAGCAATAATTCACAAAAATTCTGTTCCTCTACTATCCCTCAACTTCCTCATAGAGATCACCACTATCCTAAATTTTTTGTTCATCATTCTCTTGAACATCTTCATATGACTAAAGAGTGTATTGTTAATTTTATTTGTATTTGAACATCATAAAAAGGATATCATACTGTTGTAGTATCTTCGGACTTTTTAAAATCCTATTTTATATTACTAAAATTACTCCTTGTTAGTCAATGCTACAACATTCAATTGTGTTAAATTGCAGTAATATAATTTTTATATTATATCTTCCTTTTGATGGAAATTTATATTGTTTCCTGTTTTTAGTAATTAAATACAATTAGTGCTACCATGAATATTCTTATCATTGTCCTCTGATGCTCATATATAAGATGCTCTCAAGCATTTTTCCAGGAGTGAAATTTTGGAGCCATAGTTTGTCATCATTTAACGTGTAAAGATAATTTCAAGGTGTTTTCCTGATAACTTGTAACCATCACATTCATATCGGCAGTATGTAAAGAGATCCTTTTAATCTATTTCTCCTTCAACACATAATACTGTTAAACTTCTTTATTTTAGTTAATGAATGTCATTGTGGTCTTGACTTTCCTAATTACAAGTACAATTATTTCCTCATGTATTTATTGGCCAAATGAACTTCATTTGTTTTGTCCATGGTTTAATAGTCATTTTTTTTGAAAAAGAATTGTAGTTCTTTTTATGTCCTTAATACTAATCCTTTCTCAGTTAAAGTTTATTTATTTTGAAAGGGAGAGAGAGAGAGAAAGAGAGAGGAGACACACCTGCATGTGCATGAGCAGGGGAAGGGCAGAGAGAGAGGGAGTTAAAGGATCCCAAGCAATCTCTGCTCTGTCAGCATGTGGTCCCACATGGGGCTCAGTCCCAGGAACTGCCAGATTATCACCTGAGCTGAAATCAAGAGTCAGATGCTTAACCCACTGAGCCACACAGGCACCTCTCCTTTCTCAGTTAAATATATTATAAAATCTTCTTTGAGTGTGGCTTGTCTTTTTTGCCTTTTGAAATATATCTTTTAATTAATTTATTAATTTATTTTTTAATTAATTAATAGCAAATATATCTTTCAACTTTTTTTCTTGTTAGAGGCTTTTGTGCATTTTCAATAAAATTCTCTTACACCAAAATCAGTAAAAAGTATTTCCCAAGAAAATTTTAATGCAATTATAATATCAATATCAAGTGATCTTTGATAAAGTAATTTCCTTTGATATTCTCTTTTTGTTGTGTGTGTGTTGACATGTATCTTCTACCGACAGGTGCACTAATATGAACATTTTCTTGTATCAAGATAATTAATGCATGTGCAGTTTCACTAAGTTCTGATATTAACAGAATCCTCATGAATTATATGGGTAGATCCCTTGATGTTGCCTATATAGTTTTGAAAAATGCCTGGTTTTACTTACTGATCACCTTAGATGATTTGATTCGTACTTGAGTTTCAGCAAGCATTAAAATCCCCTGGTGGCTTGTTCAACTAAAAATTGATGGGCCCCACCAATAGGCTTTCTGATGCAGTAGATTTGGAATGAGACCCAAGGATTTGCATTTCTATCAAGTTCCCTATTGAGGTTAATGCTGCTGGTCCTGGAACCTCACACTGAAAACAATTATCTTAGACTAACTTTGCTTGCACAGTCCTTATGAATTTCTGCTTTTATTCTTGTCCTTTCTGACCATGGCTTCAGTGTCTGTTTTCTCACCATGCAGAGGCAGTGAGGTGTGTAAAATTCTGCATCTTTCAGAAGATGGAGAGTCAGCTGAAAATCAGCTCCTTAGGAAGATAATTTAAGTAACATTTAAAATAACAGGCAATCTATTGACCTTGCAGGGAAATAGTACCTAACACTCCTTGCTGGCTGCAACAGCCTGGGTTTTTACCCTCTAACCATTTCATATGCACTGTTGTATAAGTTATAAAGGGGGCTTGAACTCTATAGGGGAGGGTGTGGAAAGGCAAGAGAGAATTCACAGCTTGTGTTCATAGAGAGAAAAGGGAAACATATATTCTGGAATAACTATTTATAGGTGACTATCCATTTATAAAGCAGTTACTTAAGCTGGTTAAAAGTAATTCGGGGATTTAGAGTATATTTCCAGGATTTTGGTACTAGCAGCTTCCTGACCTTATTAGCGATCCCTATAATTTATTTGCTTTGGTTTCAGAAGATACTTGCTCCAACAGAATGTCATGATTAATAAAATATTCTTCAAACTGTCTGTTAGCTTTGCCATTGTATTTACCAATGAATGAAGGATATAGAATCTTACCTCACAAGTGATATTTCAGATTCATGAGTGTAGAGTTCCATCTACTTTTTGAACCACTGTTTGGTTGTTCATTGTAGACAACTTATTTTTCTTGTAAACTCTGTTGCTCTATTTACAATGGTATGTAACAAAGGCAACCGTTTTAACAAAGACAAATCCATTATTCATTTGTACAGTAAGAATCAATTGAATGCCACCCTGTGCCAGGTCTTCTGTTTGGCAATAAAATGTTGAACAAGAGTGATATATATATTCCCTCCTGCCCTGATCTCATATTCTTGCAGGGAAGACAGATAAGTGAATAAACACTACGAATAAAACACTGTATGGTATATAAAATGATAAACATGTTCCTGTAGGGCTAATACCTCAAATGAGATCTGGCAGTGAAGAGATTCCGGGGTGCTTTGGCATAATGAGGAATGTGGCATCACAAGCATTTAAGGGAAATGAGAGCCATCTCTGCTCACCTCAGATTAAAATGTTGGTACTCCTTCTTGTACAACCCTTCTTTTGCTCTACACTGCCAAACTTTCATAATCAATAAACATTCTCAGGTAAGCATTTTGTTTGGAATTCAGTCTCAAAGCGCAGAGAAAAGAGACCCCTGCACCCCTCAGGGATAGTTCACCTTCCCATAAAGAAGAATGGGAAGCAGGCTCTCAACTTAGACACTGTGAACTAGGCAATCACCAATCAGCTATAATAGAAATGGAAGTTCAGAAAGACATAATGGGCTTCTGAAGAGGAGCAATTGGCAAAACTTGTCCAAGAGCTTTACAAGGGTTCTTGGGCCCCTGATCATTTTTTTCCCCAAAGATTCCCTTTCATCTACAGCCTGAATTTCACAGCAGTGATCAACTATTGTAAACCAGAGTAATAGCATCTTTGGCAGTATTGCTTGTGAAAATAACTGGGGAATAGCAGTAGACCTGCAGAGAGCACCCTAGGGGGCTGCAATGCAAAGCTTCCTGCAGTTGTAAGATAATGGGATGAATTCCCGTTGGCCACCTGTTATGCAATAGAAGGTCCCTTAAGGGATAAAAATCCCACCACAACCCTTTACCAGCCCTGACTTTCCATCTCCCCACCTTGCCTTTTGGCTTCACTTACGATTTTTTTTGAGAAATAAAATGCAAATACCTTAAATAGTCCTACAATAATTAATGTGCTTCTATTTTTAAACGAACATCTGCAATTGCAGGAAGTATTCATAAAACTTCAGTCTTTTTTTGATCCAGCATCTTCTACTCTGGTACTTGTCACTTTCCTTCAAGTCTCTTGTCAGAGAGGTGCCTGCATGACTGACATGATAAAGCGAAAGAACATTTTAGAAGGGAAGAAAGAAGAGGAAATGTAAATCTCGCCTCTAACATCAACACACTTCAGCATGCTCACAGACTTCATAAATCAGGTTTGGTAACGAGGGTTGAAGGCATATGCTATGCGAGAAGAAAGTGGTGAAGGTCATGTCTCAGAACTGAAGGGTTCCGATCGTGACCTGAAAATTCTTGAGTTAATCAGAAACTAATTTTAAGTCTGAGTAGAGATGGGGCTGGTATTCTCTCTATTTGTATTTGGTATATTTTCAGTGCTTTAAAGTATTTAATGTTACTATTTATAAAATTGTTATGAAAGTAATCAAATTCAGAGCTAAGTACAAACTATTGTATGGCCCTTGGGGTATCATTCTAATGAATCACTAACAAGTAATAAAAATAACTTGTACATATGCACACATCTTTAGATATTAAAGTTGAATATGCCTTTGCACTTCCTCCTTGCTAGAAACATCATCCTCTGGGAAAAATCCAGGAAAAATATGAACATTGGTTTCCTAAAGGTTATTTCATTTTACATTACATAATTGCCTCACTTATCTGTCTTTCCACCATCTAAAAACCAAATGCATAATAATTTTCTACAAGTGTTCTGGGCTAGGTTTAGGTTGCAAATGCATTTCATAATCTTGTACTTGGAGGAGTTCTTTGTACTTGAAGCTAAAGAAATTGAACCAGGGAGTTGCTGAAAACTTTCCAAAGTATAGTAAATTAATGCTTTGCTCTCTGCTCCTGGGGAGTTACATTTAGATCTTGATTGGCTAGTGGTCAGGAGTGCACGAAAATTTTTCCAGGATTAGTTTAGTATATACAGGTTGGTTTAGCACTTGGCAGTTAGAAGTATGGACAAGCTTTTTCAGCTGAATGCAAGGATAGTAATAGAAAAGAAAAAGGTGCTACAGGTCATGATCAATGAGCTCTACCAGTAAAGATAGAAGTGAATTTTTATACTATGTATGTACTTTGGATATGTAGAGCATTTTTCATTCCAACATCTCAAAACAATTTTAAACATACTTATTAACTAGTTGAAGGAAGTTACTCCCATGCTGAAGACGTTAGGATGTTGACTCACTAGGTTTCTAATTCATCCAAGGTCACTTACTACATTGGTGTAAAAGTCTGGGACATGGAATTATGATTTTTTTTTTTTTGATCTTGCCATTTCAGTCTCTTCCCACCCTGACCCTAGTATGTTCTCCATGAGAGAACCAGGAAGAAACTAAAGTGGAAATCATATCTGGAATCTCTCCTGGATGGGTATAGAGACATTGAGTGAACAGGGGTGAAAGGGATTATCTGAGGTCATTTCTTTTTGTTTTCTTTCTCTTTCTTTTGAAACCATATAATCTATTGATATAATCTATTAGGATCAAAATATCTGATATGGAGGGAACCTTCTTAGATAAACTAAATTTAATTGTATTATCAACTGTCTTTGAGCTGGAGTGCTCTTTCTGGCTATTAGCCCTATTAAAGAGTTTCACTCAATACTCAATGTAAGACGAAGTTTTACACCTATGCACAATGCCAAGCACATAGTAGTGATGCCATGTAATATTTTTTGAGAAAATGATATAGAAAATTGAATAAATTATTAGTGCCAACTTCTCCATAACATCACATTTATATCAACTTCTACTATGTAACAACACTTCAGAACACATAAATTTAAGTAACAAAAAATATCAAATATCTCTGCTTTGGCATTACTTCTGATTTCTTTTTCTAACATGAAATAATTCTGAACTACATCAGTCTAAGTGTTTCTCTTCTGATGAATGTATGTTTTTGAAGGTGTGTTGAGCTTCTAAGATAATAAGCCTGGAAGCAATATGTCTTGTTTTCATGATGTCTAGAATAACTTGCAAATCATAATGACACAGACTGTCTTATTTTTTTTTTTAGCTCTGAAACTTGCAAAGGTGCCCAGAGGCTAATAAATGATGGGTGAATCTCATAAATGTAATAAATACATAATAACTAACTAAATAAATAATAGATATATAGCTTTGCTATTGACTTTCATGAGAGATACACGTGTATAGGAAGGAGAGATACAGGTTGACAGTTTTTAAAGTGCTTTATAAAAGGATCCATTTAAATATAATATATTGCTATTATTCTAGAGGCAAATACTTCCCTATAAGTAAAGGGCCTGTCAATATTTCTATTGGAAGCTTTCATTTTAAGGATGTGTAACTCAACCCTAAATTGTACTGTCAGCTGAAATGTGGTATATAAAGTTTCAGTGTCATTGCCATTTTTTCAACATTTGGAATCACAAAACTCCATTTTTTTTTGCATATGTGGACATTAATCTAAAGCAGAAGTCAGTAATTGCCAATGCAATCAAATTTTATTCCATCTGAATAAGATGATATTTCCTAAGAAATCAAGGCTGCCAACACTAAGGAGCATGCGTAAATATATTTTTGTGATTCTGCTTTATGTCAGTGTTTTGGTCAAATATAATGTGTAGGTAGATGCTGTAATACTGGCTTCCAAGTCATTTGGAGGAAAATAATTATGCCTAGGGCACTGGAAAAATTTCAATTTTGAAGTCGAGATGTGAAAGTATTAACAATCACGCCTACTGAGATGAACTATCTACCAGTGACATTTAAAACTAGCCTATTCATTTCTATTCTTTATGAGCTAGATGTCTATTTCAGGAATTTATGGCAAACATCTGATCCAAAAGTAGTTATGTTCTTGACAACAAAAAGTGATAAAGAAGCTGTAGAGAGCAATGAAAACTGATGGGGATAGAGAGTGATAAACAGCAAAAGAGACCCATTAAGGGCCAAATGATTGGCAAAGCTTGAGGAGAAGGGAATGAGAGGTAAATTGGAGTGTGGGTTGATCATTTCACAGGTGCAATTGGCCAGCTCATACCCACTCTTTCTGCTTGGTTCTGGATTGAAATCTGAGGGTAACTTATTAGAGTTTGAGCCTGATGTCGCTCTGCAATTGTGATAGGTAAAGAAGGACCATGACTTGTGCTGTAGGAAACTTAACATGATAAAATCATCAAGTTTCAAGTTAAGTTCACAGAGAATTTTTTTTTAAACCAGATTGGGCAAGATAAAAATGAATAAAAGTGTGAAATGTAAGTTTCCTGGAGTGTGTGGTTTCTGATGAATTCTGACTTTTAAAAGCGTAGTGTAATCTTCTCTTCACCTATGAGGGAATCCTCTTTGGTCAGTTTTCATTTTCAACAAAAGACTCAAAACACAACACTTTGGTGTCTTAGAAGTTACGTTTAAGACTGCTCTTTCCCTTTCTCTCAGCAAACAAAAATAAAGACAGAACTATTTGCTTTGCTTGTCATTCTTATCAACATAACACAGATATAAATGGAGTGGAGAGACTTCATGTTCTGTTTTCAGAAGCAGGTAGAGGGGGTGCCATCGTTCTGGGTGCTTTGGGCATATGAGTTCATTTCATTATCAGTTCAACATCTATCAACAGAAGAAATTCCTTTCCACTTATGGAGATGAGGAAGCTTAAACTCAAAACTATCAAAGTTGCCTGCCAAGTTGACATAACTAGTATATTACCAGAGATACATTTCAAAGTTCATTTTCTTTCTATGAAGGTGAATTATATACCATGTTATGTAGAAAGTGTCAACCTGATATGTTATTTTGAAGATTAGCAATTTTCCTGAAAAATTAAAATACATTGATTTTGATTTAAGTAGTTATTCATTAGTGTTTACTAACAAATGATAGCATTTAAATGGCTTTAAAAGATTATCTAATTTGAGACGCAAGACATTTTTGTTGGTTTATAGATCTGGGAATATTAACTGCTTCAGGGCACAAATGTTATCTTCCACTCCTCAACCCTTGGCACACTGCTGGGCTTGAAGAAGATTCTCAAAGAAGTTTCTGGACAGGTATCTATACCATCTGATAGCCTACATGAAGAAGTAGATGTAGCTTCTTTTGTGTCTACAACGAAGTATCAGATCTCTCCATTTTACTTTACCGTAGGATGCAGAAGACGCCTGCATTTTGTGTTGAAACTTGTCTTTAAATCGACTTGCCTGTCACAGCAGAATGCTCATATTGGCTTCTCTTGCACACTGGCTTCTGGATTGAACTTGGTTACAGGTACAAAACCCCTTCCCTCAGTCAAAGCATTAAGACCAAAGAAGGGAGTGTCAATGGATGCAGCATCCTTTGCTTCTGGATGAAAGCGTCTTTTGGCAGATACAGTTACAAGTGGTTTCTGGACCATAAAGTAACCTGCACTAGCCCTCTACAAACCATCTGTTCAGTGGGGAGTCCTAGAAATAGGGATGGATATCAGAGTAGAGCCAGAAGAAGATGGATGGCAAACAGCAATTTAGGACTAGATCAGGGATCACCAGTTGATAGTTTTTCCACCTGGCCCCTGGCTCCCAATCAACCTCTTTTCTGAGCAGGTCTTCCCTTGCACCTTCTCGCTTACAGGAATCTACCAGAGGTGATGTATTTCCTCCTCAAACCCAGTCAGAGGAGAAGGAGTTTGATTATCATTGATTACATTGGTATATATTAATTATGAAGACATACTAGGAATCCAAATGTTTATTTAACCGGTGGAATTTTTTTTTCAGGTTCAAAGGATGTTAAAAATACTGTTTTCTTAACTGTTATTAAAAGAAGAAAATCATAACCATATGCAGCTGTTAAATTCTCACCTTACAAGTTTGCTTGTACTTTCCTTCCTTTTTTCCAACATCAGATAGTAAAATAATTTAAATAAATATCCTGTAAAATTTACATACTTAATCCCAAAATGAGATTCCTTGAATTGGCTTAATATCTTTTAATGTTCTATTCTGAGGTCATTTTTAGAAAGTTTCTAACGTTATGTATTTTCTGTATTTAATTCATGATTGCTCCTGAGTATGGGTGAAAAAAAATCCTCCAATATGGTCCCCTGATTAACCAGATCCTGGTAATCTTAACAGTCTAGCAGTAGCCAGAACTGGTCTAGTGAGAGTAACCTTTAGGGACACTGGGCTAAGACCTGATACTTTACCGTTGTTCTGGAAATGGAAAAGAAACAGTATCTTGCATAAAAGGGGCAAAATGTAAGATGCATGTTCCTTTACTTCCCTGCTTTATTCTTTCATGTTATCATACTGACAGAAGCAACTAAAGAAAGTAAAAGCAATGGTATGAAATTTTATTTTATAATATGTTAAGACAAGTGCCTTCTGTATTGACAATGAATGTAATATATACTAAGTTTCAGCTGGGAGCAATTTTTTTTTCCCACATAGACAGTTATAGTAAGTCTGATCTGGAAGCTTATGGGCTTTATAATGGAAATGCTGAACCAAACTTAACAGAGGCATCATGTGAAAGTGTGGATATAATAACAGCTCAGAAACCTCTAGAACAAGAGGATGATGAGATTCTCAGTCAGTAGGAGGGAAAGACAGAGATCTGTGTGTGTGTGTGTGTGTGTGTGTGTGTGTATATAAATGCATGCCAAAAAAAGAACAAATATGTGTTTTCAGTATTGCAGGCCAACATTTTGAATTATTTGGGGGAGATGATTTGGGTGACTGTCTTTACAATGGAGTTAAATTGGTTTCTTATTTTAGCTACTGCATTGGTTCAGCTTCATTCTGTTCCATTCTAAAAATGCATCAGCATATCAGTCAGCTGCAAGGCACTTGACTCAGTGTGTGTGCGTGCTTGCTATGAGATTAGGGTAAGTGGATGGCAACTTGAGAGAACAGATTTTGAAAGTTGACTCTGATAGGTATTCTGGAAACCTAAGCAAGGCAAACCAGAGCAAGCCCCAGGATGGGGGGTAAATCTCTACCACCCTGCACAACATTATCCATATTTTAAATTAATCCATTTGGCCTTGGGTCTGTTTGGGTATATTGCACTTTTAGTGTTTATCCATAGCTATCTTAAACACTTAAATTTTATTGTTGGATTTCTTGCTTATTAGACCATCAAATAAAATAATGGTGCCTTAGCAGTGAAGACAATTAAAAACGGAATATAAGGAAACTGAAAAGTATCAGAATCATCTTCATTCTTATTAACTTGCACAACTGCACATGTGTGTCAGCAATCACAGATTAAAGAAGCAATTAGTCTAAACAGGGAAAACGTGAAGCTGATACTTAATGCACCAACAGACTGTGAGCTTTAGAGTCTCCGTTTTTGGTATGGTTGCGAGCAGAATTGCAAAAATCTATTTTATCATAGCCCATCATTCTAATCAAATGAAAAAGCCAATACTGGTAAATTGCCTCCCTATGTCATAAATCCACATTTTTAGAGATTTATGGACCCTAGAGTTAACTGACATGATGATTTATATCATCCGTGATTAAAAGCTGAATGACTTTATTTGTTTTGATGTTGTTTCCAAGGAATTAGACTCCTAAAACAACAAAATATCAAGGAGCAGCATTTAGTGTTTCTCTTCCTAGATGACTTCTGTAATGCTTAGGGACATGTTTAGGAGCAAGTGGAACCAAGGGAAAAGGTAAATGTGGAATGTCAATTGTATTTACTGAATTAAAATTCATGGAACTATTTAATGCAAGCAAATAGAGGAGAAAAATTAAAGCCATTTTCACACCAAATCCTACTGTTCTCTCCTCTGCTTCAATCTTTGGTTTCCCTTCTGATCCACTGACTCCTCCCTTCATCCCTCATCCAGCACGCGCACACTTAATGAAAGTCTTGGGACTAGCAGTAAATAAGAATTAGGTTCTCCAAATACTTTCTCAGTCTGCACGCTCATTTGCAATTAATGTTTCCAAAACATTTTAAATTTCTAAAAGCGATGATAGCAGATAAAGTGAGCATCAGAATGAGTGGTTACTTGTGCTGATAAAACTAGGGATTTAAGTTTTCCTTAAGTTAAAATGAAGGAATTCACCAGCACTTCTCAAGTATCCTTTCTGCTGCCTAGTCATCAGACCTAAGGAAGAAACCACTGGCTTTTTTTGATAATATTAAGTAATTTTTCATTCTCCTAGAGTGGCTTTTCAAATATGTTTGGTGGAAACTTTTCTTCAAATAACATGATATTTTCAAAGTGAATAACATTTTAGGATATTAGGTATATTAGGATAAATTGTCTGAAAACAACTAAGAAAATTATGAAGAAGAAAAATAGTGATTAGAAGCTTGCTTTTTAAATGATTAAAATATACTCTAAAGACATAGCAATGAAAACAGTATGATATTGTCATTGGAATAGAAATAAATAAGTGGTGAATTAGAATAAAAAACCCAGAAATATAAGATATCATAAAGGTAAAATTTTTTCATTTGGGAAATAGTTGTACTTAATCAGTAGTTCAAGTACAATTGGCAATCTTCCAGAAGAAAAATAAATCTGAATTTTACTTTGACAAAATAAGCAATAGATGGTTTATATATTTAAATTTAAATATTTAAAAATTATATAAGGCTTATATAATACAAAAATCTGCCAGCCAAAGCAAAAAACAAAACCAAAAACATCCTATAGGCATATTTTCATAAATGTTTAGAGATGATTGTTTCTCTGGCAAAATATGCCATAAACAAAGACTATAATAAATGATTGGATGAGGAGAAAATTCACAATATATAGAGAGAACAATGTTAGAATCAAATGAGCTTTTACAAATGGATAAGAAAATGATGAGAAACAACAAAAAGATGAACAAAGTGGATCATGAACAGATAGTTTATAAAAGAGTAAATCCAGAGAACGTACTCTGACAGAGACTCAGACTCACTTGTAGTTCTGACTGCTTGTTTAAAAAAAAAAAAAGGACATATACCTTGTGCTTATAAGGCTGAACCAGATTACAAGAAGAGATAATGCTCTTTGTAAATCATAGGATAAAAGGTAGGCTCATACTTTGCATGTAGAAATGTTATTTATTATAGCCTTATAAACAAATCTGGCAACAGATATTATAATTGAAAATACACATACCCTCCAACCCAGCATTGCCTCAGCTGGAATCTATTCTATAGAAAAATAAGCCACTAGGATATATGAAAACTAAAAACAAAGTGGATGTCCAACAAAAAAAGAATGAGTGAATAAATTATGTAAATTCCCAACATCAAATCATGTAGCTAAGGAAAATATAAAATTTTTTTCTGGTACAATTGACTTGGGAGAGATTTTTTAAGATGTCATATTAAATGATAAAACCAGAAGACAGATAATCATATGAATGAGAAACATGAGGTTATCACTTTTAGTGAAACAAATAAGAAGGAACTCTTATTATTATGTATTATAAGTTGCAGAAGGATTTCCACGGAGTTGTCAATACTGGTTATTCAGTGAACAGGGAAGAGAGGAGAAAGGCTAAAGTATTAAAGAAAAGGGAAGGAATCGATACAAATTGTATGTTCGCTATAATTTTGATTTAGGAAATGTTCCAGACATTTTGCTGGTGGTTATTTGAGAGTGGTGAAATTTTAGGGATTGATATCCTGTACTTATAGCTGAGCACCTAAAGCTGGGAAAAGGATAAGCCACATACCAATAAACAGAAAACTGTAGGACCATCCTCAGTCCTTGCCAACATTAATCACCCACTTCCAAGCTGCATAAAAGAAGATTTGAATATTGGAGAAAGGGATTTTTAAAATCAGATTACTGAGGTCTTGCCCATCCTTTCAGTTTGGAGGAGGATGAGTTTTCTCAAATAAGTACACTTCAGAAAACCATTAGAAAAGTGGGCATGTGTTCCAGAATATAAGGGACACAGTGACTCATAAAATATGAGGGGAGCCTGGGTGGCTCAGTTGGTTAAAAATCTGACTCTTGATTTCAGCTCAGGTCATGATCTCACAGTTCCTTGGATGGAGTCCCTCACAGGGCTCTGGACTGACAGTGTGGGGCCTGCTTGGGATTCTCTCTCTCTTTCTTTCTCTGCCCCTCCCCCACTGACTCTCTTTCTCTCTCTCAAAATAAATAAATAAAAATATGTGAAAATGAGAATCTTGTTGGAGCAGTTTCTGGCAGGAAAGGCTGAAGTTTTAAATTGAATAAGATGCTATAATTTTCTTCATAGGCACCACTATAGCCTTTTTAATTCTCTGAAAATTGAGATCACTTGTTTATGAAAATGACTAGTAGAGTTATAGGATCTGCTTGAAATTTCATTATGATATAGGAGAAAACAAGAGGAGAGATAAAAAGAAGTAGCTAGAAAGAGTAACAACACTTTCTCTTTGCTCTCTACTGAATCTCTTTCAGTGACATAACTATGGGTTACTTTTATGCACAGTTAAAGAGTTTTAAATGATCGTGTTATTTTTATATAATCAGATACAAAATCTAAAGTTGTTTTATTTGTGAAAAGAAAAAACTACATTCAGAATTACAAAATACAGGAGTGCCTGGCTGGTGTAGTCAGTGGAGCATGAGACTCTGATCTCAGAGTCATGAGTTCAAGCCCCACATTGGGAATAGAGCCTGCTTTAAAAAAATTAGAAATTTCAAAATACAAAACAAAATACATAACATTGGAATTGCTTTGGCTGAAGGTCTAATGCATGGGCCCTCTCCCTCAGCATCCATCCTCACTCTCATCCCCTCGTTACCCACTACCACCCCTCTCCATGCAAACAATTAGATTCCTTCACAGAACTGGAGGGATCTGTAGTCTACAATTTAAATACTACAGATTTAGATCATGCAGAGTAGGTGGTTGTTAGATTGTAAAACAACAACAACAACAAATGTTTCTTGAGTGTCTCTCACTTTACACATATTATTTTTAATCTTCATACTAACTCTTTGACTAATTCCAATATTATCTTGGAGAAGCTGAAACTTGAAGTTGAAACTTGAAACTTAAGTAATTAACTCAAAATCACCTAGTAACAGAATTAGGGGGGGTGATCCCAGGTTTGTCTGATTTTTGAAGTTGCTGCTTGTTAGATTGTGATATCATATGAATTTCAGAGGGTAACATTGAGCTACTGAAGTTCATAAGAAACTGGATTGCCAAAACCCCACTGCCTTTAGCCATAAGGCAGAACATAAAGATTTCTGAAAGAAGACAGAGTAACATATTAACATCTTCCTCTGCACTTTCATAGAATTCTGTCGCCTAAGAGCTTCGCCAACGTAAAGACACACCTTAGTGATTTGAGGAATCACTGAAGTGATCTGTTGAGGTCTGAGAGATGAAGAGAATATGGTTCATTGACTTGTTATATATCTAGGAGCTATTCCTTATATATGGATATAATTGGTAGTCTCTTTCCCAAACTATTGAGGGAATGGACAAAGAGGAAACAGTATAATCTGAACAATGCAAATGAATACTTAAACTGAAAGACTGGTGATAATCATTTATTCATACACTCGTTCACCCCATCAGTCAACAAATTCAGAGTATGAACTACTCCAGAAAGAAAATATAGTAAAAACCAAAATCAACAAAGTCTATGCCCTCCAGATCTTATGATGTAGTAAAAATAAGATCAATAAACAAATAGGGTAATACAATGTCAGATAGTACATATTTAAAGAAATATAAAATAGGCAAAGTACCTAGAACATGATGGGCAGGTACTTTTTTAGATAATGTCATCTAAGATGACAAAGTCCAAAAAAAGTAAGAGAATAAATATCGTTGCTTTATGGGGAAAAGTGTGCTCTGAGCAGAAGAAAGAGCAAGTACAAAACCCTTAGGCAGAGGCATCCTTCCTACTGTACAGGAACATCATGGGGACCAGATGGTGGAGAAGTGGATAAATTAGTGTAAGAGTGATAGGGAATGAAGTCAAAGAGGTAGATTAGGTAGATCTTGTATTATGATATGATGTGTTGGTCCATCTTGCTCTCTAAAGTATGATTTACTCCTACTCAGGAGAGTACCTTCCCATGGCACTTCTACCCAAGGTTGTCTGTCATTTATTCTCATTTGCTATAATCCTGATTGTAGAAATTCGATGATAAATATCTATAAGAATAAGCTCTGGAAACATGAACCTTTGAGAGCAAAAAAGCCTTTGTCCCAATTATGATAGAAAATGAACTCTCTGGCCACAAGAAGAACATACATTGGAAAAAACAAAGAAAAAAGAAGTTGCACATATATATAATGGAATACTATTTGGAAATCAAAAACAATGAAATCTTGCCATTTGCAAAAATGTGGATGGAACTAGAGTGTATTATGCTAAGCAAAATAAGTCAGTCAGTCAGAGAAAGACAAATATCATATGATTTCACTCATATGTGAAATTTAAGAAACACAACAGATGACCATAGGGGAAGGGAAGAAAAAATGAGATAAAAAGAGGAAGGTAAATCCTAAGAGAATTTTAAATAGAACAAACTGAGGGTTGTTGAAGGGGAGGTGGGGGGGATGGGCTAAATGGGTGATGGGCATTAAGGAGGGCATTTTTGGGATGAGCACTGGGTGTCATATGTAAGTGATGAATCACTGGGTTCTTCTCCTGAAACCAATACTGCACTCATGTTAACTATGTTGAATTTAGATAAATAAATTTTAAAAAGGAAAAAAGAAATAATGGCAATTTCACAGCAAAATTTGGTCCTTTCTATGCCCCTGTGAACTGCAGAATTAACAAAGTTTATTGAATGGAAATCACACTTTAGTTAAAACTAAGCAAGTAAAGCAGGATGATTTCCTATGGCTAGATCACTGGAAGGCAACAATTAGAGGGTTTTTGGTGGTGGTGGTGGTTGTTGTTGTTTTTCAAACTCCCAGGAGACTGGTTAGTAATGGAAGAGAAATAGATGTTGAACAGGAAAAGATTATCTCAAGGATGACATTTCTGGAGTTTTGTGTAGTTTGGTCTCTAGGGAAGAAGTGAAGGCGCCTGCAACAGAGCTTTTTGTTTCATTCCAGGAAGGCACAGGAAACTAGAGATCTGAATGACAAACAACATATTCCTCAAACATTTGCATATAAGTGTGAGGAGTGGGCCCACTTAATCAAAGTCATCCTATGATTCTTAGTTCACGGTGACATATAAATTATGCACTTAATGTTTTATATCAGTGTTATATAGTTGTAATTTCCAATAGCTGGTCCTAGAAATTGCTCTATCCTGTGATGTGAAGCAGGGAATAACTGTCTGACACTGATATTATTGTGCTCCTATTTGAGAGAAGAAGTTGTAAATGACTTTCTTTTATAAAACATAAAAATCTTATCTGCTGAAAGGGTGGGGGTGGGGCTATTATTTTACTCTGCCATTTTACTATCTTATGTCTTTCTAGCAAATGGATAATTTCTGCTGTTTTATGGATTAGGTATTTCACACACACAAACACATATGAATATATATTAAAAGATAAAGATTTAGCAACAATTTGTTAGTGACCTAATTTTTTATTACATTTTTTAAAATTAAAATTTAATTTTTAGGACAGTTTTAGGCTCACAGCAAAATTGATGGTAAGGTACAGAGATTTCTAATATACCCCCTGACCCTACCCATGCATAGCCTACTCCATTG
Source organism: Cryptoprocta ferox (assembly GCA_028646485.1). NCBI lineage: Eukaryota > Metazoa > Chordata > Mammalia > Carnivora > Eupleridae > Cryptoprocta > Cryptoprocta ferox. Next base: position 46,948,968 of record CM053573.1, read on the forward strand.
TCAACATCCTCCACCAGAGTGGTACATTTGCTACAATTGATGAACCTACATTGATATATCATAATTACCCAAGGTCCATAGGTTACATTATGGTTCACTCTTAGTGTTAGGGATTCTGTGGTTTTGGACACATGTATAACATGTATCTATCATTATGGAATCATACAAAGTATAATCACTGCCTTCAAAATCCTCTATTCTCTACCTATTCATCTTTCCCACCCTCCCATCTTCATTCCCAACCCCCAGAAACACCTGATCTTTTATTGCCTCCATGATGTTGCCTTTTCCAGAGTGTCATACGGTTAGAATTATACAGTATAATAGCCTTTTAGATTGACTTCTTTCACTTTAGCAAGATGTTTTTAAATTTCCTCCATGTCTTTTCATGGCTTGATAGTTTTTTGTTTTGTTTTGTTTTAAATAATATTCCATTGTCTAGATGCACCACAGTTTACTTATCCCTTCAGCTACTGAAGAACATCTTGGTTGCTTCCAAGCTTTGGCAATCATAAATAAAGCGTTAAATATCCATGTGCAGGTTTTTGTGTGAACAGAAATGTTTAATTCTTGTGGATAAATATGAAGGAGCACTACTGGTGGATTGCATGGTAAGAATATGTTTGTAAGAAACTGCTACATTAACTTATAGCTATATCATTTTGCATTCCCACCAGCAATAAATGAGAGTTCCTGTTGTTCCACATCTTTTTCAGTATTTGGTGTTGTCAGTGTTCCAGAGTTAGGCTATTCTAATAGGTGAGTAACTCAATTAAAACAAAACAAAACAAAACAAAACATACTGGCCTACGCTATCCCAAAGGATAGGAACTCCCATTTAAAAATGTTTTATATAAATTTAAGTTCTTTGTATGTCTTTGTGCCATGGGTACTTGTCTTATATTTTAGATATTCTCAGGAGTCCTATTCATTATAACACCAAATATTATTTTATCAAACTGTTTACCTGGGTAAAATATGAATATTTGGGTAGCAGAAGATAGGAAAAGAAATGGATTTAAAATGTTTATACCAATATTTATATGAGGAACTTGAAGAGATCAATATTTTTAGGTAAGAACCACTATTTGTTCAGGAGTTAAAAGGTCTGATTTCTAGACCTAATTAGTTGCTGCCTAGTGTGTAGCACTTTATATCTGGTTTTGCCTTTCTGAACCTCAGTTTTCTTATCATCAGAATATGAGGGGGTGGTCTCTAATAATTTCCAAAGACTACTTAGTTGCCAATATTAGATGATTTTTGGCCAATATAGACAATATGTTTCACTTCTTTAATCTGCAGCATTTAATGTAAGTATTAATATGTTAAAATGGTAACTGGTTTAGTTTAGCCATTTTCCCATATTTAGCCTGTTTTCCATATTGGACTTTAGAGTGTGTTACATGCATCCAATGGATAGCAGATTTATATTTATGTATTTTTTGGGTCTAGATTAAAATGCCTTAGCATTCCCTAAAACATCTAAACAATATTCATAGTAGACAAGTCAGTGTAGTACTGGAAAGTCTGAATTAAATTGAGAGTAGATTGAGTGATAACTGTTTTGTTTGTTTCTAAAAGGCTCAAATTCTTTGAAAAATGGCAATGAATCCAAGTTCAGAGTACCAGATTCCTTTTTTTTTTAGTTTATTTATTTATTGTTGAGAGAGAGAGAGAGAGTGTGTGTGTGTGTGTGTGAGAGAGAGAGAGAGAGAGAGAGAAGAAGGCCAGAGAGAGGGGGAGAGAGAGAATCCCAAGCAGAATCCATACCATCAGCACAGAGCCCAACATGGGATTCAATCTCATGAACCGTGAGTTCATGACCTGAGCTGAAATCAAGAGTCAGACGCTTAACCACTGAGCCACCCAGGCACCCCAGAGCACCATATTCTAATAGGAATTGATTGAATACTTACCATGTGCCAGATATTTGATAACAAATCTATAAAGTAGATTTTATTCTTCTTCTTTTATAGATGAGCACTTGAGGTACAGACTAATTAAGTGACTTGCCAAAGTTCATACTAATTATAATGAAAACAGGCAGTATATGAAAATAGAATGGAATACATTTCTTAAAGAGTATCTTAAACTCTATTGCCAAGTGGCTGTTAGCATTTAGAATAGTGCCCATCATATAGGAAGTACTCAAGAACATTACTATCTGCTAAGGGATATATAAAGAGCACTTCTTGGCAGATTGCTTAATTTTTCTAAGTTTTATTTTTATTTATCAGTTAGGTGCCTGGCAGAAAACAGATGGCATACACAGTGTAATTAAAAAAAGAATGTAACCAAAGGTACTCATTATGAAGTTGTGGGAAAGGTTAAGTGAAATCAAAAAGGGATGATGATTCACCTTTGGGTTAACAAGGGCTGCATTAGCTGAAGGGCCAGGGGAGGGAGTAGCTACTGGGACCCAAAAAGAGCGGTGGCGGTAGCTATAGCTACCTGGAAGACACGATGGCTTTCTATTGAGCAACACAGTCAGTGACAATCTCCTGAGCCAAAATGATGGAGCAGGGGAAAATAACTCCGATCTTTCTCCTCCCACCCTTTAATCTCATGCTGCCCTCTCCACAGGCCAGATCCAAGCAGAAGCCAGAGGGCAAAGTACCTGGGTGAAACAGTCTATGGAAGTCAGACTCCTAGGGCCCCAGAGCAGAGTGGAAAATAATAGAAAGTTCTGGTGAGACAGAGAATAGCTGGTATATTCACCTTCTATAGAAGAATTCATTAACCAGTATTTTTGTAGGCCTACCAAAAACGGTGTTAAGTCCCGGAGAGTATTTCAAATGTAAACAAAAGTGCCTGTGCTCTCAAGGAGTTGACGTGTTAGAAATAGAGTTCAATATAGACACCAATATAGGATTAAAATGTTTAAGTACAGGCTTTGGAGTTTCAGTGTAAATTTGGAAAAGTAACTTAAAACACTTAGAAATCAACTTCCTCATCTTGAAAAATGAGAATGGAAGTGATACCTTCCGCATTGGCCTATGTTGAAGACTAGACGTGCTGACTCATGGAAAGCATTTAGAAAGGTGCTTGACATATTGTAAGACTTAATAATTATTATCTGCTAAGTGTGATATAGAAGGTATGAGCAAAGCCTTAGGACTATTCCCAGAGGAGACCGCAGGCTGGTGGAGGGGCTGGATTAGACATCTTTATGGTCTATTCTAGGTCCTGAGATTTCATGGCAGGTCCTCAAGGTCACACTACAGGTTTAGGCAGTGTCAGAAATACTGCTGATTTCCGAGGTGCATTTAATCACATGACCAACCTTCCCTTCTCTGAGTCTATAGACTGCATAAAGAAACCCTGCTCAGGATGGTCATAAATGAAATACTGCATCAGCTATTTAAATGTTCTAAGAAGCATATATTAAGGATGATGGTATTGATGATCTAAAATACTTACTGGCACTCGAACCCAAGGCAGTAAGGCATTTTATAAATCAGCCAACATCCCGTATGTCCTGGATCTAAATTTTGAGTTCTTGAGCTATACATTACAGATGTCTTTTTTGAAGTCTATGCTTTCCTCTTTGGAAGGCAATTTATTATTTTTATCAATATTAATGTAATTGCCAATATTTTTTTTAGATGAAGTATATGTGTCTATCCATATCTGGCTTGGACAAATTTCTTTCGGATCAATGAGAGTCATGCTGCTTGTTTTTTTCTTTTTCCTTGCAGAATGTTTAAATGTTAATTGCTAAGGTTTTTGTTTTTGTTTTTGTTTTTAAACCAAGTATCACTAAGTAGCGTTAGTTTTAATTTGATTATATACTTCGACAAAGAGTAATATTTAATCAATAAAACAACAGGAATTGTCATTTTGCAAGAGAGAAGTAAGCTTCCAACTAAAATGGCAGAGTGAGAACTCCCTCCCTCATAACCCCCATCGGAAGCTGGACTATTTTGATAGTTTATTTTCTCCTGTGTTTTTGTCATGACCAACTGCAGTCAGAAAGCCTAGGTCATATCCCTGTCCCATCCCATGATTTGTTTATTAAGTAACAGTGATAGTCTATTACAATATAAAAGGCTGGAAGAAAGCTCAGAAAAATGCTGAGGGAAAATTCTGTCTTTCATAAATAAGAATATGTGCAAATTTAACTTGGTAACTTAGTATGGCTGGCTTTTAAAATTTTTCTCTGTTGCTAAGGGAGCTTAATGGTAGGTATAGAAATGAGCTTAAAGCAAGTTCTTAGAACAAGCTTTTGCCTAACAGCAGTCGCAGTGTTTATGAGCGGCAACCCTGTCCATATGGAAGAAAGAAAAGCTAGAAGTGGAAATTACATCATCCCTTCCATATCAGACAAGTTAATTAGTTGGTCCGTAATCACAGACTCTGTTCCAAATGAAAAGAACAGCTTTTCTCCTTTTGGACGGAAAGGCACAGAAGGTGCAATACCTGTGTAATTCATTAACAGTAAGAGTGTTTTGAAGAAAGAAATTCTGAATTTAGATTATCCTGAACTTCAACTTGTAATAGCCAAGGTTGTGGTGAGATTTTTGCAGTTTTGCAAAAGAAATTTAAAATGTGAGAATTTCCTTGTGTGCTTATCAGAAGCAATCTAAAGCATTTGGAAGATTTTGTTAGGTTTTTGTTTAATTTTTAAGATATCAAAGCACTGTTTAACGTATTGAATAAGCTATGGAGGCTTGTAGTTGAAGAACCAGTGAAAAAATCTCAAATCCAAAGTAATTCCCAAAATAACTTGAAAAATGGGAAGTTCTGGATCTAAGTTCCTGTAATTAACATATTAATTCAAGGACTTTTGAGCACCTGGGTGGCTCAGTCTGATAAGCTTCTGACTTGATTTTGGCTCAGGTCATGATCTCACGGTTCATAGAATAGAGCCCTGCATCAGGCTCTGTGCTATAGGATTCTCTCCCTCTCCCTCTCCATTTACCCCTCCCCTGCATGCTCTCTCTCTCAAAATAAATGAACTTTTTTTTTTAAAAGTACTTTATGTGTATATTAATGTCTAGGCTCTGGAAGATTCTATGACCAGAAAAAGAGGGGCTTGAAGGTTATAGAATCATCCCCTCTGGTAGCTGGAAAGGTGATTCTGGCTGATTAGATTGTCAGGAAGCTGGAGGCTTGAAACACAAAAGGAAGAACCAGTGCTTTCTGTTTGGAAACAGGCCTGATCAGCCATTTTTAAAAATCTAAGTGAGATTGATTAAATTTTTCTTTCCTCTCTCCTAGTCCCAAATAAAAGAGGCAGAAAAATCAGAAATGTGGCGTTTGGTTCCTGGAAAGAGAGTGAATTAGCACAGTCTGATATCCCCCCAACCCCCAAACTACCTGGAGAAACTATAGAAGCAGAGAGGAGCCTGGACCTGGAAATGACGTAAAGCTATGAGAAACCCTTGAGTTGTCAGAAGAAAGTTTATGAGATAGGTTTTCAGTCCTCTCGAGTCTTGCTCTTCTTTACATTACTTGGGACTGTTTTTTGTCTCATCATCTGCCTAGAAATGCACAGCAATACCCTGGACCTAGCAGTGACAACAGCATAATATTAGTGTCTGTAAAAGTTCTGCTGGTGAGAGGCTAACAGATGTCAGCTGCCAGGATCTTATTTCCCTTCCCAAGTTACTTTTAAATGTTAGGGCTAGTGGGTTTTGTTTTGTTTTTTTTTAGGTAGGCTTCACCCCAGCGCGGAGCCCAACACAGGATGTGAACTCACAACCCTAAGATCAAGAGTCAGAGGCTTAACAAACTGAGCCGCCCAGGTACCCCAGAATTTTGTTTAAAGGAGATGGTGCCATCTTGGAAAATGATTCAAAAGATTTGTGTGGTGGAGTGGCAACCAACAACAACTGAGAGAGGTTCTTTGTTATGCGGAGGCTCCCACTTAGTCTTACTCTTTCCCTTCTGTTTAGATTTATCAGGAGGAATATAACTTATGTTATTTCCTAATTTGTATTATCAGACAGTGTCATGAGCTCAGAGGAGAAAAATGTAGATATTGGCAAGAACAACCTATAAAAGAAAGGAGATAAACTAATATCATATGAAACAGAATTCTTGGAACAGATGGACTAAGAATTTAAAATAAGTTTAACTGAAATACTCAGTGATAAGAAAGGTGTTAATTGAATGTGGGAGAAGCCATAAAAAAGAACAAAGTAGAAATAGTAAATATGAGAAATATAATAGCTGAAATACAAAAACAGAAGAAATAGGATACATAATCCAAAGGGTTCAGCTGAAGAAAGAATTCATTTGCTGGAAGATCAGATTGAACACTCCAGAAGGTAACAGAAAAAGAGAAAATATAACAATAAACTAAGATATTTGGAGGATAGAAATAAATAAAAATTAAAGGCCTAATATCCAATTAATAATAATCACAGAAGAAAGGTGGTGATGCTCATGGTGGGGAACTAAGAGAAGACATATTTGACAAAATAATGAATATTAATATCCCAGAGTTTTGAAAAAGACAACTGACCTCTAATTTAAAATAGTGCATAAATTTTCTGTACCTCAGTTTACCCATCAATAAGATGAGGATAGGTGTCTATCTTAATATTTAAAAAAAAAATAATATGAGGAATAAATGAGTTAATATATGTAAAACCTTTAGAATAGTGATTTGTTCATAATCACTACTTTAGTATTAGTTATTATTATTACCTAGATGTATTATATCAAAGGCAAATTGAAAATGTTACCCAAGAGAATGGAAGCTACCAAGGAAAAACATTTAGATTTATATCAGCCTTCTTTTTTTTTTTTTTTTTAGAGAGAGTGTGTGCAAGCATGTGTTGGGGAGGGACAAAGAGAGAGAGGGAGAGAGAGAGAGGATCCCAATGTGGGGTTCGAACTCAAAAAACTGTGAGATCATGACCTGAGCCAAAATCAAGAGTCAGACACTCAACCGACTGAGCCATCCAGGTGCCCCCTATATCAGCCTTCTTAACATCATAATTACATGGTACCATGAAGGGCATTATATCCAGTCAGACCTGAAAATAATTACCATATGGAGGCCTGCTCTGAAAAACTCTTGGAGAATGTCCTGAAATAAGATGACATATAAAAGCACAAGGGTGCTGTAAGAAGTACACAAAGCAGAATGGCCAAAAATCTAGAGGATATTATGATTACTTTTAAAAGTGCAGATTGAGGGCACCTGGGTGGTTCAGTCAGTTAAGCATCCAATTCTTGATCTCGGCTCAGGTCATGATCTCATGGTTTGTGAGTTCGAGCCCCACATCAGGCTCTCTGCTGTCAGCACATAGCTTGCTTTAGATCCTCTGTCCCCCCATCTCTCTGCCCCTACCTCACTCACCTGTGGTCTCTCTCTCTCTTAAAAATAAATAAACATTTTAAAAAGTGCAGATTTAGATAAATATATTCTAAATAACTTCAACATTATGTTGGAGATCGGAGACAGGGAGAGAAGACCAAAATAGCATGAAAAATAGAAATATTGCTGTATTTAGGAAACTGATAAAGGAAAAATAAAAAGAAAATCCATAAGTATAGATCTTAAGTTAGGGACAACCAGTCTAAGAATAATAATAGCCAGTAAGCATTTTTATGCATTTCTGGCAGGAATGATGCAACTGTTCTTGGTGGTTGTATAGCATATAAACTATGGCCCAACAATTTTATTCCTGTGTCTGCATCACAGAGAAAGTATGACAAAATTCTATATGGGGACAAGTATGACAATGCATTTGGGGTCTCCTAGAGGAGTCCACCACTGGGTGAATGAAAGAGTTAAATTAAGCAGAAAGTGACAGCAAAAACCACTCCAGCAGCAGTGCTGGCCACCCTACAGCCAGTATACAACCAGGACAGTGACTTTATTGAACTGGCATTGTGGCGTGTGCAACCCAAGGGTGCTTTGTGGATGCCCTACTAGGTGAAGAGTAAACCTCTAGAAGTGGTGGCAGAGAAGGAGAGAGGAAGTCACCATGGGCCATGAATGGGATACTGACAAGACCTGAAGGTCAGCCTTTGCTTAAGTTGGAGGTATATGGTGCAGAGGGGTGATGTGTTTTTCTAGATTTTCACATGCTTCTTGGTCTTACACTGCTAATTGTGGATTTGTAAAAGAACAAGTAAAAGGAAGCAGAGAGAGAAAAGACTAGTTTCGTTGCTAGATGGATTAAGGCAAAATGTTCAAACTTGAACTATCACAAGTGCTCTTAAATATGTATTGGAGTAAAACAGCACTGTTCGTTCAAACTCCTCTGTCATTTTCTTTACATTTTCAAACTGTGTTACACATGGTAAAATAGCATTTCCAGGGACGCCTGGGTGGCTCAGTCTGTTGAGCATCTGACTTTGGCTCAGGTCATGATCTCACAGTTCATGGGTTTGAGCCCCATGTTGGGTTCTGTGCTGACAGCTTGCTCAGAGCCTGGAGCCTGCTTCAGATTCTGTGTTTCCTTCTCTCTCTGCCCCTCTCCTGAACATGTTCTGTCTCTTAAAAATAAATAAATGTAAAAAAAATTTAAAAAATAGCAGTTCCAAAATTTTGTAATACTGTGGAATCAATAATTTTTATTTGTCTAAAAGCTTAGCTATCCCCTAGCATGAGACCCATAGAGCAGTGGCTAAGTGAGTGGCTCTGGAAGTAGACTATGCGTGTTCAAAGTCCAGCTCTACTATGCATTATTTTAATGAAATGATAATATAAAAGGTCTGGTACATAGTAAGTGTCAAGGAAATATTTTCCTTATTTCTTGCTAGTTAGTTATTAATCTGGTTGAAGAGGTAAATCTTTATTTATGTGATTCATAGACCACATTTTATGACTGTGTCCAAATTAGGCAAAGCTAAAGTGTTGGATTCATCTGATTCTCATTGCTAAGTATGGTTTCAGCTTAAGACCCAGGTGCATTGGTCCCTTAGGGAGAATTAGGTTGGTTAAACAGAATTTTGGATTCTATGTTTGATCAATTCACATAGAACAGATTTGGTCTATTATCCCATAGTGGACTCTGGAATTCTTGGTTAATGAAAAGCTATGCAAATTACAAACAGTCATTTATAATGTGACATAAATGTGCAACATTATTTTTATATATTAATTTATAATGCTAAAGTATATAATTATGAAAATGATTATTGTTATTTATATTTTTAAACATGTATTTTTAGGCAAAATAAAGTGCCTATTCTATAATTTTCAATCACTTCAAGCTTCATGTTTAACTATACCTTTTTTGACATTTGGACTTGGAGTATCATAGTTTATGATATGTACAGTGATGTTTATTACATGTTTGTTCTTTCCTCTAGCTTGAAAGGATATAATTAATATTGCCAATTTAGCATAATAAATAACTCAAAAATTTAGAATGAGGAAAATGCTAGAAATAATAATTATATTTGTCAAAGCATATATAAACATTAATTAATACAATTTTGAATGATTAGGTACTTGCATTCATTCTAGATCATCTCAATAGTAAATTGGAAACAAAACTGCTTTCAGAATGGATGTGTCACATAAACAAAGAAATGGGAGGTGGAATCTACCCTTTATTTAAAGAAGATAAATTCAGGAAGAACAAAAAAAGAGAAGAGAGAAGGTCTAAGTTACTTTTAGTTTAGTAGATTATTCAAACACTTGAAAAAATGGGGCACCTGGGTGGCTCAGTCAGTTAGCGTCCAACTCTTGATTTTGGTTCAGGTCATGATCTCACGTTTTGTGAGATCAAGCACCACATCAGGCTCTGTGCTGACTGTGTGGAGCCTGCTTAGGATTCTCTCTTTCCCTCTCTCTTTCTGCCCTTCCTCCACTCACACTCTCTCTCTCTCAAAACAAATAAACTTAAAACAAACATTAAAAATAAACTAAAAACTGTAAATATGACTCAGCATTCTCAAAGATAGGAAAGAAAGGAAGGAAAACTAACCAGAGCTTTCACTCTGTCATAATTATGAGGTGAAAATAAAATTCCATTTCCTCTGGGAAGTTTTCCCTGATCCTCAGCTGGAAGTAATTTCTTGTTTTTCTGACTTCCCAGTGCCTGTCCTAAAGCACTTAGGACCTTGTATGATAGTGATTTATGGATACTTTCCAGGGTCTTATGATATTGCAAGATTATAAACTAATTGAGTAGAGGATTTATATTTGATTCTGCTTCAGTGTAGGAGGCTGTGGCTTAGAAAATCATGGCATTTAGAATCAGCAAGAACCCAGTTTCAAGCCAAGCTCTGCCACTTCCTAACTGTCTGAACTATACATTAGTTTTTCTTCGATTTCCTCATATATAAAATGATGATACTAATACTCACTTTATAGCTTTGTGGAAAAATTTTATGAAATAATTCTTGGACTGCTTCTATTCCCTTGCATATATTCAATACATGTGAGGTCTCTTCTTTCATGTCTCTGATAAGCATGCCTTTCCTCCATGCATCTGTTCCAATGACTGAGAAGTTAATCATTTTGCAACTGTGTCTCTCACTAATGGAAAGGCAATGTAAGCATTATGTTTGACAAGTATGGTTTGTAGAATGTAATCATAAAGCACTTGTATTTCACCCTCCATGCACTGTTCTTTTAAGTTATTTAATGGGACTGATAGTTTCCCTTCTCCTGGATGAAATTTTGGAGAAGTCCCATGACTTTTCTATCACTTTCGGGCAATCTAAATTTTCTCATCAGCAATTTACAGTTCTCATTCATTACACATGAAAATTAAAACTTTAAACTTCATTTTAATTTCTGCTACTTCCCTTTTCTCAGCTCAGTTCTGTTGTAGGTTAGCCATTCATTAATGGGTTGGTGGAAGAGGAGCTGTCTGGACTCTTCTCTTTTCAGTTGACTTCTGATTCTCACCATAAAGAGACAGGAAGGTTATAATTTGACTAATGCTGTCATGAATTGGTGTCAGACTCTCAAGTTATTGTTGCTGTTATTTTTGTTTGTTTATGTTTTCAGATGGAAATTTACTTATCATGAGAGTTTAATGGATTTTTCAAGGAATCATTCTGACTTAAACCCTCCCTTTTCCTTTGCTGGAGATTTTCTGTCTGTGTTTCCTTTAAGATAATTTCTCTGGCTGAATATGAGATTCTCATTGGTTTTAGAGTGTTGATGGTCTTTTCGCTCATTCATTCAGATAATATTTTTTGAACCCCAGTTAAGTGTCAGAAACTCTCCTAAGTGGACTAATTAGCGATTTCTATCTTAGGAACATATATTTTAAAGGAAAAGGCAGAACAATAAACAATAGACCTAACAAGTAAATACCATCGTATGTTAGAATGTGACATACACTATGGAAATAAGAAAAAGTAACACATATCAATGCAGATCAGGATAGTTTGCATGGGGCTGAGCTGCAATTTTAAATAGAGTGATCACTGCAGTTCTTATTGATGAAGTAGGTTGTAACTCTTGTTATTCTATGTACTCACCTCTTTGCAATGTGACTTTGGTGCTCAAGAAGTAGAATCTGTCTCCCCATGTCTCGAGTATGGGGCTATTCATGTTACTGCTTTGGCTAACAGGCATTAAAGATTATAAACAAAGCAAAGACTTGAAAATGCTTGTGTATTGGAGTTTGCCCTCTCTTGTTGCTAGGAAACCCTGTACCACCAAGTGAAAAGGCCCAGTTTTGCCTGCCTCCACTTGGGTGGAGTTAGAGAATTCGGCTTTCCAAACCATTTTAGATAAGGTCCCAGCTGAGGGTGAAGGCCATCCAACTGAGATCATTCTAGACCATTCAACTCCAGCTGAGCTGGCACAGACAAGAAGATTAGACTAGCCAACCCACATAATCATGATCAATAACAAACTGTGGTTGTCTTAAACTACTGAAATTTGTGGTTGGCGATAGCTGGCTGATACACTGAAATTTTACCAAAGACTTGAAGAAAGTCAAGTTCATACTCCATGCTGGAGGTGGATTAGCTTCCTCTGAGTACCTATATTTATGGGTGAAGATGGTTAATTTTCAGATTCTGTTAAGAAGAAGGAAGATATGAATTAATGTTTGGTTGGTAAGAATTTCCACTGCTGTAGGTCCCAAACATTCACAAGAGAGGAGAATTACACTCAGCCTTGTATGTTGGGGAAGGGGTCAAGAAGTGAATCTACATGGGAGTAGCACTTTAGATGTAACTAGGAACTTAAGCAGGAGTTAGTCAAAATGGTTGGGAGGAAAGGGATGATGAATTCGTATACGGGAAGTGGACAGCTTGGGCAAAACACAGTGGTCTGTGGATTGTGGGACTTTAGAAGAAATACAAATAAGTTGGCTTGTCTAGAGTAGAATTGTGTCCAGATATTTACAACATGATCTGAAGGGATTCATCAGCCAAGTCTCTGGCTGTACCTGAATATTTCTCAAAGAGGCTAAGAAATATCCAGGAACAGAAATATTGAACCTCAGTGATCATAGCTTATAAAGATTTCTTGGATAATTAGATATGCACGGAAGGTCTAGGCAAAAGGACTTGGCTGTATTAGCTTATAAGAAATAGCTGATATTGCCATGTAGAGCTAGAAGAATTTCCTTTGAACCAGCTCTTTAAGAAGAAGCACAATTTTGAAGAACATAAGAACTCTGGGGCTAGACAAAAATTTGACTCTGCCACTTTTTTTGCTCCTTGGACAGCATATGTAAACTTTCTGTTCCTCAGTTTCCTTTTCTTTTTAAAGAAATTTTTTTTAATGTTTATTTTATTTTTTAGAGAGAGAAAGCATGAAGCATGAATGGGGGAGGGGCAGAGAGATATGGAGACACAAAATCTGAAGCAGGCTCCAGGCCGTCAGCACAGAATTCGAACCCACGAACTGTGTATAAGGTGGTGACCTGAGCCGAAGTCTGGCACTTAACCAACTTAGCCACCCAGGCACCCCACTTTGATTTCCTTTTCTGTGAGATAGGCATAACAGGCCTCTTTCCTCTTCCCCAGTATTATCCCAAACCCTTATTCCCAGAGTCTAGGCATAACATTTCATGACCTGCTGGGGCCTTGCTGCTTGACCTGAATGTATATACACCACTTTACCTTTCTTATGTAGAGGATGTCAGGATTCACAGCATTGCAAGTCTGTTCTTGTTCTACAAGACAATATGGGAAGATTTCCTTCCTTGTAATCTCATGATTACATTTTTAAAGACTTTTTAAAAAATGCGTTTATTTATTTTTGAAAGAGAGAGAGAGTGGGGGAGGGGCAGAGAGAGGGGGAGACACAGAATCCCAAGCAGGCTTGGAGCTGTCAGTGCAAAGGAGGATGCGGGGCTCAAACTCACAAACCCTGAGATCATGACCTGAGCTGAAGTCAGAGGCTTAACCGACTGAACCACCCAGGGACCCTATGATTACATTTTTTTAATTGAATAAATAGCTCTTGCTCTAATAACCATTTCCATCATCTGTCCCTGCCTTCCGGGTTCAGAGAATTCAGAGTTGCATTTAACATATTGTTAAATTGTGTCTCCTGAAAAGATAGGCTCAAATCCTAATCCCCTGTTGCCTTGGATGTGCCCTTATTTAAAAATAGGGTCTTTGCAGATGTGATCAAGTTAAGGTGAACTTGTCCTGGGTTAGGGTGGGCCCTAAATCCAATGACTGGCGATCCTATAAGAGAGGGAGATTTGAAACACACAGACACACACAGAAGAGAGAAGGTCATGAGATGACAAAGGCAGAGATTGCAGAGATGCAGCTGGAAGGCTAGGGAAGCCCAAGATTGTCAGCGATCACCAGGAGCTAGGAGGATGTCAGGAAAGATTCTCCCCTGGAGCTAGCAAAGGAGCAGCCATACGGAACCTTGATTTTGGGCTTCTAGGCTCCAAAACTGTGAGAGAATGTATTTCTGAGTTGTGGTAGTTTGTTATGTCAGTTCTTGGAAGCAAATACACCTATGTTGAAATATGCAAAGACTCTAGAATCTAGGTTCTAATAGTATGTCTTGTAACTACTGAATATAATAGCCAGATTTCTATATCACTCTGCAGTGACTGTTATCAAAGTCAAATATCAGTACTGTTATCAGGAAGAAATGGATCTATGCAAGAAAGTCAGTATTTTAAATAAAGAAATGAAGACTGTCAGCAAGGAAGAACTTTTTCTCCCCTTTAGATCTTGTAGCTAACATATCCTGCCTGCTATCAATGTTGATATTTATCATTATCTCTTCCTTATATTTAAAAATATTTCTCTCCACTTTCTTTTTACTGTATCAGAATGTTTTGTCAGATGAGAATAATTATGATAGCCTTATCTTCATAGGATCCCTTTATCAACTTTGATTTGGTTCTGTTTTCAACAGACTTAATGAAGCAAATAAAGATTTACCAGTCCCCTGGACACTTTTTATTCTTTAGTGAAAGAATTTGAAGAATGACAGAGCATTTTGGTTAGTACACTCTTGTTTGTTCAGCTCATAACAAATACATTTTAAATTTAATTTCAAGTTTCCTCTTCTTCTCTCTATGAACCTTTGCTTGAAAATGCTTCTCATGGCCAAAATGCTTTCCCCAATTGGGCAGACACGCTATTGCATCTGAGACCAAATTAGCCTCTGACATGGGCTGCCTGGGACTCAATCTGCCAGAGCCACCACGGCCTTTCGGCCATTTGCCAGTCTGTAGCAGTGTCCAGGGAGATATCAGCTTCCTAACTGATTTCCTCCCTCTTCCCAATCTAATTATTTGGAGACCTTCAAGCTTTCCAGAAATATCTGCAATTAGTCAGATGGTGTCTAGGGCTTTGTTTAAAATTACAATAGAAAATTTATCAAGACCATTTGGTCTAATATCTCTCATCATCTTCCCCGTGGAGTTTTTCCTCATCTCTCTGGAGAGTTAGAAATAAGGTATCGTGATTATTACATAATTACAGAGAATAATAACAATAATAATGCTTGAAATTATTATTATACCATTAAGAAGAATGAAGTGTGTAAAGATAACTCCTTCTCAGATTTATAAAGATTTTCTTCCAGAAGCTCAAACGATGAATAATTATGAGCTTTACCACCTCCTTTGGCTGATAGCAGTCACAGCCCTGAGTTTTGTAAATTAGAGGTCATGAGTTCATAGTTCACCAGAGTCTCAACCTATTTCTAGTATCTAAATATAATGGCTGGTGCAAAACAGTTATTTGATAAATATTGTCATATGAGTTAATAGATAAGTTAATAATAGGGAAAATTTTTGAGGTAAAGATAGTTTATATTTCATTATTTAATCTCTTTTTCTAATTGCTTTTGGAAACTTATGGTTATGCAGCAATATCTGGTCAAGTGAAGTTTAAAAGAGAACACACTAGACTTAAGACTTAATTGTCTGAAGTAGCACTTAATATTTGGATTAATTTGGGGAAAATAAACCACTTTATGATATTTGTAGTTGCTGCTGAATTGCTCTCCATTTATTAAGTTTTTCCTTAAAGTCCTTGAAGAGCATTTTGTTTCGCCTGAGGAATAAATTAGAAATATATGTGGTTTCATGTTGTAAGAATGAAAAGAGCTATATATATTTAAGCATTGTGGGGTTTTTAATGTTTATTTATTTATATTGAGAGAGAGGCATAGAGAGAGCATGAATACAGGCATGAGCTGGGAGGATCAGAGAGAGAGGAAGAGAGAGAATCCCAAATAGGCTCTGTGCTATGCAGAGCCTGACATGGGGCTCAATCCCATGAACTATGAAATCAAGACCTGAGCTAAAATCAAGAGTCAGGCATTTAACAGACTGAGTCACCCAGACACTCCTAAGCATTGTGTTTTAAAAAGAACTGTGTATAATTGCAATACACAGGAAAACTCTCAAAATCTGATTTTGCCCAATTATGTTTCCCTTTGTCCTCAGCAAACCTTCTATAAACTCTTTGTCTAAGTAGAAAAATTGTTTAGTCTTAATTTCACCTCAGTTTATTTTTCCAGTTCATATCATAGTAGAAAAATTACGAATAATGAATTATACAGAAGTGAGCATCCAGAAGTGAAAAAGTAGGAGAAAAAGCACCTTGCAAAATTATATTCCTCCAAACTGGGACAAATTATAAAGGTTTTTGAGAGGGATGGTTCAAACAAAATGGTGAACAAATGCCAATTATGCTGATATTTACTTTCTTTCCTGATAACTCCACTTTTGTCATCTGTCTTTTCTTCCTTTGATATTGATGGATTTTTTTCCTTTATGAAGAATTATGTTTTAAATTTGGGAAGACAAAAAAATTTAAAACCACTGTCCTTTCCTTAATTGGAAGCTATCATATATTAGTTAAGTAGCATAAAGACAACAAAAAAGAATGTATCTTTTAATGTCAAATATTGTAGATTATAAGAAATCCTGTGATTCCCGCCCCCCACCCCTGGTTCTTATTTAACCAGACTGCTCATCTGATTCAACATCTAATTTCTCTGTGCAAAGATCCAGGGCCACCCTTTGAAGTCCCTTTTCTTACACAGAAGTGTGACATATAAAGCACATTTTCCTTGTGAGTCTATATAATTTTTTTTTAATGTCCCCTACTAAATTAGAATACAGCTGAGGGGTCAGCTAGTGGCTGAGGCACTATGATAAACTGATTCCTTGTGCTTTGGAACCTGAGCTTCTGGTTAAAGTCACAGCTTTGCCACTTTAGTTGAGTGAACTTGCCAAGCTGCTTAGCGTCTGTGCTTCAGCTTTCTGATTTGCTAAACGTGAACATTAAATGTGGATATATGATATAGATCATAAGACTCATTTCAGGACTACATGATACTACTTCTACAAAACTATTAAAATAGTGCCTGGCACATAGGAAATATTTATTAAATATTAGTTATTGTTGTTATTCCTTTCTTCTAATAATGTAGTGTTATAGGACTATATAGACCTATTTATTTAGAGACTTTAATTAAATTATCATATCTTTATGGTAAGGGTATGAGAAGTTACCATCCCAGCAAATGATATTTGAAAAGATATTTAATAAGTTCTCTCTAAGGTTGATAAGTGGCCATCTATCTTCTGTGTCCTATATTTTCGGACAAAGAAGATACTATGAATGGAAAAGGAAGAAGAAAAGAGTAAGACCCTCTTACTCTTACACAGCATGCTGTGCTGCATGGCGGGTCAGAATAAAAGGGGGGGACACAGTGATGGTAATTAAGACAAGTATTCTGAGAGAAGACTCGTTATACACACACACAACACACACACACACACACACACACACACACACACACACACACACACGGGAAATACCGTGATCCATGAAATGTGGTGTTTCTCCTTTACCACAAATGTTTTCAATAAAATGAAAAGACTCACAGTTTATTTGGTGCAGCTGCACTTCTAAGAGAAGAAGGGAAAGGGGCTGAGCCTAAAGCCAAAACATATGCTATTTGAGTTACCTGTAAATTTTGTGGAAACCTGTCAGTCACAAAGAGCGTTTTGCAATTCTAGTTTTGGTGGGAGCAGTTAGTGTTATCAATGGTTTTGGTGGAACAACATGTTCTTTAATGAATACTGAAATTTTTCAAGACAATTCCATTTTATAAGTGAACAATTTCTTCCAAAAATATGGATATACAATAAATATGTTATGTAAAATTATAATTGTAAGAATTAATACTCAAGAAAAAATGTGGTCAACGTCTTGTACTATAGTTTACCTTTAATATTTCTTTGCCTGGGTTTACTTATTCATTGTCTGGTGGAGGTCACTAGCACACCTTGTTGTAGGAATGCAGAGTGCTAACATCTATCACAGACTCTCTGACTCTCTCCCATAATTGTCCACTTAGTCCCTGTTCCCTATTGAGTGACTTTTTAAAAAATTTTTAATGTTTATTTATTTTTGAGAGACAGAGACAGAGCATGACCAGGGGAGGGGCAGAGAGAGAGGGAGACACAGAATCTGAAGCAGGCTCTAGGCTTTGAGCTGTCAGCAAAGAACCGGGTGTGGGCTCGAGCTCACAGACCACGAGATCATGACCTGAGCCGAATTCCAACATTTAACCTACTGAGCCACCCGGGTGCCCCAGGAGTGACTTTTCGAAGAGCAGGACTATGTTTTATTGTTTTCTATTCTTATGTTAGGAGAGTGTCTTGCATAAAACAAGTGCTTCACAAATGTTGATAGAATGACTTTTAATAGTTGAAATCTTGATCCTGCTTGGGGACTATCAGTATTCCAGATGAAAAATAACTGGAGTTCTTGAATTAAACCTTGAATTAAGAGATTCAGGGGGCACCTGGGTGACTCAGTCGGTTAAGTGTCTGATCTCAGCTCAGGCCATAATCTCATGGTTTGTGATTTTGAGCCCTGCATAGGGCTCTCTGCTGTCAGCACAGAGCCTCCTTCCGATCCTCTGTCTCCCTCTGCCCCTCTCCTGCTTGTGCTCTCTCTCCATCTCTCTCAAAATACCCAGAGAAAAGATTTATGATACCCTTTATTCAAAATATTCATTTAGCTAAATTTCGGTGCTTGCACTATTTTTCACTGTATATATTTACTTCATGTCAAGAAAAAATTTTATACACATACCTGAAAGGGGCCCAGGCTGACACAGGAACTGGAAAAGAATATATGTATGAGAATATATAGTTTACCTTTATTTTTTAAAATTGTTTCTAGCTTGATGACCCGTGAAGATATCAAGATAAGATTGCAGATGGCGGTTATATTATGCCATGTGGAGAATTTTGTGAGTTGGAACCAAGGAGGCATGAAAGCAGCATTGCCTTACAACATTATCCTTTCCTTTCACTTCATATCCTTGCAAATTCTATCCCATTCTTCCAGATTGATCCTCTCTGATGTGAACCTAATGTTTGTAACCCCTGTAATGTCTGTGGAAGCCCCAGTGTGATGATATTGGGAAATGGGGCTTTGGGGAGGTAATTAGGTTTAGATGAAGTCATGAGGTTAGAATCCTTGTCCTTAGTAAGTGTCCTTATAAGAAGATACCAGATCTCTCCTACAGTTTCATCCCCTCCCCCACCATTTGAAGATACCACAAGAAGGCAGCTGTCTGAAAGCCAGGAAGAGGACTCTCTTTAGAACCTCACCATGGTAGCATCCTAACTTCAGACTTCCAAGCATCCAGAACTGTGAGAAAAAAATGTCTGCTGTAGAAGCCACCCAGTCTGTGGTATTTGTTACAGCGGCCTGAGCTAAGATGCTTTGCCCTCTCTTATCATGTCAGTCTTCAATGCTTACTTCAGGTATTATGTTTCTTTGTGGGTATGTATGTGTGTGTTTAAAAAAAAGGAGGTAGACCCTATTTTTAAACACAAGTTACACAGAATATTTTCAATGTAAATACGAGAATGTAAAAGTTGTGAGAAATATAAAAAGTGAAATATGGAACTAATCCTTTCTGCTCTCAAGTATTCCTTACACCAAGAGTAACCACCATCATTTTAACAATACAAAGTGGGTTTGTTTTTCAGTCCCTTTTCTGTAAAAATGCCGTCTCCAGTTACTTTTTCATGTTACTTTCAGTTGCTTTTACTCTCACCTGCTGTCTGCACATAGCCCTTTGTCACATTGTTTCGTTCTCAGAAGTGGCTTTACAGTAAATTAATGAAACTCAAACTTCAGGAACCCTTACCTGCAAAGGCTACTTCCAAAATTCTAGGAGTGGCCTTCCCAATGTGTTCACGTGATCATAATTTTACATATTTACAATGGGGGAGAGTTTCACTTTTTTATTTTTTTAGGTGTTCTCCAAATTGTGTAAGTGTCAAGGCCCTAGAAAGCCTGACTGTGCCCCTGCTTATATTTATTTAAGTACATGACTATCTTTCCCATTAAAATGGAGGATGTTTTTCTCAATTTTTTTTCCTCTACAAGAAAATGTGCAGATTCAACTTGTTCATAGTGGGTGTGTAATAAGTTAGGATTGAATGAGCCTCAGTAGTACCAAGGATTATTTACAAGAACCAGAGTTTTAACCAGAAGCAGGGAATGTATGTATACCACAGCTTGGATGTTTTGTTTTCCCTTTTGTGTAATGTGTATTGGTAAATAAATTTTACCATGGTAGTTTTGTTTTCCACCTACATACTAATCAACACATTCTACCTGGTAAATTTTGCACTTACTACATTAAGTAAGGAATAAGAAACCTCGACCTCTTTCACTTCAAGAAGGCCAGCTTTGTAGTTCCTCATTTTATGAGACTTTCTCTACAGTAACATTGTCCAATGAAACTATGTGATGATGGAAATGTTCTACAATATCTATGCTGTCCAATATGACAGTCACTAGCCGCATATAGTAATTGAGCTCTTGATCTGTGGCTACTGTGATTGAGAAACTAATTTTTAAATTATACTTAGTGTAATTATAATTATGTTTAACTATAATTAAATTATACTTCATTGAAATTATTATTTTTTAATGTTTTATTATTTATTTTTGAGAGAGTGAGAGACACAGTACAAGTTGGGGAGGGGCAAAGAGAGGGAGACACAGAATCTGAAGCAGGCTCTAGTCTCTGAGCTGTCAGCATATAGCCTGACACAGGGCTTGAACTCATGAACTACAAGATCATGACCTGAGTCGAAGTCAGATGCTTAACCGACTCAACCACTCAGGTGCCTTTCTTTCTTTCTTTCTTTTCTTTCTTTTCTTTCTTTTCTTTCTTTCTAGAGAGCAAGAGGGGCAGAAAGAAAATCCCAAGCAGGTTCCACACTGTCAGCATGGAACCCGATGCTGGGCTGAAACTCACAAACCATGACGTGAGATCATGACCTGAGCCAAGATCAAGAGTCAGATGCTTCACAGACTGAGCCACCCAGGTGCCCCACATTGCAATTACTTTAAATTTAAATGTAAATAGCCATACATGGCTAGTGGCTACTGTGTTGGACAGTATAGCTCTAGAGGATTATGAAAAATGTCATCTACTTGGGAGGGTTTAATTAAATGTCAATATATCAGTTATAATTAAAGAGGAAGGATCAAATTTGGATGATATTGCATCCACTCTGCCCACAGAAATTTGTAGACCATGTTTAGCTGCGTACAAACTTAAAGGAAATCAACACACAGCAATGTGATGAATTGAAAAAGCAATTTCAAAGGAAATGTAAATAAGATTCAGTTTTTAAAAGCTATACTAAAATGAAGACAGAAGGGAAAAAAAAATCCCTTTCTCTCATTCTGCCTGAGAACAGAAGCAGAACAAAAGAGAGAGATTAAGAAGACCTATGGGTATGTCAGGAATCTCATTGTTTCAATATGTGCAAATATTTATGTGGGAAGGGAGAAGTAGGGGGAGTAACTACAAAAACACTGATTTGAAAAGGTATGAGCCAACAGGGACCTGTGGTCTAAAACATTAGTACTGCTATAATCCCCCAAACCTCTGGAATTTGCAAATTGGATTATTTACTTTGCTAGCATGACAGGGGAAACATTTCAAATTATTTGCTTACTATGGTCAGCACTCCAAAGTTATTGTTGTATGTTTCCTGGTTAAAAAAAAAGAAAAAACACAAACACATCACAGACCTCTCTTTATTGTAATTGAGTATGGCAGGTTATGAATGTAAATTCTTTGACAAGAAGATGAAAATATACCCCTGGGATGCAAATTAAATTATGTGTCCCTGAAATCCACATTTTGCATTATTTTAGAAAGTGCCTGCATCTGTCATTTCTGTTTATCACATATTTATCATGTTATTTCAGTGGTGATGGGGGGCTTTTCATCTAGAAGATGAATTTCTTTAACATGCAGTATTTGAAACTTGTTTTCACTTTTGTAGCGATTATTTGGTGACATTTTAGATATTTAAATGCTGGTCTTTAAAAAGATAAATATTTCAGCATGCATTTCTGGCTGCAAAAAAGAAAAAGGCAGACTTTGTTAAGTTACACTTTATTATATATTAGTGGCATTTTATTCTTTGATTTATTAAGCATTAGAAAAATCTCATTAGTTGGCTACCTATTTATGAAAGGGCATACAGCCTATCCTAAAAAGCTCATAAAATTGTGTGGTTGGGTTAAAAAATAATTCCATGTGTGCCTTGTTTCCTAAAAGATAAAGAGCATGGGGATAGCCCTAATAATGTATGTTCAAAATTGCTTCTTAGTTTAGCTTGTTGAATAAAGTGACACATGTTAAGTGGCAGGAGCCATGGAGAAGGTGGGTCTAAGTTATCCAACTGAGTGTAAGTTATTTGATGGGAGCTTCCATTTGAGTTTTGCTTGTTTGTGTGTGTGTGTGTGTGTGTTTAATTTTTAATGTTTACTTGTTTTTGAGAAAGAGAGCACCAGCAGGGGAGGAGCAGAGAGAGAGGGAGACACAGAATAGGAAGCAGGCTCCAGGCTCTGAGCAGTCAGCACAGAGCCCAATGAGGGGCTTGAACCCATGGACCTTGAGATTTTGACCTGGGCAGAAGCCAGACACTCAACCGACTGAGCCACCCAGACACCCCTTGCTTGTGTTTTAAAGCCTGCTTCTGATCCTCTGTCTCTGCACACCTTCCAACCTCATGTGAACATGCATACAGTCTCTTTCTCAAAAATAAACAAAAAATTAAAATAAAACCAATCTTTCCTTTAAAGCAAACAAACAGGAGCACCTGGGTGGCTCTGTTGGTTAAGTGTCCTGACTCTTGATTTCAGCTCAGCTCATCATCTTTGATTTGGGAGTTTGAGTCTCACATTGGGCTCTGCATTGACAGTGTGGAGACTGCTTGGGATTCTCTCTCTCTCCCTCTCTGCCGTTCCCCTGTTCCTCTCTCTCTCTCTCTCTCTCTCTCTCTCTATCTATCTATCTATCTATCTAAATAAGTAAGTAAACTTAAAGAAAGAAAATTTGGGGGCACCTGGGTGGCTCAGTCAGTTGAGGGTCTGACTCTTGATTTCAGCTCAGGTCATGGTCATGATCCCAGGGCTGTGGGATTAAGCTCCGTATCAGGCTCCATGAGGCTGCTTGGGATCCTCTCGATCTCCCTCTGCCCCTCTCCCCCTCACTCATTCCCTCTCTCTCTCTCTCTCAAATAAAAATTAAAAAAAAAGAAAATTTATAAAACAAACATAAGTATTAAAGAAAACTATAGTACTAGAACATAACTCTTACTAATATTTCAGTATTTTTTAAAAAGTTTATTTATTTATTTTGTGTGTGTGTGTGTGTGTGAGAGAGAGAGAGAGAGAGAGAGAGAGAGAGAGAGAATCCCAAGCAGGCTCCTCACTGTCAGCACAGAGTCTGATTCAGAGCTCAAACTCATAAACTGTGAGATAGTGAGCTGAGCCGAAGTTGGACGATTAACCTACTGAGTTACCCAAGCACCCCTCATACCCAAGCACCCCTCAGTAGATTTTTTAAAGTATTTTTTGTCTTTAGGATATTTTATGTATCTGTAATGATACATTTTTAATAGTTGTTTCACTTGGCATTAAATTAATAGCATGTTTTAACTGCTTTATGATCTTTAGAATCTTTTTTTTTTTTTTACTGACTGCGTACTTGTCAACAAAATCAATTATGACTGAATGACTAACCCAAAGGTTTAAGGAATTATTATCTAGTTTGTAGATTATTCAGCACTCTTTGCTGTTTGAAATTTTCCTGCTTGTTGCAATCTTCAATCAGTTGTTTAATAAGACAAAGAAAAGAAACTCAAATCAGTAAAATTTTCTTCTCATATATAATGTAGTTGATTCAGCTGTTTTAGAGGAGAAGCAAAACTAATTTAGGAGGTCACCATTAAATTCTCAGACTACACTTACCATGATGAGCATTGAGTAATCTATACAATAGTCAAATCAGCATGTTATACATCTGAAACTAATATCACATTGTACGTCCCTTGTACTTCAATAAAAGAAAAATTCTCGCTCTTAATCATTGTGTTTCCTTCATTCTGAAGTCTTCAAGTAAATGGAAAGGGCCTGAGAAGGCTAATTGGCAGAAGAGCGAAGGCATTAGGGCTTGAGAATTAAGAGCCTCTCTCACTCTCTTAAAGAAGGAAGCAGTGAACCGAAAGAGAAACAGGAACCTGCAGGTCTCAAAGTTGCCCAGAAGAGATCGACTTTTCTTGAGACAACAGCCCAAGGTGGCCACACTTTTCTTGAATAATCTAAATAGGGAAATCCAGGAGCCTCTTTAAGACCAGAGAAACCAAGGAAAGGAAGTAATTTCAAGGTGTAAGAGGAAGTTAACGGGATCAGATATATTAACAATGTTGAAGAAATGGAGAAAAACTTCCAATGGATTTGGTAAGAAAATTACCTTTTAAGGGCCTCCAAGAGATCAATTCTAGTAAAACTGTAAGCGTAAAAAGTTCACTTTATTAACAAAGTCGGAAGTAGGTAAAGAATTAATGGAGGTAGAAGAATTCAGTGAAGAGGAACATACTAAATCTCTGAAAAGGAAAAATATAATAGCAAGTTGCTTCAGGTGTTGAAGACAAGTTAAGCTGAGTCAGGAGAGGTAGGTCATCTTGTCTACCAGTGGAAAAAAGGAAGATAGCAGATATCTATCTATAGATATTTAGGGAAAGTGAATTACTGAAATAGGAAAGGTAAAAGCTGGAGCTCAGAATATATGATCAATGAAGGAGCCAATATAAGGTAAAGAGGTACACAATGGGAAGTTTCAAGTGAAAATTAGTCTTCCCAATGAAATGTAGTCTTGGGGCCTGGGAGAATTTTAAAAAGGAGGCATAAAAGGATGACCAGTAATATACAGGGCCTGGATGATGCTTAATAGGATAAAGATCAAATCTTTATGCTTCTAAATATTCCTCTAATAATGCTCAGCTCAAGCAGAAAAGGGGAAAACAAAACTCAGGAGAGGTGGAGGAGTGAGAACCGATTTGTAGGGCTTTGATAACTGGTTGAAACAGCTTAGAATATACTGATAATCAGAGCACGGAAGCTTCACATGTTGTACCTTGTCACTTCTCACACGGTCAGAGGTAAGAAAGTTGAGGAATTTACCTAAGGAATCTTAGCTCTAATCTTATTCTGTTGTGTACATAGGTATCTATTACCTTCAGAGTTTTAAATATATATATCTGAACCCCTAAAGTGTCTCACTCGAGTATACAAGAGCAATGGCTTTGAATTCCAAAGTCTGTATTGGAATCTTGGCTATCACTAATTAGCTAGTAATGTAATTTAATGGATTGCAGCCTTAGTTTCCTTATGTGTAAAATAGATATCATGCTTCCTTTGCTGGGATTTTAGTATTAAAAGGAATATAACATTACTAATAATACTTGGCATATAGGAGATATTTAATCAGCTATTTTATGCTATTTTTATAGCAATATAAATGGGAAAAGTCTCCAAATCCTTAATATACTTTTGATAAATCTACCTGACCAAAATGTTGTTAACTAGTTTCAAGAATTGCTTTCTTTTTTCATTTTTACATTCAATAAATGATACATTTGAGAGATTTCCTTTGGGTTTCACAGTAAATTGGCAAAGTAATGATTTTACATTTGGTTCTTTTCTTAATGTCTAATGGAAGTAAAATAACTTCCAGATTATTTCAAATGTGCTGAAAACATAAATAGCAATAGTTTGCCAGCTGCAAAATTGATGCTGAAGGTGCTTAAATGGCACACAGAATGTTTAACACCCATAATCATGAGCTGATTCAGTGCTGCCACTTGGCTGAAAACATGAGTTAATGTTTTAAAGGAAGGAGAACTGGAGTAGCATCTCTCTCTTGAAGTAGTCTGAAGTATGGGAGCTTTGAATAATCAAAGCTGCCTGTGTTTTTCCCAATACCCCCTACCCCATGTGAATTTTAGGGACCATATACTTATACGGTGCTTGACCAACCTCTGGATGGCACTTTGACACTCTCAATCATTCTATTAGCGGTTTATTTTCTCCACATAGACTTGTAGGTGGTACAAAGACATAGATCCTGTTTTCTTAGGTGAATCAACACTTTATAGGCACAATCTATATATTCCAAATATATGCTAGATCTTAAAACATCACTTAAACAGAGTCTCCCTCGTAAATATTTAGCATTAATGGGAAAATTATTAAATTTTAACACTTGCCATTTTAGTTCTTCCATAAATTTCCTGATATCTCTCAGATGACTACAAAACAAAAACTTTTATTTAAATATTTCTTTCTGTTAGAAAACATCTGTCAGCAACCTTCTGTTTCCATATCCTCAGTGGTACTCCAGAGTGCCACACTTGTCACCCAGTCTGCTGCATCAGGACTCACAGCTTTGTTTTCATTTAGTTAATGAAATACTTAGATTATGCATATGCGCTGTTCCTGTTAATTTCATTATTGGTATCCAGACTGTGAACTTCACCTCTGCTTCTTCTATGCATCATCTTCCAAATGAAACCAATAACTACTCTTTCCCCTTATGATCCTAAAATACTATAATACAGGGAGAAATAGTGAGTAGAAATCCATTATACAGAGCAGGCTATAATCTGCTTTTTGACCCCTCGGTAACTGAAACAACATGAGTTCTCTCCTTGGTGAATCACAGAAGCTGTCTGTGGTGAGTTGTCGTATAAAGAAAACTTTATTTGCAGTATGTAAGGCAATCATGGGGAATGGCATCCAAAGCCCTGACTCTCCAAGCAAAGGGGGGTGGGTTCCTTTTATTTAGGGTTAGGATAAATATTTAGATAGGGAAGCCTTGTCAGGGGATAAGAGGTGAGCATATGTCACATGCATGTGCCTTAAGAAAACATGTCTATATGCACATTGTATGTTATGTAATAACGTAAGTCTTGTGCTACCATGGATGGTCTTGGGCTGGCTGGAGGTCTTGTCAAGGCAGTATCTATTTCTCAGAGGGGCAAATTTCCATTTGCCCGAGTGAAGAGATAGCTGGAAAGAAGAGCTTAAGTGAAAATGTGGGACAAAGGTTGGTGAATACAAGCAGGTGGGCAGTAAAGGTCAGATCTTGGGGACTAGCTGGTGACACCTCCATCCTTTCCTTTTATTTCCCTCCCTCAAATATATATAACAAAGTGGAAGAATGTAGTATTGAAGGTGTGTAGAAGTTTTTGTGCAAATTTGCTTGCTTAACAAATTGTTTGCTCATGTATGAAAACCTTTTAACATGTCCTTCTGCCTTTACTCTGGATTTTATCAGTTCTCATTGCCTTAGGGACAGGGCAAAACACTGAGTCCTTTTCTCTATCATTTATCTTTAGTTTCTGTTCTTTTAGTAGCTCTTGATCTTAATATTCTCCAATCTTTCTCAACCTAAACATCAAAAAACAAGCTCTTCCTAAATCCCATCTTCCTCTTTCACTATGGTTTTATCTTTTTTCTTTCTAACAAAGCCATGCTTCTCAAAAAATAAGATACACTTACTGTCTCAAGTTCTCCACTTTCCATTAATTTTCAACCGTGAGGAAGGCAGGTAGCAGAACAATGGAAAACTTATTTTAAAACACATTTTACCTGCCATATTGCATTTGGATATTTCCTTGGGGAACAAGGTACTTCAATTTTGAAATAAATCCTCCCTAGCTGATTTTCATGTGAGAATCACTATCTTTATGCAATGCCTACAGTTACCACTCATCATTCCCCAGAGTCTTCTCACTGAGATAGCACCCAACTGGCAAATTGTAATGCTACTTTCCGGCCTTATCTTAGTTGAGCTCCTTGAAACCTTGGAACTTGTTGACCCTACCTTATTTGCAACCCTTTCTTGTTTAGACTTTCTGTGCACCATTTCCTTCTCTTCAGGTGCTTTCCCTCCAGCCACTCTTCTTTCTATGTCCTCTCCTTGAGGGGTCTTGTGTATGTATACTTTTTTAGCTCATATATACACTGAAAAGTCCCAAATATATCTCTCCAGGCCACATCTCTTTTCTGGGTTCTACATAAGTATATGTTTCTGTTTCATGCACCTGGCCACTTGGAAATGCATCCAAGTCCTGCTTAAATTTCAAATTCTTTAGCTTAAATATTTTAATTATTACCTGTCTATCCTTTCTACTAGTCTGTGGGAAAAGCAGATATTTGGTTATATTTAACCCAATATTCCCAGTACTTTACACTGTGCTGAATAAAGGATAAAATATTAGAAACTAATATATTTTACAGTCATCTTGTCTGTGAATACAGTGTATGTAAACTCTGTAGAGAATGGTCAAATTAACACAAAAGCTTTCTATAGAAATCTTAATGTTGCAGGACTTTTTACCTCAATATCTGGAATTTGTTGTCTCCCTGCTTAGAAGAATGAAGAGGTGGACACAAAATGAGCAGCAGGCAAAAGGTTATATTAGAGTTTAAGATCAGAAAGGAAGAATAGTATTAAAGCTCTCTGTACAGATAGGGGGCATTTGAAAATGAATGTCCACAGACTATAGGTAAGGGTCCTTGTTTTATAAGATTCTAGTCCCCCCTCTCTTCTTTTCCCCCTGGTTCCTTCTCAGGTCCCACCCTTACTAGCTGGATAAGTCTACTGCTGGGTTGTCCTTTCCTGATTGGCTGGTTTCCATAGTATGAGTGGTGGTCAATGGCCGTACTATTCCTTGTGGCTCATATGTTTTTTGGTCTACTTGTTTTTAGTCAGGTCTTTTGTCAAATTCCTGAGGTGAATCTGAGGGGGAGTAGGTGGTGTCTTGTTACGTTCTTAAGAGGAACCTTACTTTTGAGGGGGTTTGATGTGGTGAGACACTCCCAACATTGTTCCAAAATGTGTTTTATCCCACCCAGGGGCCTCAGGCCCTAATCTCTCTGCTGACTGAATCCTATCTTTTCCTATCATATTAACAGAGAAGTAACATAAGAAATTTCCATGTGGTAAATGATAAAGGAACAGTTTAATTAAATTTCTCTGGACATAGACATGAGTTATAAATGTTGAAAATATGTCCTTGCTCATCTAAAATATTAGAAAATACAGTGGTGCCTAGGTGGCTCAGTTGGTTGAGTGTCTGTCTAACTTCAGCTCAGGTCATGATTTCACGATCATGGATTCAAGCCCTGTATCAGGCTCTGCTGACAGCTCAGAGCCCGGAGCCTGCTTTGAATTCTGTGTCTCCCTCTCTCTCTGCCCCTCCCCTGCTCATGCTCTGTCTCTCTCTGTCTCTCAAAATTTAAAATTAAAAAAAAAGTTTAAAAAATTTTGTTAAATATGAGAAATTATTTACTCCATGATATCAATAGATAGTATTAGCCTCTCCATTTCAGTATCTGTAAGCTTTTTATGGAGGAAGGAAAATGGAATGAAAACAACCATGGTCTATCTAATACAGGGGTCAGCAAACTATAGCTGATGACACCAGGACAAATGGATCCTGCAGCTTGTTTTTGCAGGGCTAGCAAGCTAAGATTTTAAAGTGTTGTTAAAAAAAAAAAAAGGAAGAGAAGAAAAGAGAGAGAGGAACAGTTTCTTTGAGTTGGCCAAGTTCAGCAATGTCAAGTTAGAGTTGTAAGACATTTCTTTCAATCACGGCCTGAATCAAAATGATTAACCTAAGATGAATACATATATGCTTATCAGCTCCACCAAGTAATTAAATTTATAACTTTTCCTTTAGATATCAGATATATCCAAAATATACTAGTCTTTCTCGTACTGGACAAAAGTCATATTTTCATATTAATAGGAGTTGGAGAAACGTTTCTGTTTTTTAATAGTGTCTGTGCATACGCAACTTGTTTAATATACTCGAAAACATTAGAAAGTAACTGATTTTTTTAAAAAGTACCTGATCAAAGAGATTAAAATCTACTATAAAATTTGTTTCAGACTTTTACCAGACATTCGATTGTCAAATTTTCTAAAAATTTAATTTTCACAGAGTTCCTTTAATATAAATTTTTAAAAACTAATGATATTAGCAAATTAGAAATTGGGATTAAATGAGCAAAGATTCTTAGGATGTCATAAGGAATGTAGGAGCACACTGAATGCAGCTGAGACTATGTTTTAGCTGACTTTATTCAAAACTGGATGACTTGGGTGAAGTTTAGGGGAGTGGCTTTAGGAAAGATTTGCCTGTAGCAGTTTTCTAAGTTGCTTGGCACTCAGGGAATTGCTTGATTACTACAGTAATTACCTTTTTGCAGTGCATCAGGCCCTGATCTACATTTTTCCTCTTTATACTTATATGCTGGTTGAAGACTGTGGCAGGAGAAGAAGCAATGGAGGCGTATTATGGCAGATTCAATATTTTTGGCTTTTCCCCTTCTTTATCAAGGTTTCTCCCCAGTTTATCTCTATCACTGTCATAGCTATGTGGTCCCAGGACTGACATTCTGGACTGAAGAGCTATAGTTGGTGACAGCATACTTGATTTTCAGATGGAGGAAAAGGGGGAACAACATTCTTCCCTGTCCCCCTTTACTTGGTGATTTATTTGGATCACAATTTGGAAATGATTGCATACAATGACAGAATGACATGAATTTAATTGCTGTTAAAGAAAACTACAGGCCCAAGGTGGAGTTACTTGCCCCCAGGACAGCAAACTGAGACTTAACTGAAATTTCAACCTCGTCAGAGTGGAATTTGAAGCCAATGAATCTGGAGTTTTCTGACCAGCACCAATGAGTGAATCAGTCCTTGTGACTTTTCATTCCCCAAAGGAAGGTGGGGTAATTCACTTTATCCCCTGCACTTCCCCCTAAGGGAAAGTAACCTAACTTGAAACAATCCTTTCTTTTTATTTTGCTAATGACTTCTTGCCTGCCCTGACTTCTTATAAAAGCCTTCCATTTGGCACAACTCTTCAGACTCCCCTCTACTTTGGAGATGGGATGGTGACTGATTCATGAATGGCTTAAAAAACCAATTAGATCTTCAGATTAACTCAGTTGAATTTTTAAAAATTTGTTTAATGTTTATTTATTTTTGAGAAAGAGAAAAACAGAGCATGAGCAGAGGAGGGGCAGAGAGAGGGAGACACAGAATCCAAAGCAGGCTCCAGGCTCTGAGCTGTCAGCACAGAGACTGACATGGGGCTTGAACCCATGAACTGCAAGACCATGACCTGAGCCACTCAGGCACCCCTACTTTATTTATTTATTTTTTAATTAATTTATTTATTTTGAGAGAGAAAGTGAGTACAAGAGGGGCAGAGAGGGAATCCCAAGCAGGTTCCACACTGTCAGCATGGAGCCCAATGCTGGGCTCAAACTCACGAACAGTGGTGTGAGATCATGACCGCAGCCAAGATCAAGTGTCGGATGCTTAACTGACTGAGCCACCCAGGCACCCCTGAATTTTTTAAATAAAAAGCACCAAAGATTAGTATCTGGGTTTAGAATTATGACAAAGTCACCAAAAATTGGAGCTTAAAATGGAATTAAAAATGAATATAGAATTGAGGCTGAAAATATTCAGGGTAAGGGTGTTATGCCTAGAACAATTGTAAATGAAACTCACGGGATTGAAATAATGACAAAATCGAACGTGTATGATTGATAGGAGTTTTGTTACATCGGGAGTACTCAAAAAAGATTAGCTGTGATTTTACGAAAGGGAAAGCAAAAATTATCAACTGAGAGCATAATAATTTCGGTAGGAGGAAGAGAAGAGATAGAAGAATGTGAGTTAAATTATGACATATGACTATGTATAAAATTTCAGGAGCAAAAGAAGACACTTATCATGAGCTTCTAGCTTACAGGCAGAAATTTGTGGAATAGATTTATTTACCTAGATCAGGAATGAGCACTTAATCATAGTAAAGGATTATATAGGATATTTGAAATAATGGAACTTCCTACCACAAACTGCCCCCAACAACTCTCTGGACAAGGTGGTTTACACTTAACAAGTGATCACATACAAAATAGTAGTTGAATCGTTGAAATCAAATGTAGTGTGAATGACTGTAAGTTTGGTCTTGCTGCCTGGTAAAATCTTTTGCACTCTGAGTGTGACATAAAGTAATTTACAAAGCTTTAGCAAACAAGATTCTTTTCCAAAGCTGATGGGAAGGTTACAAAAATCCTAAAAGTGCTTTGAAAATCACTGACTCAAATAGAAAATTCATGAAAGCTGAGACCAAACCAAATTAAATAGACCCAACTCAAGCCAGCATTATAAAAGATTTTCCAAAATAGTTCTCAAGTGAAATACATAGGCAACAACTTTGTTTATATACGAAATCACCCGGGTGCATCTGGAAATCAGTTACTGTGAAGTGCAAAGCTAAATCTCCAATTCATACATATATTATTTGAAAATTATGAATAGGATGGCCAAATGGAGGTTAATAATAAAAATCCAGAGATATAGAAAATGAGCAAGGCTTTTCAATTATTTTAACCACTTGCTATATGTACATATACATATCCCTAAATACTGATAGTCACATAAAGTCTTATTAACTTTCTTTATTGGGACATATATATATCCCTATATAATAAATTCACATATACAACATAATTGAATTTTTTCATCTTTTCTGCATTGAAACTGTTTTTGGTAAAAAAAAAAAAAGAAGAATTTGCAGAGATGTTGAAGAATGGTAGTAATGGCTGAGAATACAGAAAAAGCAATAAAGGAAATATTTATGGCAAGGACCTAATTACATAATCACCACATTAGAGAAAATTAGTGCTGAAAAGTTTTCAGAAATGTCAGCTAGTCTTTCTTTGTCTTTAGGCAAACTTAGTTGGAAAAGCCATTCCACACTCCTTTTAAAGACTAGCAGATAAAAAGATTTTCCAAACTTATATTCAGAGCTTAACAGACCCCTCTGTCAGCAGATCCTTCTAGATATCTAACTTAAATCCCATAAGCTTTAATTTAAGTCTATTTGTTCCACTTAGAACACAGAGAAAATAACTTGTTATAATGACCTATAATAAGAAACTTTAGTATAACTCCTGAAAAAGAATAAGGAATATTCTCAAACTGGAACTACCACTGCTTTATCTTAATTCATATAATTTTTTTTTGTTTGTTCAGTCTTTAACTCTTTTCTGCCAAGGCACCATTATGAAACTCTATCATATTTTTAAAAGACATAATTTTCAAGACTGTGATCTAGAAAGTCGATCAAAAAATCACAAGACTGTGATTTTTGAAGATGGCATCATCACTGTAAAGAAAACAAACACACACATTTCAGCACAATGTATAAATCAAAATGAGTTTCTTGAGTTATTAAACTAATCCATTTAAGAGTCATTGTGTTGGGCTGTTAGCTAGTGTAGTCTTCCTTTCTCTCTCTATTTTTCTTTCTGAGACATCATTGTTTAGCTTCAGCTCCTAATTGTTTTCTGAAACATTAAGTCCTTCAGAGGAAAAAACAGAACAACTAGCATCTTTATCATGCTATTTATGATTGCATGGGACAGATCATTTTGACTCTGCTGGTATCTCTTGAATTTTATGGAAAGGAAACATTCATTCCTAAAGTTTTCAATACTTTGCAGATATTTAGCACTTACTGTTCATTCTTTTTGTTTACTTATTAATTTATACATTTAGTTTTGTGAAGTTTAAAAGCTGATTTTATATTTTGCACTTGGTAACTTGAATGCACTGAAACATCACAGATTTTGAAACAGGAACTAAGAGTTATAAATCTTGGACCTTTTAAAAACATTTTATTTATTTTTGAGAGAGAGAGTGCACGTGTGCATACCTGTGAGGAGGGAAAGGGGCAGAGAAAGACAGGGAGAAGAGAGAGAATCCCAAGCAGACTGTGCACTTTTAGTGCAGAGCCTAATGTCAGTCTGGAACTCACAAATGAAGAGATCATGTCCTGAACAGAAACCAGAGGTTTAATGGGCTGAGCCATCCGGGTGCCCCACTGGTAAATTTTTTTTGATGTTTATTTATTTTTGAGAGAGAGAGGGAGAAAGGTAGCATGAGCGGGGGAGGGGCAGAGAAAGGAAGACAGAGGATCTGAAGTGGGCTGTGTGCTGTCAGCACAGAACCTGATGAGAGGCTTGAACTTGAGAAGCTTGAGATCATGACCTGAGCCGAAGTCAAAGACTTAACCAACTGAGCCACCTAGGCACACCCCATCTCCTTTTGAGACACATTAAGTTGATTGCTTGTGTTTTGGTTTAAAGATCATGCTACAACCAGTTGGGAGTAGGTTAGGATTTCAGCTGTTCTCACATGAAATTCTATTTAAAGGAAGACTGGACATAGAATTTCACTAGGAGGATTATAATACTCATTTACATATTTGGTTATTTTCACTTGTCTTTTTTAGGATTCTTCTATATTTTTTAAAGAAAAAATAGCAACTGAAACATACCAGTTTGAGGAAATGTCTTCTACTATGTCTTATGATCTTCACATTTAGAAAAATAATCTGTTTTATTCTCAGGATTGTATTCTGGTAGTTGAAATTTTGAAAAGAGCTATAAATAAATAAAAGAAAAATCAAATTTCTATTTTGAAGAAGTTTCTATTTTGAAGGGTTTCTATTCTGAAGAAGAATAGGATGCAGGCAATTTAACATGATTTCATATACTTGAGAGCAGGCTGGATCAGTACTGATAAGGAGCTGTCATTGAATTCTTGATAAGGAAGGGCAAATGCTCATTGACTACTCTGAAGTTATATAGGGCAATATCTTCAAAAGCTGATTGATATAAGAATGGGAAACAATGACTTTTGACTCCATGGAAACTTATGCTACTCCAGAAACTTTTGTTTCTTTTTTTAAAGCATTTTTATGGTAGAAGAAAACCATGCTTATTATGGTATAATCACTAAACTGTTTGTGGTCTCATCATTTGCCTGCAGTCCTTAGGTCTGACTGCTGAGACTGACTCAAAAATGCTAGCTGCCTTCTTCCCCCCTTTCATTATCCCTCATCACAATTTGGGATCTTACCAACATATACAATTCACTTTAAGTCCTTTTAAGTCCGTTGGGCCCATGTATAATTGTGAACATCGTTTGAATA
Organism: Cryptoprocta ferox; assembly: GCA_028646485.1. NCBI lineage: Eukaryota > Metazoa > Chordata > Mammalia > Carnivora > Eupleridae > Cryptoprocta > Cryptoprocta ferox. The sequence goes on from CM053573.1 coordinate 46,983,782, forward strand.
CTTTCCTAAAGGGGCTACTCTACTTTCCTGTAAGTCAAGGGTATGGTTAGGTACTTTGGAAAAAGGTGGATATATATAATTCCACAAAGCCCAAAGTCCTGTCTGGTCATAGCATCAAGCCTATACCAATACCCAGCTTTGCTCTATTTCCATGCACGTGGGAAGATAGTAATCACATGAGATTTGATCTGGCTACTAATCTTCAAATGGAGAATATTGTGTATCACTTCTAGGGTGGACACATTTAAGAAGCAGCAGGCCCTCCTGGGTTGACTTAGCTGTAAAACCAGATGGTTTTAAAACTTTCAAGAAACATTAATAAGAGGATGTACTGATGTGTAGCTAAATGCCTGGTACCATTTTTATTCTAGTCTTTATCCAACCTACTAATTACCAGGATGGTTCAGTTTTTTTCTGGTAGGGTAAGAGCATCCATTTGAGGTTTGAATTTCCTCTAAGCATTGATTTTTGAATTTTTATTTTTCCACATTTATGGTTTTGGGTTCTTACCTCTGTACTATCAGTGACAGTAAGTATTTCAGCGGGTGCATTCACCATAAACCTTAGGGAGGCTACTATTGAGCTCTCTGACTTACATGAGAGGAAATATTTGATTCCATTTCCTGACAAACTGTATGAGATTTCTCTTATGATGAGCATTCACACTGCCAATGAACATGCCATATGTTTAGACACATGGTTTTATTTTTATGATCTTTAAAACTTAATTTATTTTATGTAGCCCATGGCTGAGATAATCATTTATAGGTTTCTGAGTACCAGGACCGGTGTCAGGTTTGAAAGTGTTCTGCTTTGGGCAGGAATGAAAAGTATTGTTTCACTACAAGGCATGCATTCAGAGAAGCATATATATTATTATTAATAGGAAACTTCTTAACAAGTTCATTTTTTATTAGTACTTGGTGGTGGTATATGATATTATATAGAATAGATGCAAGGGAAATGTTGCCCACATATTGATTTAGAGAGACAGCATTATAGATTACATTATGGTTGGTCATCCTATGCATTATTGCTCCATACCACTTTTAAAATGCATGTTGTGGATTGAGTTAAAAGAAAAAGAAAGATCATTTCCCCCTTGTTTCAAGCCTTATCATTTCTATGTTAGAGTATTATCAGGACAAGTGAATAAACTAGAGAAGCCAGGGGAAAAATAATTAAAATGAATTAATATTACATCTCTATTCATTAATACTTTCTGGAAAAGGATTTATAAAACTCCATTTGGGTGTCTTAAGAATGAAATTTATTTTCTCTCTTACTGTCAGGTAAATTAAAATAATTCTTTGCTCCAGAAGGTCAGAACAAGCATAAGGCCTACTATACTAGCTCATAGTTCCAAAACAATGGACATATGGAGATGATACTATTGCTATCTACTACTCTAGGGATGAACCAATGAGCAAGATGCTGTCAAGACTCTAGTGATTACTTGGATTGACAAGGAACACCAAAAGGCCAAAATATTTTAGTGAGGCTAGTGAAGCCTCAGGCAAAAAATTTTTATATATGAGACCTTAGAACATTTAATGCTTTTAATGTATGTATGTAACATTATTGTACATTTCAGAGTGCTTCAAAAATTTAGCTAGTACAAAATATTATTGAGTAATATGATTAAAGGTTTTAAAACCAGTATAAAGGAGAACTAAGAGATGAGAGTATAGAATCGTGTGTTTCTAACTATATCAGGGGACTAATTTTTCTTAGTTCTACAAAAAAAATAAAGAGTTCCTAAATTGGGGGGGGCACCTGGGTGGCTCAGTTGGTTGAGCGTCCGACTTTGGCTCAGGTCATGATCTCACTGTTCATGGGTTTGAGCCCCACATTGGGCTCTATGCTGACAGCTCAGAGCCTGGAGCCTGCTTCGGATTCTGTGTCTCCCTCCCTCTCTGCCCCACTCCTGCTTGTGTTCTCTCTCTTTCTCCCTCTCAAAAATAAATAAGCATTAAAAATTAAAAAAAAAAAAGAGTTCCTCAATTTTGTAACCACTGTTAGTGGTTCCTACTAACAGTCCTTCTCATTTTGTTCTTAAAATATTTGCTGAATAAAGCATCTAGGGAAGATTCTCTCCCTTCTTCCTCACCCTGTGTAAAGCTACTAAAGAATCTTGCTTGTTATCATTCATTATTTTAAATTTATTAACTCAACAGGCATGGTCTGAGATCTCATCTAAGAGTATGGTTATTTCACTTCAAAAAGGAAAACACTCTGTTCCAAGTAAAGTATAGAGCAGTTTGTTGATTGGCTATCCCAAATTGTCCTGCTTGCTTGGTGCTAGTCTGATCTTGAATACTTAGGATAATATTTATCCAAGGCTCTGGCAGACTTTAGGGATAGCTTTTATTCTCGTTGACTTCTTTATCAACTCATGGAAACATCTCCCAGGAAAAGAAATCTACATATTGTTTTCTAAACTCCTACCTTGGTCGCCATCAGTTAGTGAGTTAGTGATAGGCTGGCTGCAGCTACAGTTAGACCCATTTGCTGCTCATGAAAAAGCTGTACCTCATTTGGTAATGCAGTAATTAGAACTGGTAAGAACAGTCTTCTAATCCATAGTGAAGTTTTCAAAGGGGTGAAAAGGTATGTTTTGTTATCCTTTCTTTAAAGTGTGTTTCTTAATGAGTTGACACTACTTTTTGAATAGAAGACACATAAGTGTCTATTATAACTTTATCAGCTTGAATTTGATTTGTTCAGAAACAATCTACCATGCTTCTAAAACAGAGCCAATTACCTTTGATAGACATTTCCCTGCTTTTAACAGGTTTGTAAAAGACAAAGCCATAAAATAAATTACCTCATTTGGTTACTTTGGTGTTCTTTCATAAACAGTCTAACTAGAAGTTATTTTGCTCACAAGTAGGCATTCTACGGATTCATGACAGAGAGTTTATTTTGCCTGGGCACTTGTTTGTGATTACCACATTTTTTTTTTCAAAATAAAATAATTTGCTTTGTGTTTCATGGAGTGAAAGCTTGGACATGTGACCTCTAATGTGCCTGTGTGCTGGGTTGTATTTAATATCCCCGCCTGTAGAAAATACTTGACAACATCACTACAGAGCAAAGATCGGATGGCCTTATATTTAGGTAACTGTCTCTATGGGACAGCTCAGCTTCTACAAAATGATTTTACCTCACAATTTGGTAAGAAAGACATATGTATGCTCAGATAGCAGCATGGATTAGTTACCCTGCCAAGAATACCATCTCAAACTCTGTCACTCATTTTTCAAAACATTATTTGATGGAAAAAATATTCAGAGGATTGCTTAAATGTCAAGCATTTTTATAGATAATATAGATTATGTTCCTGAAAGAAGTTAAAATAGCAGAAATAAGGCTATTTAGTTCCTTAGCATCTGTTGGAAGAGTCCCTGAGAAGACAGGACCACTGGTGACTTGTGAGCTGGATTTGGAGATCAAAAGCTCCTCACCACACCTGTCCTTGGAATGTATGTCTGCCCATCACTCCCCCACCAGGAGCTAGTTCAAGGACATAGCCTTGAGAGTAAGGTGTTGTTGATACCATCTGGACTGAAAATATCTGAACGTAGTTAAGGCATCTATATAAATTTAGGATTCCGGCAGGCCAGTGCAGAGATCTATTAGTCCTGTGGCCACCCAAAACAAGTCTCATATGTTAGTTCCCTTGCTTGTTAAGTGTGCCACCTACCAATCTGAAGTGGCTTGCCTCTTTTTTTTTTTAATATATTTTTTTTTGGGTCTCTCCTTGCCCTCTATGTATGTGGGCTAGTTTCAGACTTCACCTGGGAAACTCCCAATTTTGTGAGCCAAGAGCAACCCTTTCTTTGCAAAACTGCTTCTCCTGAATTGTTGTTCTGAATTGGGCACTGTTTTGATGACATGGGCCTATATTGAGGATTGAAGTTGTCGTTATGCTTATTTTATGGCTGTTGTGAAAAGCACTGTTTATTTCATCATACAATGATCTTTTTATCAGGAGCCCTGGAAGAAATTACTGGCTGATCTTATCACCAAGGTGAATTGTTCTTCTGAGCAATTGATTTATTTTCTCTATTTTATTTTATTTTTAGTTTATTCATTGAGAGAGAGAGAGAGAGAGAGAGAGAGAACATGCACACAAGCAAGTGGGAAAGGGATAGAGAGGGAGAGAGAGAGAATCCCAAGCAGGCTTTGTGCTATCAGAGCAGAGCCTCATGCAGGGCTTGAATTTACAAACTGTGAGATCATGACTTGAGCTGAAACTAGGAGTCAGATGCTTGACTGACTGAACCACTCAGGTGCCCCTATTTTCTCTATTTTAAATTGTGAATCATATAACTGATAATTACATTTTCCCAAAAAGGACTGAATTTTTTTTTTCCGTGAAATATCTTTGTTGTTATTTACTATGAGTAAAGTGTAATAATGAGTCCTGGAGTTTTTCAGTAGGAATCACTTTGATATAGTAGCTAGAGTTTATTAATTCCTTCTGTTAGAAATAAACCCATCAACTCAATCAAAGGAGGTATGTGGAGACTCAAACCACAGTGAAGTTTTAATCAACATTCCTGCAAGAGTGGGTGTCTGATGGATTGGCACACTTGGGGCAGTTACATCAGGCAGCTTATCTCCTAGCATGCAAGTCCCTGCCCTGGTTCCTCATTGGCTGAGTACTACCGAGGTTACAGCCTTACCAGGATGTTGCCAATGCCCATATAAGGCAAAAAGTTGCCTAATTGGAACAAATGTACATTCCCTGAAGTGACACAGAGAATTTCAGTCCCTGCTCCTTTTGTTCTTTGGCTCATGCTCATTGCAAAGCTGGAAAAATAGGCCTGGGGAAACAGAGAGGGAAAGAAGAACCAGAAAGTGCAGTGTCAAGGTTTTGGGACTCCATTTGGGGGAGGGGCAGTGTTTCATACATATTTCCAACAGGTTGTAAACCTGTTGTTAACTAGACAGCATGGCTTTTATTTGGTATTTCTGAAAATGAATCATCTCTCTTCTCACACTTCCTAGGTTATAGCAATGTTCTAAGCAGGCTAATGTATTATCTTTACTATTATTATCACTAATTTATAGATGAGGAAACAGAGATGCTAAGAGACATGAAGAGACTTAAGAAAGTTGCCCAAAGATACAAAGCTAGTAAATCTAGGAAATCATTCAAGGGCAGAAGTCATGGTATGACTACTACACTATACTGCTCCCCAATTTGAATGGAAATGATATTTCTTTGACATTCTGTCTTACCTTATCTTGCCTCTTACCTAAATAATTCAGAACTATGCATTTAGGAATCAATCATTAAATATCATTTCACAGTTGGAGCATGTATTAGACACTTGATAAATGATAATTTACTTGGAGAATATTCAGGCACAAATGAAGACTGTATATCCAAGAGTTTATAAAGTCATTATTATGTAAACCTCTGTACATCTAAAACAAAGTATAATATCATAATCACAGGTCAAATTGAGGCAGAATATAGGTTGGCTGATTTAGGAAATTGGAGATAAATAGAAAACAACAGCTATCAAAACAAGTCTTCAAAAGGGTGTCCCTTGATTGATATATGTTACTTGTGAAAAGATTTCTTCTACATTTGAAACAGAAAATAAATAGTCATCTACCCATGATGAGTGCTCAAAGTATTTTTAATTAACTAAGGAAAAGAGCACAAGAGATCCAGAAAGGGGTTTTCTGTGAAACATGTATATTTGCTACAGTGACAGGTATTTCCTATATCCTAAACCTTTATTCTTTCAGATAATTTAGCCTTGAGTGTACTCATTTTATTTTTCAAAAAAGTTTGGGCTATTGATTTAAGGGACTTTGGTTGTTTGGCAATTGTACACACTATAAAGTTCTAATACCCTTCATAAATGTTTAATTTTACAGGAACAAACACTAACAGATTATTGTTTTATTTCCCCCACTCTTAGAGTTTAAAAAGGTTGAGTTTGAGACTGTTAAATTATCTGCAGACATTGGAAGTATAAACTTCTACAAGTTTTAAGTTTGAACTCATCGGAAAACCAAAAGCTAATTAGTAACAGGAGGCTAGCAGCTGATTAGTGCTCAACTAAAATGCATCAGAAGTTGAGTACTCCCACATCAGTGCTTTTTAGAGTAAGCATTTGACTAATTTAAATATGCTCAAAGCTGAGAGCTGGCCTAGATCATACGCAGTCCAGGTTTGTATTCAGTGTACTTCTTTGAGAAGTCTTTCCAGACAATATGGAGCAATCAGAGTGGGGAGGAGTTTTGTTCCCTGGGATTCTTATCCAAAACGTAATTGCAGAACGACAAATAAAACTCGACCATCCTTCCATGGAGTTAGTCCTATGCATCTCTGAACCCAGAAACTCAATGATAAGCTTTTTTAAATTTCAATGCACTCATCATGTAAAAAGAAAAAAACATTACCTCTCTGAGAATATATTAATATATTATTAATTGTATTCAATATTTTCTGAATACTCTATCTGTGCTAGGTATTGCTCTAAGATGAGATCTTATCTCTAAGATCTTGAGATGCATCAGTGAACAGAACAAATAAACATCCTGCCCTCAAGGCACACACCACATAAACTAAGCTAATTAACACTTTGGGATAATAACAGCTACAACTGGTCTAAAGAATACTATGAAGAATTTTTTTCTAAGCTAAGTGATTACATAAAAATATGCACAAAGTTATTTCTAACTTCGTAAGAATAAAACAATATGAACTAGGTGATGTTTAAGTTCTTTTTTCCTATTAATAGCAGTGTATAATAATTCCATTTCCAAATATAACTCCTGAATTCTGTTTCTACACTGTAAGTATCAAGTTTACAGATTTTTTTTTGGTAATTATTTGTAATTCTCTGTACTTCATATTCCCTCTGGCTCTGTCCTTGTCCCCTCTTTAAGGCACTCAATTAATATATTTCTTCCAATCTTGCCTCTCCTTTATCCCGTCAGTGATGATCATTTTTCAGTACCCATCTTAGATATCTATTCCTCCAGGAAAACTTCTCAGTCTACATTATCCCTTATCACATCGTAGTTATTTGTCATTCTTCTAGTAGCCCTACAAACTAAATTTAAGTTTGTATTATCAGGGCTAAACACAATACCTGGCACAGTGTACATACTCAGTAGATATGGTTTCAAGATGGACTTTGATTGACTGATAGAATGATTGACACCTGACATTCACTTACCCTTAGCCAAAGGCCAGGAAGTGATTAACATTTGATATTCAGATCCTGCCACAATTTGAATTCTGCTCGTACTTTTTGCCTTATCTTTTCAGTTGCTCCATACATAATCAATTGATCTATCTCAAGCAAACTATTCTAACAATTCCCTAAACATGGCTTTTATACCTTTGTCCATTTGTCATTGCTAAAGCATATCCAACAAGATTCTACCCATGTGTCAAATCTCAAACCCAATTCGACTGATTCCATAGTCTTCTCTGACACTTTGCATTTAGGTAACACTTAGCGTTTCTTCTAGACAATTACAATAAGTGAAAAAAAATAAAAACAAAAATGAAACTACTTGGTTATTAATGTATATCCTAATGGGAAAGCCCTCAGACTGTCTATAAAAGCCTTTACTTGCAAACATTTTGGTAGTGTTGTTTATCTTACATTATAAACACTATATAAAAGAATTTTTAAAATCCTTGATGATTGTGAGGCTTTAAGCAATAGTTATTGTTGAAAATAAAAAATAGAACTCAGAGATTCATGCTCATTTTTTTTAATCTCACTTATTTTCTACTTTATTGTGAAAGGTTTTAGAAACACGAGTTTGATGATCACTGAGATATTGGTGAGATCATATGTTTTAAAATAAAATAGTAAAAAGTCAAAAAGGTTATGAGCTTATTTGTGTAAAATTGATGAACCTGTCTCATAATTTAAATTGACCATACAGAAAACTTCACTAGCTATTTTAGGAACAAGTGACAGTGATAATGGA
>CM053573.1:46992261-47062592 GCA_028646485.1 Cryptoprocta ferox
TATTGTGAAAGGTTTTAGAAACACGAGTTTGATGATCACTGAGATATTGGTGAGATCATATGTTTTAAAATAAAATAGTAAAAAGTCAAAAAGGTTATGAGCTTATTTGTGTAAAATTGATGAACCTGTCTCATAATTTAAATTGACCATACAGAAAACTTCACTAGCTATTTTAGGAACAAGTGACAGTGATAATGGATTTGTAATCTAATTGAGGGAGAGGATCCCTAGTTGAGGGTAGATATAACTTAAATGATTTTGCAATATGAGTTTCAGTATTTAAATATTATCCTAACACTAATACTCATGATTTGAGTTGGGCTAATTTTGATACTTGAAAGCAACAGCACCCGGTGTTAGCTCTATTGAATGTTGAGAATAATTGACTTGACTCTAAATTGGATATTATATAGGTATTACTGCCAGGATACTACAGATGACCAACCTGTATATTTGCACAAATCAAGTGATCCCAGGCGTGTGATTTGCAAGGAAGTTAGTAATGCAACTGAAATTAACTTACATAAAAATAAAAATCATTCAATGCACTATATTGAAGAAAGAGCTAAGGAACCAAGCTTCAGGAAAGTAGTTCCCACACTTCTCCAAGGACTTTAGGGACTAATAACTATATTTTCCCTTCCCTTTGTTTGCATGTTGACTTCAATATCTCTAGCCACTAAACTTCACAAAATAGAACTGTGTTGGCTGGCAGTTCTTGAGCTCAGTCCTTATAGCTTTATAACCCAAGGGATTTTTTTTCCAACTATAAACACACACAAACAAAAAACATTAATTTCAAAATAAAGCAAACCCTCAGAAAATGACTCTAGAGCAGCTTAGAAAAGTGTTCACCTATTGGATTAATACTACATATGGGCTTGAGGACAGTGTAATTGTGCTATGGTCTGAATGGCTCACATAGAACCTTCATGGCTGGATCTGAGATCAGTGTAATAATTGGAAGTCACCACTGGAATCACATAGTTCAAAGGAAGACATTTATTAAAAAAAAAAAAATTGGAGGGGGTGCCTGGGTGGCTCAGTCGGCTGAGCATCTGACTTCGGCTCAGGTCATGACCTCACAATTCGTGGGTTCGAGCCACTCATCGGGCTCTGTGTTGATAGCTAGCTCAGAGCCTGGAGCCTGCTTTGGATTCTGTGTCTCTTTCTCTCTCTGCCCCTCCCCTGTTCACACTCTGTCTCTTTCTGTCTCTCAAAAATAAATTTAAAAAAATAAAAAAAGATTAAAAAATAAAAATAAATAAATAAATAAATAATTGGAGGAGATACTGAGAAGAAAAAAAGTTTATGTGCTATCACAGGTGAAGAGACTATGGCCTTTTAATTATGAGTGTCCTCTATAGGTCCTCAGCCAGTATTTGTGGGCAAGGGGAGGAGAATAGAGGATAGATTACTTGAGAGAAAGAGTGAAAAGAGATAAGAGCTGTGCACCAGCAAAATGGATTTACAGTCTCCATTCCCATTATGTATGTGAAACAAGTCAGAGATTACTTATGTGTACTGATAAGACATGGGTATTCGTATTGGAGTTTTAAGTATGAATTGTCGGAAGAAGGGTGTTATGAATTCAGGAGCTTCCAGTTTTGCCCATGTGTTTCACATTTAGGTGATTGACATCTGGATCCCACCACCTTGTGGATAGACCATGATGATAAACATTTTTCCTAATTAGGATCAGCTCTAGTAGATCCTCTTAGTAATTCTATCTATAGAAGGCTGGGTAAATATAAGAGCCAACAAAAACATTCTTAACCTTGTCCCTGAGATCTAATTTAGCCATCTAAATTTAAGAGAGATCCAGTTAAACAATAAATTGGTGGCTATTAAAATAATAGTGGTCCTTAGCTACTGGCCTGTGGTAAAGATTTGGGACCTGAATTTAATATGGAACAAAGGACAGAAAAAAACAATGACAGGGAGAAGGAAAAATAATCGAGACAAGAAAATAATAGTCATTATTAGAAGATATATTTTTTAAAAATGTATGTGTGTGGAGAAAGGTGTAGGTGAAAAAGTAGATTTTTTTTAAGAATGTCTTTATTCTGAAATCATCTCATCATCTGCAAATATTCAAGGAAAGCATTAGAATAATATTTAAAATTCTTAACATTGTTTTCTTATATAGACCCTCAACTTTTGTATTCATAGATTTCCAGATTATTTGGGGATGTCCCAGGAAATAGTAGAAAACTACTCAGGTAATTATTGGGCCACATTTTTATAGTCTTGATTTAAAAGAATTATTTTTAATACTTTCTAAAGAGCTAATATAAAAGGACCTCAAAATTGAAAAAATTAGCTGTTTTCCTGCTTTCATTTAAGGCTGATGTATCCCTCATGTATATTCTTACAGAGTTAATGAAATATATATTTGCAAAGCACCACATTAATAAGAAAGAGTGATTGGAAAAGTGTCACCTGTATTTTGTTAATTTGCTGCAGGCTCACTCTTCTTGCAGCTGGCACATATTTTTAATCTTTTTCTTTTTTGGCAAGATAGAAGTATCTGTGATGAGGAAACCAGTAGCCGTTCTTTCTCTTTGTAAAGGAAGGGATGCTGAAAATCTGAGTAATTACAGCTCCATTTCAATTTTACTCACAGCAGTTAAATTATTTAAATGTCTCTTCTGCAGTCAAAATGAATATATTTTAGTTTACAAATATTTTATAACCATTAGAGCAATTTTGTTTCCATTATCTTAGCTTCGCAATTCTGTTATTAAAAATGAGAAATAATCCTCACAAAATGATTCCAAATGAGAGTTCTGGGGTTGAATTATATACATCGATTTTCTTAGGTTCTTTGATGAGGGGGACTACAGTATATATATATATATATATATCTTGAATTTTAGTCAAGCAAGAAACATATTTCAGGCCAAAAATAAAATATGGAGTGTATTTAAGTTTCTGCAACAGGAGATTTAATGCTACCCAGTATTATGTTAGAATTTAGGAAATGACAATTTATTGATTATATCATGAGCTTAATGTCTTGGGGCTGCTGATATTGGAAAGAAACAATTAAGAATTTTCCCATTTTTATCCCATTATCTTTTGTGAACTCAGCTACATTTAATTTTTTTAATTTTTGAAAGTCAGATTTTAATAACATAACTTGAGAGCTTTTACACAGAGGGTATGAGAGCAAACTTTTATGGGTTTAGTTAGATTCTTAAGTTTTCAGTTCTCATTCTTTTGGTCATGATAAGATACTTCATTTGTCTCTATGGTTTAGAGGAGGCAGGCTTCTTATAGTGCTTACCGTCTATCAGAATGAGATGATGAAGTAACTAGAAATTTTGCTTTATGTGCGCATTGTATAATTTAACTACTTTGTAAGCCTATGCTCGAAAGTTTCAACTATACAAAGAGATTTTCAGTTTTTCATTATTTGGCATTTTATATTATTAATATTTCTTATTTGATAGGATATTTGTGCTTCTAATCATAGTATACTTATACTATTATCAACATTTTCTGCTATTCTCTCTAGGACTGAATCTTAAAGCCGTTAAATATTTTATTGCTCACTGCCTAAAAAGTAGGATCTGTGGTTGCCTCTTTAGCATTAGGAATGCATGTGACTTAAATTATTCACTCCAAGCCTCACGTCTTATTGTAAAACAGAAACACCAATAAATATCTCAAAGCTCCATTGTGTTTACTAAATGTGAAAAATGTGAGCAAAACATTAAACACAAGTCCAGGAACCCAATATTCATTTCCTACTTCCCCTTATCTAAGCTAATAATAAAGAATATGATCACTCAGCCAGTTTCTTATTCTCATTCTACTGAGTTTCAACATTAGTAAGAGTCAAATAGGTGTAATAAGAGCGAATTTCAACGTTTATACTCATATGTGAGGAAAGTGTAGCCTTATTTAGTTTAATTTAATTTTTTTCTGGATCTATATTCAATTTCAGTTATTGGAGGACAAGGCAAAATCCATTTTCTTTCTCAATTTTACAATTGGTTGTAGAAGATTCATGGGATCTCTCTAGTCTAACTTATGCATTACAAGACCAATTGTAGTTCAGTCTGAAGTTCATAGGGCCCCTTAGACTCCAATGGCTTTCTACTTTTCTGCCATTCATAGACCCAGAGCAGGTAAATCTGGTCTTTGGGCTCCAGACTCCCTTGGCACACTGTGTACCTAGTCCTATCTAAGATTTGCCCACTTTCTGCGAGAGTTGACCTGTAGAGTTGCCCAGTCTGCTAGTGACTTCTCCATCTCCATTCTAGGCTGCTTGGTCCTACACTGCTACTCTTAAAGGAAATTAAAACCCAACATCCACTCTTTAATAAGAGTAGGCTTTAACCAAAAATATAAAGCAATTCTAATTGATGGCTTCTGGTTTCAGCCTTTCCAAACATTATGAAACAAGTAAATACACTGTCACCTGCTGGGATTTGAGGGAGTGTTCAATGCAGATTAAACACACCCACACTATTATATCAATAAGCTGCCTTCCAAAATTTGGGAGGAAATAGATACTATCAATAAACTCTGCTGACTTAGTGAACATTTCAATGAAAATTCTGGAACAATAGTGTGAGAAAGCTGATTCAGACAGACTCACTTTCTAGTGGCAATTACTTCTATATTCCCAGTTTAGCTTCCTATTTATCTACAGAGTCATATCTATTGGAATTTCACAGGAACATCAGAATCCCTTGGGGTTTCAGTTAAATAGTCAATGTGATCCAATGCTTTGTAGACAGTAGATGCTGAATATATTAAATTGTTTTGAGATAATAATTTCATGATAAAATAGAAAATCAACCTTTAAACTACTTATTTTTCATACAGAGGACAAGATAAAAAAACAGGTTTACCTAATCAATGTGTAATTCTCATTGGATCAGTTGGCATTCAGAGTAATGTAATGTAGTCAAAAAAGAGAGTAATAAACTAATAGTCAAGATTCCTAGCTTCTAGTTAAGCCTTGATCACCAGATGGATGACCAAGAGAAAACTATTACTTTCTCTGTTTCTGTTTTCAAAATAATAAAGCAGTGACAATTCCATAAATTCCTACTTACCTTATATAGTTGCTATGAAGATCAAGTGAGGCAATGTGAGGGACTTAAGGTACAAAGTCGCAGAATAATATTATGAAATATTCACCTACTTAAGTATGTAAAAAAGAGGCAAAGAAATGTGTCTATTATATTAACATACTAGTAATACATTAGAGAGCATTTGGAAGGACAAAGAAGATGATTCAGTGTCGTTCTAAATCCTACTAAACAGTGTGGTTATTAGATTATTGGCAAACTAAAGAATGAACTTTTCTATTGACTAATTTAAAACATGTCCCTTGCTAGGACATGGCTAAGAATAATATTGCTAGGAATATTATTTAACCCAGAGTTCTATACTGATAGATTTTACTCAGTTCTGGAACAAGGCAGTAATGCCAGTCTGAAATATGAACTGATATTAAAGTGATAGAGTTGTTAGGTTGTGTAATGTGGCATTGTCTAGACTCATGGATTTTTGTCCCAGATTACCACAAAGAATGCCACTATTAGGAAATTATAGATCACATCAGCAATTTTGTCTCTATCATCTGAGATAACACTGAGAAAGACAATATCGGAGATATTTTATCTATCATATCATATCTTAACACTGTGTGGTGGTTAATTTTATGTGTCAAGTTGAAGAGTGTTTCTGAATGAACGAAACATTTAAATTGATGAATGCTGAGTACGTAAATTGTTCTCCATAATGTAGGCTGGCCTCATCTAATCATTTGAAGGCCTGAATAGAACAAAAAGACCATTCTCTCAGAATAAGATAGAATTCTCCAACAGACTGCCTTCAAACGTCTTTTGCACCCCTGGCTCTCCTAAGTCTCCAGCTAACCAGCTCATATTATTGATATTGAACTCATCAGTATCTATACTCATGTGAATCAATTTCTTATAATAAACCTCTTTCCACATATATATCCACATACATTCTATGGATTTTGTTTCTCTGGAGAACTCTGACTAATAAATACAGCATGTATTAACTTTTCAAGATGTAATGAAAAGAAATATTCTGTTTATCAATATTTTGAAAGATAATATCCTACTTTACTCATTTTGAATGTTGGTACTTCTTGGCCAGAAGGACTCAAGATGTACCAAAGTGAAATGAGAAGGATGCATATAACATTTAATATGTATATAAAAAGGATAAGCAATGTGGGCAGAATAGAAAAAAAATTCCAAGTGCATATAAATGAAAAAGTTCATTACTTAATAACTATTTTCTTCTTAGAATGTCAATACTGATATAAGGGGTTGCCATCTGAATTAATCTGATATTTTAGTGTGAAAAATTTTTAGAGATTATTGTGTCAAAATCTACATAATTCAATAACACCGAGATTTTAAACCACCTAGTTATAATTTGAATGTCCTTTGGAGAGCTAAAGAGATAAGGTAGCTTTATGCTTGTTCAGCATGGCATCATTATCATCTTACCAAAGCAAGAAATGGAAACAGATGAATTCTAAAGCCTCTCACATCAGGATACTTTTATTACAATCAGGCAAGCTTTGCACATAAAGCCTACAAGATATTAAAATTTAGATTATTAAATAATAAGATCACATACAACAGCGTTTCAATACCATTAGCTTCCAATAAATCAAATTTGCAGGAATTAAAGTATAAAGTTATTATGTTTCAGTGAGAGAGGAAATATTAAAATTCGCGAGTATTTTAAAGGACACCATAACTAAAGCGGAGCAGATTACAGTTGTGTCCATAAAGGCCTAGAAACTTTGAATAGGTCTTTACCATGAAATTATCAGACATCAACAGGAAAATAAGTATCTTCATTGAGGAAAAACATGTAGGATTGACTTGAATGATGGTTAGAGAAGATAAAAAAGTTACAGAGGTAATTTAGAAATAGCTGATATCCTTTATAGATACTAGGAAAGAGAAAATACCAGGAAAGAGAAAATACCAGCAAAGAGGTTAAAGAGATTATGAAGGGCATTTTTAGGTAGGTTAGGGAGTATAAGATATGATAAAGATGAAATAGACCCTTTTACAAGAATTGATTATAGAAGCCACAGAAATTGATAAACAATAATTGGGCTTAGAAGCAGCAGTAATTAATAATAGATATAACATTGAAATTTTATAAACATTTAAATTTCATAAGCTGTTGTCAAAAGTCTATGAATCATAAATTAAGATTATGAATTTGGGGAAAATAAATTTAAAGGAAAAATCTTTAAAAAGTGATACAGAATATTATATAAATGCTCTGTACCTTCAAAAATGGTGTCTCATTTTAAATGTTTTTTCTTTCTTAATACTGACAACAAAATATTTCAATATTAAAATAGACATCAGAAATATTTTTATCATGAGCATTTTCCACTATTAATATCATAGAAGTATGATAAGCAATTGTACCCAAGATGGTCAGTCAATCAAATTGCCAAATTAATTTATTTTTAATCTTAAGTGTTCTTGTTCACCCACCTTATCTAGGTAGTGTAGCTACTGCTTGAGTATAGGCTGGAAGATGCTCATAAAGGAATCTTCTGGGATGGTTTAATTTATTGGGTTCTTTTCCTTTAGAATATAGGAACAGTGATAGTTAACAAATATATTTAAACTTTTTCTCTTACATTATAATCCTCTTTAATTAGCCCAAATTTTTATTAGAAGAGTGAATCTCCCTCTAGCCTTGGGACCTGCTTGTCATTTATCCTCTGCAACTAACCATTAAGACGAAGAACTCTGGGGGTGCCTGGGTGGCTCAGTTGGTTAATTGTCCAACTCTTAGTTTTGGCTCAGGTCACAATCTCATGGTTCATGGGATTGAGTTGGGCTCTGCCCTGACAGCACCGAGCCTGTTTGGGATTCTCTCTCTCCCTCTCTCTCTAACCCTTACTCCGCTCACACTCTCACGCTATCACTCTCCCTCTCTTTCAAAATAAATAAATAAAATTTAAAAAAATAGACGAAGCACTCTGTATTCAGAAATTTAGAATGGTGACTCATTGGTACAACAAGTGGTCTCATGCTAGGTTCAGCCGTGAGGATTCACAGTACTTAAGAACCCTTCTAAGTCAACCAGCTAGGAGGTGTATGAGACAATGCTTTTCCTTTGTAATGGATACTAGAGAAAGGTCATACTTGCAAAGGGGATATGTTGCCGTGTCTATAGCATGTATTTGTAATAAATGTTTTAATCATTCTCTCAGTTTTAAACATGTACGTTTATTGAATTTTTCAGTACTAAAAAATGCAGGAACATGGATTTGGTCATCAGAGTTTAGTTTACTTATGAGCTTTGTCACTTAATCTCTTTGAGTATTCTCATATCCAAAAGAGAAAAGTAATACCTATGTCAAATGGTTGATTTTTAAAAATGTATTAGTATTTTTAATTGAAGTATAGTTCACATATAAGGTTAATTTAATTTAAGTATACACCATAGTGATTCAACAACTCTTATTATGTTATACTCATCTGTCACCATACAACACTATTACAATACCCTATACTGTACCTTTCATCCTTGTGACTTATTCATACCTTAACTATAAGCCTGTACCTCCCATTCCCCTTTACCCATTTTGCCCATCCCCCACAACCCCTCCTCTCTGGCAACCATCAATTTGTTTTTTGTAGTTATGGGTCTGTTTTTGCCATTTGTTTGTTTTGTTTTTTAGGTTCCACATATAAATGAAATCATACGGTATTTGTCTTTCTATGTCTAACTTATTTCACTTTGCATAATACCCTTTAAATCCATCCATGTTGTCACAAATGGCAAGATCTCATCCTTTTTTAATGCTAGGTAATATTCCATTTGGGTATCTGTGTGTGTGTGTGTGTGTGTGTGTGTACACCACATCTTCTTTATCCATTCATTTATAAATGGACAGTTAGGTTGCTTCCATATCTTGGCCATTATAAATAATGCTGCAATAAATATAAGGGTACATATATCTTTTCAAACTAGTATTTTCATTTTATTTGGGCAAATACCCAGCATTCTGCTACTGGATAATATGGTATTTCTGTTTTTAAGTTTTTGAGAAATGTCCATACTCTTTTTCACAGTGGCTATATTGATTTACATTCCCACCAATAGAGGACAAGGATTTCTTTTTCTCCACATCATCAATACTTATTATTTCTTATCTTTTTCATTCCAGCCATTCTGACACATGAAGTGATATCTCTTTGTGGTTTTGATTTGCAGTTCTCATATAATCAGTGATGTTGAGCATCTTCACAGGTCTGTTGGCTATCTGTATATCTTATTTAGAAAAATGTCTATTTAGGTTCTCTGCCCATTTTTTCATCAGATTGGTTTTTGGTGTTGTATATGTTCTTTATATTCAAATGGTTGATTTAGGCATTACATTTCATGTGTTAGTTTATGTAAATGTCTAGCCCAGTTGCTGGTACATGGTAAATAATTAAAAAATTTAACTTTTTTCCTATGCTACCTCACCTGCATAAAATGACTTAGGAACTTGAATCTAAACTTAATTTTATTATATTACAAAAGTAATATAAGGTTGTAACCTCTCTGTATGATACTGTTCTTAAACTAGTATAACCTAAGATTGGGCTAGATTTTTTTCTTCATATTGTTTTCTCATACTGTTGATTTATATTGAACTTGTATGTCTCTAATACCCCCTGGTCTAACTCTTGTGAATGACTCAAGCCAAGTCTTGCCAATATATTGTTCAGTAAATTCCTTTTAACAGAATATCTTTTCCCACTCCCCTTGCCAATAATTTATTTTTACAGTCCTTTCCCTTCTGCTCCCTTCCAGAAGTCTGTGTACTACATGCAGCTCTCCTGGGATCCCATTCAGGCTGTGGAAAAGAGAAAATCTCTGGTTATCTAATGGGGTTGAAAAGTCAATCAATAACCAACATGGATTTAGTAAGAACAAATAAAGTCAAGCACCAAAGCCTCAATGTTTGTGGCTCAACTGGTGGCATTCTGAAAGATATTTCTTTAATATTCACTATCAGTAGACTTCTTAAAAACAACAACAACAAAAACACCTAGCCTAAGACCAAATTGCATTTAATGGTGGATATTTTAAGTCATAGGACTTAACTAAATAAATAATTGGGATGATTATTTTTATCACTGATTTAAAAGAGAATAGTATGTTTAATTATGGGTAACACTTTTGGAGAAGTGGATCCATGTCTTTGTGCCCAACACAAAAGAGACATAAGGATTACTAGAGGTTAAAAAAGCATAACAATAAAGAGAGAGGAAGTGAGCCAAGAGCATTCAGACTAAAGAAAGGAAGACAAAAACCAAATCTACTATAAAAGATGTTGAGAGGAAAATATCAGATACACTTTCATGATTCCAAAGCAAAGTCCAAACATATACAATATAAAATTTGCTTCAGAAAAAAAAAATGAAATTAAACCTTAGGATTAATCTGAGTAGTTAGTCAAGCAGCAATGCGAGGATATTTCTGTGAAGAGTTGTAGAAATGCCCCCTCTTTGTGGGTGAAATCATCATTTAAAGAGATTGCTTTATGGATGTCAGTGTGCTAATAGGCTCCTTGGCTCTTCAGTCCTTTCCCTTAATTCTCTTGATCTCTGGCTTCCTGAAGATACAGTCACTTGAACTGATTTACATGAAAAAAAAAATTAAAGACCTCCAAATTCTAGTTAATCTAGTATATTTAATAAGAATGTTATATTTATTTACTGAAGTGTTCAGGTTTTTACCTTGGAAAACTCTGGTATAGGTCAATTATGGATTTGGTTTTCAGTCTTCTCTCCAGGCTGGATCCCTGTTCTTAGGGGTGTTATCCAGATCCTAGGATCCCTGGAAGGTTGAAGGGAAGAGAAACCATTTCTGCAGCATTCTTTGCAAACATACCTTGGAAGGGATAGCAGAAGTGGAAAACAAGAAGGCTGAAAGCAAATTCATGTGTTGAGTGTAAAGGGCACCTTGAGGATGAATGCCCAGATCTAATAGCAGGGCAGGAAAGTAGGTGGCATGGTGAGCTGAAATCTGCATTATCCAAAAGAAAGACTAAGGTGAGGTAGTTCTGCATTGATCAGCCAAGAGTAAAATCTGACCATTTCTAGAGGTACTAGCTCTTAGTTGTGGAATTGGTGTGTCATCTTAAAGCAACTGTACATCCTTGAACAGCTTATCCATGTCTTCGTTGTTTAATCATGTGCTTTTCACCAGCCTAGTGCTATAAAATAAAATTATGCTCTATTTCCCCCTCAAATGGTTAGAGGGTGTTTCATCCATGACCTCCTCTTGGGAAAGTGGCACCCCTTTTAAAGATATCTCTATTTCATTTCTGGAAGCTTCTTAGAGTAGGAACCCTACCGTGCTCTGGAAAAGGCCCTCCATTTGCTCTGCTCTGGTTTTATACCTTTGAATCTTACCACCTCATAGCTAGCTGTTTCAACAGCTGTTAATCCATGTGAGAGAACTCTTAGCTAAGCAAAGCTACTCCACTGACAGCTATTCTGATGTACTGCTTTCAATAATTTGTGACTTATAATTTACATCCATCCTCACCTGTTCCTTCCAATTTGATATCTGGGTCATTTGACTACCCCAATTGTGCCTTCTCATCTCAGACATTCCATGTTCTTGAGGAAGGAAAAAGCTTCACTCCTGTTCTTTCCCCACAACACAGATTGAGCCAGGATAGGACGCTTAACAAGACTGCTGAAACTGCTGAAACTTTGCAGTAGTGACACAGAGTATATTGTCCTACACATAATTACGTGTGATTACTAACTTTTTCCATCTTTTGCCAGGACGTCTGCTCGGCTCCTACAAGGTTCCTCTGTGGATAGGGGGGTGGGGAGGTAGATTCAACCCTCTCAATGGCAATCTCCTGAGACTTGTACATCTCAGTTTTCACATATGCTTTCCTTTTGTGCCTCTGAGAAATGCAGAAATTTTTTCCTTTTCCACTCTATTTCCTATCCTATCACAGTAATCTGACATATTTTCTTCACAAATATCCCCAAATTTCTCTTGCTCATCACTGCCTTTGATCACAAATGTGTGGTATGAATTATATTCACCAGGCAAGGCAGCCCTCCTATTCTATAGTATATTTATCAAAACTAAGTTTTTGAACCCTGAATTATGCCATTCATTGTGTCTTAGTATAGTGTGAAGCTGCACCAAGTCCATACCCTTTCCTTTACATAGTTTGTTTTTGTTTTTGTTTTTTTCTATGTGAGTCTTTTTCTGTGTGATGTGACAGTGAGTTCAGGACTCTCTAACCTTTCCTGGGCAATGTCTGATCTTGGGTATTAATATTGTTCCTCAGAAAGATATACATGTAACAAGTAGAGGTAATTTACAAAATCCGAATTTTTTTGAGAGAGAAACACAAAATAAATTGATGATTAAATAAAGGATTTCTCCAACTTTCTATGCTATTTGTCTGTTAAGGAAACCTATTTAAGTTAGTAGACCAAAGATCATATCGTTCTAACTAAGTTTTCCTCAAGAACAATAGAGAAGTTTATTCTATATGTATGTATAAATGAAAGGCCTCAAGCAAGTGGCACCCAAGTAGATCAAAGAGCAGTATTTCAAAAAAGAAAAACAAAACAAACAAAAAAAACCCACAAAAACAAAACAAAACGAACAAACTAAACAAATTCTATTTTTATTCTAGAATGTGAAGTGAGATTTGCAACTCTCAAAATGGCAGACTTCTAATCTCAAAACTGAGACATTTTCCATCACCTGTGCTACTGTAAGGATATTAAAGGACTGGGCTTTGAGTATTAATAAGCTTGAGTCTCACTCTTTTTTAAAAGGAAATAGCAACTTGATAAGGCCCTTCTTTGCGTTTAGTTTTCTTACTGAAGATAAAAATTGTGTAGCTATTCTGCTTATTTATGGTCCTCACATGGGATGTAGTCTCAGTGGTAAAGTTTTAATTATTTTAGAAAATGTAGAACTCTCATATTTATGATGTTTTCCTATTGGGACGTGGAAAGAGACTTAGTTATATAGAGAAATCTGTTATTTTTTTCTTCTGTAAGTAGCTATGCTATAAACATTTACATTTATATATATATATATAGTATATATATTGTGCTATATACATTTACAAAATAAGGTAGTTATTTATTTTTATAGTTACATTTTTGGAGTCCATTAGGTATACTCTGGGAAGTAGATAGATTTTCTTGGAGCTGACTATAATCATGACACCATTAGATGTTACTCTCTCCTTTGAGATACATTTAAAATTGATTTGCATCCCCTGTTTTATGTCCAATAAGAAATCCAATGCTTTTCCCAACATTTCTGTGAATTCCCAGGAGTGTACATTCTCACAGTCCCTTCTAATTCCAATTTCTGGTTTACTTCTGAACTTAATCTACCTATTTGTCACTTCCTCTTACTTCCTTCTTCATAATCTACTCAAATAAGGAACATTGCTCATGTCTTTGAGTTCTCCCATATTTCACTCACAGAAAACCTTTGTAGACAGCAAATTATATGAAGATTTAGAGTTGGGAGGAGGCATTGCAGTAATATAGAGTAATATATGTAAAAAGTGAGTATCAGATATGCCTATTGTTTGAAGTTCTTTTCTTACTACTCCATCCTTTGCATCAACAATCAGGAATTTCTAATTGGCAAGGATTCCACTAGGTATGGAATATTTTAAGGTTCCTAAGGACCTTTATAGTAAAAATACTTTATCAGAATGTATAAATTTTCATTTAAAAAGAATTTTTGCAGAAAAATAAAATAGTTAACCAAATATAATTAGAAGTGATCTATTTTTTATACAATATAATTATCTTAATTTGTATTCTTATTCTTTTGAATTTTAAAAAGTTTGAAATTTTTTTGCAGGTTTAATTTTGATATAAAGTTACTTCAGAGGTCAGTACTTTAACTATATAAAATCATATCAGTTATAGCTCATTGTTCTACTTTTGTGACTATTTTGTTTTCAATAATAATTTGAATTTCCCCAAACTGATTCTTCCAAATCTAAACTTTGCCCCCAAATTGATTTTTCCAACAATTTTTAATGAATAACATGTTTTGATATGTGCATTATTGGTCATTGTCAACTTATTACGTTGATTATTTCTACTGGATGTATTCACTTTAATTTTAATAAAATCAGCTTGAATTTAACATTTAATTGATAGCATTGTCAATTTTAAGAATTAAGAACTATTCTTCCATATATTTAAGTAACACAGTCTTTGGTTGAGAAGTTCTGTTTATTATTTATTTATTTATTTATTTTTAACATATTTATTTTTGAGAGAGAGAGGGAGAGAGAGAGAGAGAGAGAGAGAGGGAGAGAGAGAGAGGGAGAGAGAATGAGTGGGGGAGGGTCAGGAAGAGAGGGAGACACAGAATCCAAAGCAGGCTCCAGGCTCTGAACTGTCAGCACAGAGCCCAATGTAGGGCTCAAACTCAAGAGCTATGAGATGACCTGAGCTGAAGTCAGATCCTTAACCACTGAGCCATCCAGGAGCCCGTGTTTATTATGATTTTAAATGAAACAATAGAAAGAAGGGGTATACACAAATTATTCCACCAAAGGTGGAGGAACAGAAAGACAGATACAAAAACAGGACAACTAAGCTCTATGCAGAGTTACTACTTCTTTCTGGTTAAATGGCTCTTGCTTCTGGCTAAATGCTATACACACCAGGATCAGAATTCCATGCAGGACACCCTATCAATGTCAAAATGAACAGATGAAAAGCTTTTCTGGTCCTATTTAGATCTTGCGTACAAATGTGTTATTGTTTTGTTCACCTCTGCTCTCACCCTGCCCTCCAGTCCCTACTAGACTTTCTGCACCCCTAAATTCTCACTGCTTTTTATGAAGAACAGTTTAGGATTCACATCTCAAGCTTAAACCCTACAGTTTCCCACCTAAAGCAATGTGTTCTGTCAGGTATAAGACCATCCACCCTGGAGAGAAATAGTCTTCTTCTTTAGGGGCTGGGGTAACTACAAAAAGTCATGGTGCTCCTTGAGTGAGTTAGATACCCTGGCATCTTTTCCTATAGACACATTCTGTCCTCATCATTCCAAGAACACCCGTGTTTTATTTCCCCTCATCCATGACTCTTTCTAAGTGCATCTCTTTTTCCCTAGTTCCATCTGAGTTTGTTTTCTATAAGACAGAAGATTCCTCTCAGAAGCTTTCTCACTCTACCACAACCAATCCCAAAGGTGCTTATTGCTTGAGGGCATTTTCATAACCAGAACTAGCTGGTAGAGGAGATGATTTCATACAGGACTCCTTCCAGGTGGTACTGCTCATATTATGCATGTGGACGTGATATTCACTTAGGTGAGAGACTAGCCTCAGAGATCTAAACTTCTCTGAGAAGAAGTAGAGCGTACTATACTTAAGTTTGTATTTGACATGAGAATATATTAGGATGTGCTGTTTTCCCAAAGCTAAGCATTTAGAATATAATCTTCTTTCTTCAGTAAATCTGATAGCTATTGCATTTTCTCAATATTCACACCAAATTGTTCAAATGACAGATTTTACCTATGTGAAACATCCTATTAAGTTTATAGTTACATTTAAATGTAAAATATCTGTGGCTTTGGTTTTGGCTTTTCAAAGCACATGCACAGATTGGGGTGAGGAGATTTATATATTTATTTCAAAGTCATGATGCAAATCCATTCAACCATATACTTTCTTGCTCCAGGCTCTAGCCTACACACAATTTTTTATTAAAATATTATTTGAACTGAGGACATTTGCAGTAGTCTGGAACATATTTTCTCCAGTACTTGACTTTAAGCTCTCTATACATTTTAGAATTCTCTAAAAAAAAATTTATCTGGCATGTTTGAATATCACTGAACAAACAGCAGCTATGCCTATATCAAGGGCAGTGTCAGTCTGAGTGGGTAATATGCCAGTCTTATTAAAAGCATATTTAATGGATTTAATTAAGCTTCTTATTCTATCAATAATACCATTCTCTGAATAAAGAACTTCTCCATACATAATACATTATTTACTACAAAATGTTTTAAACATAGAGAAAAATATAACAAAAATCATAATTAATATCTACCATCACCCAGCTTTGTTAAATCTTCATATTTTGTCATCCATGCTTCTGATTATTAAATTAAACAGTACAGATTCATTTGAGTCCCACTGTTCAATTATCCCTTCTCTTTTTCTTTCTTTCCTTATCCTTCTTTCTTTCTTTAGAAGTAACTAATCTCCTTGTTGTTTATCAAATCAGTGCATGTTTCCACTTTAATTACATATGTGTGTATTCTGAAACAATATTTAATATTTTCATGTTGTTAAATCCTATAAATGTTATCACAATATAATTGTTTCTTTGAAACAGTTTTTCTTCACATTATTTTTTAAAAATATTTCTATTAATACTTATAGGTAATAATATTCATTTTCACTATGTCAGGATTTCATTGCATGAACAGAGCTCTGTTTATTTCCCCTTGGCTTGTCCTTTGCTTTTCACTTTCCTGGCAGTTATACTCCCAAAGCAGTTACATTACCACACTCCTTGATATGAAGACATGTGAGCATTAATAATTACTCTTTTAAGCCATTGAGATTTGGAATGATTTGTTATTTAGCAATAGTGCTAATTCCTTCCATTGAAAATAACAGAATATTTCTCTTATTAACCCCTAAAGTACTTTCTATTTCTCATTGGACCCATATCTGTAATGTCTTTTTTTTTTTATTGAAGTGTAATGGACATATGAAATTAGTTTCAGGTGTATGACATAGCACTTCAACATTTATATGTATTATGAAGTGATCACCTGGATAAATCTAGGTGCCACCTGTCACCATTCAAAGCTGTTACAATATTATTAACAATATTCCCTATGCTGTACATTATGTCCTCATGACTTATTTTCTTACTAGAAGTTTGCACTTCTTAATCCTCTTCACTTTTTTAATTTATTCCCCCAGCCCCTTTCCCTTTGGCAACTACCAGTTTGTTCCTGTATTTGTGAGTCTATTTCTGTGTTTGTTTGTTTTGTTTTTTAGATTCCATATATAGGTGAAATCATACAGTATTTGTCTTTCTCTGTCTGACTTATTTCACTTAGCATAATACCCTCAAAGTCCATCCATGTTATTACAAATGGCAAGATTTCATTCTTTATTATGATGAAGTAATATTCCACTGTATCTATATATGTATGTATGTATGTATGTATGTACCTGAGCCTGGAATTCATATATATATATATATATATATATATATATATATATATGACATCTTCTTTATTCATCTATCAAGAGACACTTAGGTTGCTTCTTAGCTATTAAAAATAATGCTATAATGAACATAGTGGTGCATATATCTATTTGAATTAGTATTTTAATTTTGTTAAGTGGAATTGCTGGATCATAGGATATTTCCATTTTTAATTTTTTAAATTATTATTTTTTTTACATTTATTTATTTTTGAGAGACAGAGAGAGACAGAGCATGAACAGGGGAGGGACAGAGAGAGAGGGAGACACAGAATCCGAAGCAGGCTACTGGCTCTGAGCTAGTGGTTAACACAAAGCCTGACACGGGGCTCGAACCCACAAACGTGAGATCATGACCTGAGCCGAAGTTGGACGCTCAACCGACTGAGCCACCCAGGCGCCCCCCATTTTTAATTTTTTAAGAAACCTCCATACTGTTTTCCATAGTGACTGCACAATTTTGCATTTCCCACCAACAGTGCAGGAGGGTTCCCTTTTCTCCATATCCTTGCCAAACTTGTTATTTTTGTCTTTTTGATACTACCCATTCTGTTTGGTATGAAATGATATCTCATTGTGGTTTTGATCTGCATTTCCCTGATGATTAAGAAAATTAGCATCTTTTCATGTATCTGTTTGCCATATGTGCTCTTCCTTAGAGAATGTCTATTTAGGTCCTCTGCCCGTTTTTTTAAATAGATTTTTGTTTTCTTGATATTGAGTTTTGTGAATTCTTTATGCATTTTGGATATTAACCCCTTATAGGTTATATTATTTGCAAATATCCTCTTCCATTCAGTAGGTTGCCTTTTTATTTTGTTGATGGTTTTCTTCACTGTGCATAAGTGTTTTAGTAGGTCCATTTTTTTATTTCTGCTTTGGTTGGCCTTGCCTGAGGAGACAGGTCCAAAAAATGTTGTTAAGATCAATGTCAAAGAGCTTATTGCCTGTGAAATGTCTTTGATAGTAGTTTTTGAGGGTCTCTATTTTAGTTCACCTCTGAAGTACATGTTCTTTGAGAGATGGTTTTGGAACCCCTATCTTAAGTGTTTATTTTCCCATACTATTATTCCTCACTTGGCATTTCTAACAGCTATTTTATTTCTAGAATAGGTGAAATAAGTTGATGTTAAAACAAATATCATTGGTGTTTTTCTTTTCTACAAAAGCCTAAGCCTTGTGAATGGGTTCAGCATAAGCCTCTCCAAAATGGCCACTTTGGCATGAGGAGTACTTTGTGCTGAAATCAGTTAAGGCCCAGAATACTTAGAAAGAGGTTTTTATCTCCCCCTTAACTATCTAAAAGAATCTGGGTAAAGGGCCTGGTCCAGGAAGAGTACATTCACCAGAAATAACTACCAAGAATGTGAGTGAGCTAGGTGTGGTAAATTGAGGAGAAGCTCAACAAGGTCTGAAGATCAAATTCCTCTCAGTGTCTCCTTGTCTCTGCAGGACAAGGCAGATTTTGCTTAACAAACATATGATCTTCTCATCTTACTGTGAATTGTCTTTCTTCCCTTTGAAGTCTCAAACCACCGTTCCTTCTTCTTAACTCAAAATGGCATAAAAGCCACAATTGTCTGACTGCCTATGGGTATTATACTCTTATGGGGCTCCCATATGTATGTGATTAAATTTATTTTCTTCTGTTATCCTGTCTTATGTCAATTTAAATAACAGATCAGCAAAAAACATCTCAAGGAAAGAAGGGAAAATGTTCCTTCCTACACTTGTTTTTACTTAAAACTAGTGCACCCAATGTTTCCTTATGAAATCTTTCAAACTCAGTATAGATAATCAGAAAGAGCCTTATTCTTGGTCCTTGCATTACCCTCTCCAGTGCTGTTCTCTATTATTTTTCTCTGTTCTTTCCAGCTTAGTCCATTGGAAGCACAAAATCTCCCTTTGAAATGGTGAAAAGTACATTTTATTGGAGATACTACCAACTTGCCTGTTTTTCCCTTTCAGCTTAAGACCATTTCCTGAACTCTTTGGGTTTTGGTCCTACTTGCTTTCTGATATTCAGGTTTACTTGATATTTCTGTCTCCTACTTGTCTTACCTCTTGATATTTGGGAGTGTATGGACTCTAAAAGGGTCATGTATTTTAGAACTATTATTTGGCCCACTGTTACTTTTTAACTCATCCTTAATAAATTTGCCCTACACTCTTTGCTCCTTGACCATTCTTATCCCTATGAAAGTTCATCCAATTCAGTAATTTTTGATGTATTTTTCCAAATTAGGTCAATATTTATGTTTTATACACATTGCTTACCTTTATTCTTTTTTTACTATAGCTTACATCTTGATTATCAATTGTTCATGTTGAGTAACAAGCTATCAATTTCATTGCTTTAAAAGTTGCTTTAATTTAGCCATTAATATGAGTTAAAATTACTCAATTGCAAACAATCCATTTTTAATGCTTGGATAAATGAGGGTGATGACAAATGTTAACCTCACCACTGTAATTTTTGATTTGGTACACTCAGTAGATGTGGCCCATGTCGAAAGAAAACATTTTTGCTTCACTCTTCTTCTGAAATATATTCACTGGATTTTCTAATGATTAGTGATAGAATAGTTATCTTATAATTTATTTTTTTTGATATATCACAGTCCTATTATCTGTAATCATAAGGTGTTTAAACTTTAGTTCATGGTTTAATTTTTTCTTAGTTTATGGGAGTTACATGATGATCTTACTTCTAGTTCCTTCTTTTGTTATTCTCGTAGATCTACTGAAACTGTAGCCCAGTGATACTTTTCTTTAAAGGGCAGATGATTTATCAGGCTTATGGTACACTCTCTGTGAGCCAATTATGTTATACCATCTCTCTTCTGCGGTGCATCTTCTTATCCTGAGTATAAATAAAGATCAATGAATATAAAGCAATGGAAAGAATGCATTCTGAAAAAGTTGCTTTTGTACTGATTAACTTTGCTCACCAGAGAGTACAAATTTCTATGGCTTTCAGAATTACTTCTGAATGAATGAACTCGTATAACCATAGAATATCATAGAATATCATGGCTGGGAAGGAGATCTTAGACTTCATCTAAAAAGATCTTATTAGTCAAGGTAGAAATGAAGAAATAGTCAATATTTGGCCAGTTTTTATTTCAAAATGTAATTTTCATATGGTTCACCTAATAGATGAAGGGGAAAAGTCCCAGTAACTTGCCAATGAGACATCTCAAGGACAGGGCTACTGATCTACATGGATTCATCTCTATGAACTCAATAATACCATTATTCTGTCTCTCATCTTGCTTACAAATATTTTTAAATATCATTAAAAATATTTTAAGACTGTTGACATATATTTTGAGTGAAAGGAGTGAGAAAGGACCACACCAAAATTTCCCTCAAGGATGATGAGAACATTTCAAATGACTGTGAACTAGGAGGATATTCCAGTGCAATTCACAACCATCAGGGAAGCATTCTAGGTCATTTTATTTGTTCCAAGACATTCTGTTATTATCTAGACTCTTTCTCAAGTGATGAGTGAGTAACATTCCAAAAATCATTTGAGAGTTCTTTTGGATCTTGGAAGGCATTTTCCTATAAATTTCCTGCAGAAACATAATGAATGATTATTATGTTCACTGGCCAATATTGCTAAGTCATTTTAACACACAAGGTGCTAAATATATTGGAATTGTTTCAAATACACCTAACTATCATCCCCCTCCACTGTTTCTATGGGACAAGTGCTTTCTTGCTTCTGTTTTTCTGTCATTAGTAGCAACCATTTCTCCATCATTGTAGAACAGAATCTTCATTGGAGGTAAGTTGAATTAGACCCAGGAATTATTAAATAAACTTTTTTTTACTCAACCCATTTCTATATCTACATGACACACAAGGTAGCTTAGGATAAGCACTCTCCAGTTGTTCAGAATCAAAAGACAGAAGAAGAATTACACCCAAGAGGAACATGCAGCTTCATATTCATGTAGAAATTCTTTGTGATACAATTGTATATAAATTGAGGGCCCACCTGATCCTCAACTTATATCTTCTATGCTTCCCATTTGGTATCTTGAACCCGTTTTGGAAATTATGCTTGTGGAAATTTGAGAGCTACATTTAATTAGAATAGCCACATAATAGCCACTGAATATACCCAACTACTTGTTTTTCATAGGTCTGAACTTCTCAAATTATTTTTTATTCAATGAAGTGTTACATTTTCATTCAACTTCATGATTTTTTTTTTTTGGTAACATGCACTGTAGTAGCAGAAACTTTTAAACTTAAAAATTAACTTTGACTTGCCAAAAAAAGCTTTGTTTCTGATAGTAATTATTTGCAATAATTGCCATGCTGTTTTCTGAAGAGGGAAGATTCCTGATGTCACGTGGCAACCCCATCCGTGCGTCTCCTGCTGGCTTCTGTCAGATTAATGTGTGCTGCTCCCCTGCTGAAAAGTCCACATGGGTTCTCCTCCAGGCCACCTGTAGAGGAAGAGAGGATTTTTTTCCCCTTAGATTTCGAAGAGAATGAGAATACATAGAATGTGGACCAGAGGATTAAGTATCACTAATAGTAATGCTGTTTTGAGAGAATTTAATCTCAAGAACAAAACAAGTTGAACTTCTGGTCTCACCTACTACATTCTTCTCTCATATTTTTTCTAAAGAATCTGATAACACTCTGATGTTCTACATGCCCTCTCATCCTGCTCAAATCTTACTATCTTCTATCTCCTTACTTTAAATCAACTTTTCTTTAAAATCGAGCAAATATTGGCTCTTGGTAAAGGTTAGGGAGGTTCAAACAAGAGTATATTACTATTTTAATCACCCAGTGGCTGGGTTGAAAATATCTGTAATTTTTTTTCCCTTTTCATCATTTTAATAACTTTTCTCAAAGCAGAGTCATCGTCAGTGAACGTCAGGTGCCAGAACCTTCCCTTCATTGTTTTCCCTTATTCAGGGAGGGAAGAAACTTAATAGCTGCATTCTTATCAGGCAGTGTCAGACTGCATGTCCATTTAAAGATCACAAAACCAATATGGATCTGAAATACTGAAGGTGTTTCAGTGTGAGAGGTGATAAGTGTTTTGGATTCGTCATACCAGATATTTGAAATCAGTTTCAACCCTGATGGAATGTCTTCTCATTTTGAAAAATTTAACTGTGGAATCCTGGAATATTTGTGTGTGTGTGTGTGTGTGTGTGTGTGTGTGTGTGTGTGCTAGTTTGTTTCCTTTATTTTAGGGAACTTTCTTCTCTGCAGTCAGATGAATGGTGTAAAGTTCTGTGTGGTTGGGTTTCCATATGGGCAGGGATTTTTAAGTCATTCCCTATGTTCTTAAGAATGAGGGCCTTTACAGGGTGCCTGTGTGGCTCATTTGGTTGAGCATCTGACTCTTGATTTTTGCTCAGGTCATGATCCCAGGTTCGTGGAATTGAGCCCTGCATCAGGCTCTATTCTCAGCTTAAATTCTCTCTCTCTCTGCCCCTCTCCCCTGCTCACTCTCTCTAAAATAAAATAAAGAAAGAAAGAATGAAGGCTTTTATCTCAGTGAATAAAATTTCAGACATTTCTCCCTCCTCCTGTCAGAATATTTATGCTTTTAGTGTTAGTTGACTGACCAAAAAATATACAATGACTGACATTTACTATACATTTTGAATGTATATAAAATTTTTTGAGAGAGAGAGAGAGAATAGTTGGAGGAGAGGAGGAGATAGAGACACAGAGAGAGAGAGAAAGAGAGAGAGAATGTCAAGCAGGGCTTGATCTGACAACACTGGGATCATGACCTGATCCAAAAATAAGAGTTGGTTGCTCAACTGACTGAGCCACCAGGCACCCTGAATATTTTTTATTAATCACCAGGTCATTTTCATATATTTGACAAGGAATACAGAATTGTATGAAGGAGATTTTACTCAGTTTATAAACAATGTTTAGGCAGCAAATAGATACTATGATCTCTAGTTATACTCTGATGTTGCCCCCAGAGACTGAGAACTATAGGATGTTATAGTATCAGCTGATTCTGTGGTTTTATTAGGGGTTTACATATATGCTAATCATTTACTCATAAAATGAGTGATGAATCATAAAATGTGATCTATGTGAAAGGCCCTTCTTAATATGCCAGGGAAAAAAGAAAGATAAAGATGATTTAATGCTGGTCAGGTTTATACCAAATCTCATAGTTGTTACAATGCATGAAACTTTACTTAACTCCCACTCTTAAGGGATAGTGTGTCTTGTGTATATGTGAACTGACCTCTCCTTAGCCCTACTTAGTCATCGCTTCAGAAGGCTTAGCTTCATTTCTTGATTGCTCATAGCATTTGGCAAGGAAATTATTTTTATTCCTCAAAATTATTTCTGGTGAATTGCAATTAAAACTTATCTACCTTACTGAAGAACTAAAAGGAAATTTCTACCAGATACATACTTGATTTTTCTGATAACTGTTGCTTACACAGCATCTCCAAATCTAGCTCAGTCTGACCCATGGTAAATACAGCTAATTATCCTCCCAGATCCCTGCACATTATGTTTCTTTCTCAAAGGGTCTTGCTTCTGAGTTTTATTGTTTGATTTTTCTTTTTTTGAGAGTAGTTTTGCTTTTTACATGAAATTGAGAGATTATTCTTTCACTTAATACCTAATTATGACTTAAGACATAACAGCTTCTAGGGATAGTTCTAGTTAAGGCCTTAAGAAAGCTAAGAATCCAAGGATAGGGAATGAGCCTGTTGTGCCCATTATAACATCATACATGTCTAAAATAGGAGACTGTACCTAGCAAGCCTCAATAAATATTATATGAATGAATGAATGAACAAACATCCAAACGACTTGAGTAGCAAAAGTCAGTCATTGGAGTATATATTTTTTTCTGAGCCCTCAGTCACACCACTTAGTGTTGCCAAATACTCTCATCTATACAGAGATATATAATTGTAAGGTCTAGGAATAGGGGCTATTTTTTTTAATGGTTGTTTATTTTTGAGAGAGACAGAGATAGAGACAGAGCATAAACCAGGGTGGGCCAGAGAAGGAGTCATAGAATCCAAAATAGGCTCCAGGCTCTGAGATGTCTGTACAGAGCCTGACGTGGAGCTCAAATTCATGAACTATGAGTTCATGACCTGAGCCGAAGTCCAATGCTTAACTTATTGAACCAAGCAGGAGCCCAGGAATAGGGGCTATTTTGCTTTTTTTCAGAATCTAGATTAGTATCTCATGTGATTGCTACTCTTTTATTCAAAAGGAGTCAGCTGCCTTTGGTATTGGTTTTAATAATTAGGTGTGTATCCAAGTGTTCATTGATACATGAGTGATAAAGAAAATGTGGTGTTACTTCCCCCCATATGCACACACAATGGAATATTACTCAGCCATAAAAAAGAATGAAATCTTGCCATTTGCAACAACAGGGATGGATGTATAGGGTATAATGTTAGGTGCAATAAGTCAATTGGAGACAGAAAAATACCATATAATTCACTCATATGTGAAAGTTAAGAAACAAAACAAATGCATAAAGGAAAAAAGAGGCAAACGATAAAAACCAGACTCTTAAATACAGAGGATAAGCTGGTGGTTACCAGAGAGGAGGTGGGTGGGGGGAAGGGTGAAATAGGTGAAGGGATTAAGAGTACACTTACCTTGACGAGCACTGAGTAACGTATAGAATTGTTGAATCACTATATTGTACACCTGAAATTAATATAACATTATATACTAATTATACTGGAATTAAAAACAAATCATTGGTTGTGAATCTTCTAATTAAACACTCTCCTTAAGACTGCATGTGTTGGTACGTACTAAGGACAAATGATACACCTGAATTTAGAATATGGATCTTATACCACTGGTGCGCAGCTCTGACAGTAATAGATTGCTCATTTTATGACAGGATCTGTGATGATATCTGCTGAGATCAGCAACATAAGCCTAGTTACTACATGACATTACCATGCTATTAAGTGATATATAGGCATTAACACATTGATGCTCTCTGTTTCCCTCTTAAGGAATCATAATAGAGTCCTTGGGCACATCTGAAAATAAATCATTAGAGACACAATAGACAGAAAAATATCTTTAGTTCTCTCTCTCTCTCTCTCTCTCTCTCAGAGATAACGGAGAAAGAATATCCTACAGCAAATGGGATTTTTTTGGTGGCACTTATCACAGTGACATGACCCCTTCAAATGGTGATAGGATGTTTTGCCAAACCACCACTGTGCTTGTGTTTTTGCTCAGCAACTAATCAGTTTTGGCAGGTATCCATGTTGGGAGGCCTTGAGGCTCTGAGAAAGGTCTGGGTCTTTGTGGCCTCTCAGGCACCTTGCTGTGACTTGGAATAAAGTAAATCTACACAGCAGCCAAAGAGAGAGGAAAGGGGAGAGGGGTAAAAGGAGAAAAAGTTGATAAAATCTTCATCTTATATTGAGAATTTTTGTTTTGTTTTGTTTTGAAAACTTGCTTGTCAGAGCTTGGAAAATTGAAAGAAAAAGAAACTTCCCATCTGCTGTGAGGTTGTAGGTAAAAGGTACATCTTTTGTGACATGATATACTAAAAAATCAATTGAACTGACATGTTATGCCTAAGAAATAAGATTTTATTTATGCCTCCTTCATAAGAAATAATTGATGATTTTCAACTGTCCCTTGAATAAACTTGGGTTGAAATTTAACACGGGACAAGAAGTAAAGGCCCTGTTCCTGAAGGTTACATGTTGATCTCAATTCTTGACCAAATTTGTCAGGACCATCATATGCATGAGTATAAGATACTTGCTAGTGGTACATCAAGAAACAACAATGGGTTCTGTTGGTTAAAATACTGGGAGTAAAAGAAGAACAACTAAACAGTATCTGTCACAATATTGAATTCTTCAGCGAAATGTGTAAGATAAAACAAGGTTATTTTTAATCCATTGATTTAGCAGGGTGGTCATATTCAGAAATGAGCATTTTGTGTCTCTAAACTCAGAGAACAAGCTTCTTCACAAGATTTACATCATTAGGGAAGAATCTGTAAATGTGTTTTTCCTATGAGAGCTTTTAAGTGAACAAAGCTGCTTTGCCCAGAAAGCGTTGGGCATCATCTGGGTTCCTTTGGCTGTAGGTAAAACATTAGAGATATTAATGTTTCATAAAAATCATACGTGTGGAGCCACGTACATGGGCCGTGTAACTTAAGTTTCATGTTACTTGCTTACAGTGCTGTTGGTGTTAAATTTTGAACATTTTTTTAGCTGTAGAACATTTTTTGAGCCTTGCAATGCCTGTTTGTTTTAGCCACCCCTTCTCTACCATTGGTCTTCTTTTCCTTATCCAGTAGCTCCCACACTTTAACATAAATAAGAATTACATTGGAAACTTGTTAAAATGAGTTTTTTTAATGTTTTTATTTATTATTAAGAGAGAGAGAAACAGAGCACGAGTGGGGGAGAGGCAGAGAGAGAGGAAGACACAGAATCTGAAGCAGGCTCCAGGCTCTGAGCTGTCAGCACAGAGCCCGTTGTGGGGCTCGAACCCACAAACCGTGAGATCATGACCTGAGCCGAAGTCGGCCGCTTAACCAACTGAGCCACCCAGTCACCCCTAAAATGAGATTTTAATTTAGTATGCTGGAATGATCTCAGGAATTGCATTGAGAAGAAACTCTTTGGATAACTCCAGTGAAGTGCTGGCCCACACTTCAAGAAACCTGATTTAGATCTTCATTTAGCTTCTTTCTTCTGATTAACATCCAACTGGCTTTCCATCTTCCTGAATATGAATTCTGCAGGATCTTAGCTGTCTTCTCTTTACCACTTATGCCTAATGTGCCACAGGGTTACAGATAAGTCACAGGGTGCTTGAAAGACTTTGAATATGTTACCTTACAAGGCAAGGACTTGGTAGATGGGATTGAGTTAAAGAATTAGAGATAGGGAGATAATGCTGGATTGTCTGGGTGGGCCAGAATGAAAGAGAGGTCACAGTGAGAGAGAGGGCAGGGGAGAGAGAGAGAGAGAGAGAGAGGTGAGAGGGAGAAGAGAAAGGGAGGGAGGCAGAAAGAGAGAGAGAAAGAGGGAGAGAGAGAGAGAGAGAGAGATGGTGTGCTGCTATGAAAATGGAGGAAGTGACTATGGAAAATTCTTACCTAGAACCTCCAGAAGGAACACTGTACTGCCAACACATTGATTTGGGGCCAAGGAAACCAGTTTCAGACTTCTGACCTCCACGACTATAAGGTAATAAATTCATGTTGTTCTAAGCTCCAAAGCTTGTGGTGCTATGTTTTAGTAGCAAGAGGAGGCTAATAAATCTTCTCTAAACTTCAGTTTGTTCAGTTCAATGAAAAGGTAAGAATAATAATGATTCCCATCCCTTCGGGTTTTTGAGAAGATCAAATGAGATACATGTAAAATATATGGGTGTATATAAAAAATATGCTGATGAAGATGATAGTGATAACAAAGCCAACAGTTCTGTCTCACCTCATCTAGTTATTCAGAGCCTTAGCCACTGTTAAAAATAAGGGTTATAATTAACTCATTTGATTTTAGATCATTTCCTACTTCCAAATATCCCCCTAGATAATAAACTCTCTCCCTATTTTCCAGGAAAACCCAGCCATATTATTGTTCCCATATTAAATCAATTCAATTAACAAGACTTTTTGACCATCAAACAACTACCCACAATTATATATGCCAGGAATCACTTGGCTCAATCATATTTCCCTTGAGCTTCTGTAATTTACAGTTTTAAGGTTAGACGAAGTTATTTTTCCCTCCAGAGAAAAGCCTCTTTTGAAAATCTCATGGTTCCATGACTTTCTATTACTTCCTCTTTTCAGCACCTAGAATGTTTTGAATTGATATAAATGATGAAAAAGAAGAAATGATTTTCCTCTTAAGGAGGCAATGATCTATTATAACAAGTATAACATGATAAAGATGCCAATTGAATGGAATGATAAGTACTCATAGGAAAGGTGTATATTGATACGTTTGGAAAAGGCTTTAGTTTTAGGGTAGAAGTGAGTCTTGAGCTGTGATTTGAAGGAATGGTAGAATTTGGATAGTAAAAAGGAATGAGGCAAGGCACTTTAAGGGAGCAATGAAAAAATCTATTGTGTCCACTTAGAGATAGGGATGGGCAGTGATTGCACTCGAAAGGATTAGTTAATAGGGAGATGGAATAAAGGTAAATCATGTGCTCAGGCTTTAGAGGTACTGCAAACACTGCTTATTCCATTGTATTCTTGAACCTCCTTAGAAACACATATCAGCACATCTGTAAGTTTAAACAAGACTTTTTTTTTTCCTTTTTATTTTGTGTTAATCAGAATAGTCTATACTCTTATCCATCCAAGCTGATTCTCTGCTTTGAAGGGAATCAGGGTTAATGGACATCCATCCTTCTGCACCCTCTAATATTGAATTCCATTAATGGTGATAAAGTTCCTATTTTAGATATTCTTAAAAGGAAAAAAATCTGATAGGCATATGGAGTAGAGCAAGACTATTCTAAGTATCAAGGGAACTGTTTTGGAGAAAGAACAAAGCAATCAGCAGTTTATCATTATTACCGCTTCTCCCCAGTCACATTAATATAAAAAGGGCCAGCACATCAGTGAAGTAATAGTGCAGGAAGCATTAGCACCAGCATCCCTGGCAAAACTTTCAGTTACCTTCTGGACAGAAGCAAAAGGACAGAAGCAAATGAAATGATTCAAGAAAATAGCAGAGATGGTGAATCAGAGCATCCATGGGCTCCTTTAGAGATAATTTATGTTCCCGTTCAAAAAATGGTAACTGCTTCCTAAAAAAATATACAGTAAAATAATAGAAAATAGTCCATTTCATGATCCCAGACTACATAAGAAAATACAGGGGTTTTAGGTAAGGGGAGCCCTTGAGTACATACATTCAGTGTGTCAGAAGAGATACTTTCCTAACAAAAAGAATGCAGGGCTCTGGCCTTGTAGCAGTTATTGGCTGGTGCTTCTCATGCAGTTTCCTTCTTACTGCTCTCATGAACTTCCAACTACATGCATTAAGATAAAATGAATCTGCACAACACCCTAATGTTTTTTAATTGAATTTGTAGCATTTAAAAAATTATGCCAAAATGTACATAAAATGAACTTTCCTTGGGAGTGAATAATTATAAGGTAAATACACATGTAATCACAACCCCAGTCATGACATAGCATATTGTCAGTACCACAAACTGTGCTCCCTCCTCCCCCCACCACCACCTCCTTTCACATCACTATTCCCTCCCCTCCCCAAAGGTAACCACTATCCTGAGTTTCTTGGCACTCACTTCATTGATCTTTATACATTTGGCTCTTATGTATACATTATATAAACACTACAATTTAGTTTTACTTGTTTTCTCAATGTTATATAAATACAATTATATGATAAGTATTCTTTTATGTCTGGCTTTTCTTTTTTCCTTTTAATGTTATGTTTATGAGATACATCCATGGTGTTGCTTGTGGTTCTTGAAATTATGTTAAAAGTTACTCTAGTGGATATTACATTATATACATGCATTATAGGATGGATGTGTAGGGGCCCCTGGATGGCTCAGTCAGTTAAGCATCTGACTCTTGATTTCAGCTCAGGTCATGATCTCATGGTTCCTGAGTTTGAGCCTCATGTTGGGCTCTGCCTGGGATCCTTTTCTACCTGACCTCTTACCTGTAATAATTCTCTGCCATTTACTCATTTTCTGAGTCTTAGCTCAGGCCACAGCCATTCATGAAGTCTTTCCCTATACTCCAGTCAGGGGAGGTGCCCCAGTACCAACATTCCAAATTATCCTCTGCAGTGTTGAAGTATTACACTTAAAGCACTGAGAACTTATTAGCAATTTCTTTCCCCCTTTCCCCCTATAAATTTGGGAATCCCACGGGAACAGGGACTCTGTCAAACTCCCATCGGTGTCAAAAGCACCTAATGATTTCTGACATAGATGAATCTAATAAATCTTAGTTCATTTAATTAATAAATAAAAGTATTATATCCCTCTGCTAGGGCTGCCATACCAAAATACCACAGACTGGGTGGCTTAGCAGAAGTTTATTTCTCCCAGTTCTGGAAGGTGGGAAGTCCAAGATCAAGGTGTTAGGTGTTAGCAGGTTTGGTTTCTTCTGAGGCATCTCTCCTTGGCTTGCAGGTGGTTACCTTCTAGCTGTGTCCTCATATGGCATTTCCCCTCTTTGTAAACCCTCCAGCTGTCTCTTCCTTTTCTTATAAGGACATCAGTTCTAGGGTCTTACCCTTATAAACTTATTAACTTTAATCACCTCCTTAAAGGCCCTATCTCCAAATATACTCACATTGGGGGTTAAGGATTCAACATGAATTTGGGGAAGATACAATCCAGTTTATAACAAATTTGATGTGAGACAATACAGTTATTATTTCAATTTACTTGGGAGAATGTTTCTCAATCTAATCATTGGATATAAGCTATTATTAAAATATTTTTATTTTGTTCTTTTTTTCAGATAAGTGTATTTATACATAAGAATAAATTGAAAACAAGCTTCTGTCCTTAAATAAAAGTTATCCATACTAATACACACAATGAAAATAAAATACTATTATTAAATTGCAGCCACAGAGCATTGTGCATAGAGTATTTGCATTTATGCTCTCTTTATTATTGAACAGATTTGCAAGGTTTTTTTTTAATGTTTATTTATTTTTGAGAGAGAGAGAGAGACAGAGGGTGAGTGGTGGAGGAGCAGAGAGAGGGAGACACAGAATCTGAAGCAGGCTACAGCCTCTGAGCTGTCAGCACAGAGCCCCATGCGGGACTCAAACTCACAAACAATGAGATCATGACCTGAACTGAAGTCAGATGCTCACTGACAGAGCCACTCAGGTGCCCCAAGATTAGCAAGTTTTGAGCATGTAAAGAGTCACTTGCACCAAAGCAATACAGTTGAAAGAAGGAAAGAAAAATCAAAATGAAATGTCATATTTCTTCCACATCTTCACCTAGTTAGATGCATTGCGAACTTAGGCACAGACTATGTTTGATTCTAGGATGTGTGATGAGGAGCACTGAGACTTGAGGCTGCTGAAGCTGGTTAGGGTTAGGAGGCAGGAGACTGTGCTCTGACTGCTGGCTTGGGTTCTGTTTGTTGGCTTGTCTGCATTATTTAACGTTATACAGCTAGAAGTTACTCCTTGGATTTTAAGTATCCTGAAAATTTTACCACAGGTAGTCTTTTAGTACTAAGAGAATTTGTATACATACTTTATAAACCTTTTTAAATTTACAGTGCTAATTTGCTTCTCATTCCATAATCATGTTTTATTCTTGGTGGCTTCATACTCCAGGCAGTGCTTTAGAGTGATTTTGCAGTGATCTATGGTGAGGGGCTTCATATTTGGCATGCATCAAAATCACCTGGAGGCCTTGTTAACACAGAGCTTGTTAGGGACCCCATTCCCAGAGCGTCTAATTTAGTAGACACTGATAGGGCAGGAGAATTTGTATTTCTAACAAATTCTCACTTGATGCCGATGGTGCTTTTTGGGGGGGGTCCCATTTTGAGAACCACTGCTCAATCATTCTTATAAAGTATTGCCTTGCCTTTTTGAAAGAGCTAGGTATGGAAAACAACCACATACTGCTCTTCCAAGCTAGGAAATTAAAGGCTTATGGAGATGTAGTGTTTTGTTTTTGTTTTGTTTTTCCCAGAGCATTTTAGTTATCATTGGTATTTTGAATTCAGTTCCCGTTTGGCCCTTCATCCAATTATTAAAGACTGATTTATTGAGAGTCTTTTTTTTTTTCTTTTTTTTTTTTTGCCAGGTTTCATGTCAGGTAGTTGGTATGCAGGAGGGTGCACAGGTAAGGCTGCAGGCTTTATACAGTTTGTAGTGTTTACAGGAAGCTATGTGACTATTTTGGTCAATGTGTTATCTCAAAGACATGGAAATCCGGTTTTGTTTCAGTTTGCCAAACTCCAGCTTGTGGCCTTGAACAAATCATGTAGCTTGCCTGGATTCCAGGTCTCTCCTCTCAAAAATGAGATTAGCAATACATTCAGTGACTCAAATATTTCTGGAAAAGGATGACATCAGAAGGATAAGGGAGAATACTATAACCTCATTTTTCTCTCACTATCTAGATATAATGGTATGAATGGAAACAGTCACTATTAGAAAAACACAATAATAATTTGTTTGGCATTTGAGTAAGTAGTTGATTAGAATCTTGTTTAATCAGAGTTACTTCTGCTTGGGAACTGATATAGTGGAAGGTATCTGAAATAATTGCCAAACATCACACAAATCAGAAACTTCTACAGCAACCATCTGAATCATCTTGAAGCATGTCTACCATGAAGTCTTTCCTGTCTTTTTTATGAGGATTAACTCTATCTGTTGGCAGCTTTGCGATATCTGAGCACACATATGCTGAGATAAATCAACACCCTATCTCCAGGCAAAGGCAGAACACCTATTTAAGAGATATTTGACAGTTACAAAAAAAAATTCTTTGGTACCTAGATAAATCTAGTGAGTAGTATGTGCCATTTCACTCATTTGGAATGGTATTTGTCTCCTAAGAAGTGGGCAGAATATTGGCTTCAAAGCTGTAAAGATTTGGACTTGAATACTGACTAAGCTACTTTTGACTTTAGTGACATCAGACAAGTTACTCCAACACCTTGAAGCACAGTTTTGTCATCCATAAAATGAGACTAATATAACTTCTGGGATATTATGACAACTGAACATAATAACACATGTAAAACATTGAGCAACACATGTGACATATGGTAGATGTTAAATTTTATTTAAAAATAACTTGTAACCAGAAAACTGTTTCAACTGGATTACAGATAATCACTTTGGACCTAGAAAGGATCATAGTATAAGGACATGGATTGCTGTCAACTGCTTATCCTCTGCTACTGCATGGATAACCTGAGGCAGACAGCAGAATATAGGCTTAGGGAAATATCTTTGTGTTCTCCTGAAAGCAGAGTGTGAGACAAGACCTTGGCTGCCCTAAGAAGTAGGAATTAAGAAGTGGATAAAATGAGACATGGAGGGAAGATAGGCCAATATTCTCAATATCCTGGTGTGTTTTTGAGGTTGCCACTGTAGATATTGGGGACTAATTCCCCAGGATCTCCTAAGAATTATGGAGAACACTTCCCACAATAAACCAGCTGAGAGAAGAGGTACCAGAAACATGAGGTAAGGCTGGTCCTGGGAGTAGTAACCCACACTTTTGGGTGGAATTTACACATGGATTGAGGGAGTTCCTATAGCCTTGGAGAAGATGCCTAATAGAAAGTGGAAAGATCCTCTAAGCATCCTTTACAAAAGTATTCTACCTATAAAAATGTAGAAAGATGTAGATGAGCCTGAACTGCAGCTAAAGTCAGATGTTGGCTGAAGGACTGATGTGGGAGAAGTGGAGGCACTTACTGCATGAAGTTAAGGTAGCTTTGCTTAGAATTATATAGGGTCAGCATTTTTCACAATGATATGGCTACAATAAATAGGTCCACCCTCTTTTCTGTCTAAAATTTCCCAAAGTCACATTCATATCAACGAGTACTGCCTTATTTGAAGCATAAACTAAAATAAAAGTGTATACATGACTTCATACATTTTAAAGTACAGGCATAATGTCCTAGGCATAATGACCATGCTAATAGACATTTGGTTTTGGATAATGTAGTCCTTAGACTACCTATACCAGAATTTCCAGTAAGTCTTACTACATTAAAATCTCTCAGGACAAGATACCTTCTTTATTAAGCTCTTATTGGGAGTCTGGGAATCATTATGCTATCTTCTTTTGAGCTTTGGGTTCTCTAATTTCTTTTATGTTCATTGTCTTACAATTTTCTTCTTAATCCCTTACTTGGACGTAGAATAGAATTTGAGTTTTTTTCTCCACTCTTTTGGTGAAGGTATGGGGAAATCATTCCAGGACAACTTGTTTTGGTTATATTGTGTGCAGAGTGTGGATTAGAGATTATTTCATCTGCCACTTCGACGTGATTAAACATATCCACCTCAGTGTAGCCCCTGCATACCTTAGAATCATCCCATCTACCAGGTACAACAGGGACAGTAAAGTTGACTATATCATTAGAGGAAACAGAGGTTCATAACACTTAAATGTTTTATTTCAGTGCAGGTACCAAAGCATAGCTTGAGCTGAGATTAGAGCCTCATACAACGCCCTAATATTGTTGAAGCATCAGCTGCTTGCCTGGAAAACTGGCATGGTAAATGGCTCATAGGTTTGTTGTTTCGTCTTTAAAAGGAGATAACAACCAAACACATTTTTCAAAACACTCTTTTCTCAGACCAACTATAGTTTTCCTTTCAGACATTTTATAAAAGTACTAAATCTTATTGAGCATATAGACAGTGATATCTGGACACAAAGAAGTGATTTAAGAATAAAAAAAACACTTCAGTGTAGGATTTACTTTCTTGTCAGCTGGTGTCACTAGCCAGTTTCATGTAGGATTTCTAAAAAAATTTTTTTTCATATATTTTGTACATTTGCAGGGTGGGCAAAAGTATGAACTGTGACTTCCAAATTCTCTTTTATTAAGTGCCCTCAGAATGTCCTTCTATCACTCCAGGTTCTCAGGACTCAAACAAGTTTGCTAATAAGATCAGAGTGAAAACTTTATTAAATACTGGTTCATTGCAGATTTTATGGTTTTATTATACAGTTTGATGGTACTATCTTAAGACTCATTGAATAGCTCCCTGAATTCCATGCTTTTGATAGGTTCTCTTTCCAAAAGGGCATCACTATAATGGCAATGTAATGGCAACAGGAGAACTTAATGATTTCAGAACATTATATTTTATAACCATTACCTATAATAGATAAGACAGGGAATGTTTAGAATTTATTATGTCATAAATGGGTAATCAAATATTTGGGTGGTGGAATAGATTGTATAAGTGAGATGAAAGCTGTTGGA
Organism: Cryptoprocta ferox; assembly: GCA_028646485.1. NCBI lineage: Eukaryota > Metazoa > Chordata > Mammalia > Carnivora > Eupleridae > Cryptoprocta > Cryptoprocta ferox. The sequence goes on from CM053573.1 coordinate 47,027,562, forward strand.
GCTGAAATTCTTGGGTATTTTTTGGGGTGTACATGTGGGTGGGTGAGGGGGTATAAATGACAGCAAACCATTACTTTTTGAGTTCATATACCTGATAACTATAGTTTTTCTACATTTCCTTTCACAGTCAGACTATGAGCAACTACTTCTCTCTGCCTTGATTTCCTTATCTATAAAACAAAGATAATATTGATAAATAATAATTTTATAGGATGAAGGCAAACACATACACACATATATATATGTACATTCTGCCTGACATCACACTGTTACAGAGTCTGCATAATCATTTAGAGGTAATTTGGTAAAATTTCACACACAATGCTAACAATATTTGCCATTTTACTAGTTTATGAAAAATTTGATTAGAGGGGATATTGCTAAATAAACAATTGGAACTGCATCAAACTAAAAAGTTTTGCACAGTGAAGGAAAATCTCCAAAATGAAAAGGCAACCTACCAAATGGGAGAAGATATTTGTAAATTATAAAACCTATAAGGGGTTAATATCCAAAATATATAAAGAACTCATACAATTCAACAACAAAAATAACCCCAAATAATCCAATTAAAAATGGGTAGATGAATGAATAGATATTTTCCCAAAGACCTACAGATGGTCAACAGACACATGAAAAGATACTCACCACTAATCACCAGGGAAATACAATTAAAACCACAATGAGATATCACTTCACCTCAGTCAGAATGACAAGTATCAAAAAGACAAAGCTAACAAGTGTTGATGAGGCTGTGGAGAAAAAGGAAGAAACTCTTGTGCATTATTGGTGGGAAATTAAATTGGTACAGCAATTATGGAAAATAATATGGAATTTCCTCAAAAAATTAAAAATAGAAATACCAAGCAGAAACAGACTCATAAATACAGAGAATAAGCTGACAGTTGCCAGAGAGAAGGAGGTGGCAGAATGAGCAAAATGGGTGAGGAAGAGTGGGAGATACAGTCTTCCACTTATGGGATAAATGAGTCATGGGCATGAAGGGTACAGAATAGGAGAGATAGTCAATGTTATTGTAATAGTGTTGAATGGTGACAGAGTGTAGCTACACTTGTGGTGAGCATAGCATAATATATAGACTTTGTCAAATCACCGTACACCTGAAACTAGTGTAACATTGTGTGTCAACTATCCTTCAATTAAAAAAAATAGTATGCCGTATGATCTAGTAATTCCATTTCTAGGTATTTACCCAAAGAAAATGAAAGACACTAATTCAAAATGATATATGCACCTTTATATTTATTGCAGCATTATTTACAGTAACAAAGATAGGGAAACAACCTAAGTGAATGAATAAAGAAGATATGGTGTATATACACAGTGAAATATTACTCACTCATAAAAAAGAAATGAAATCTTGCTATTCGTGACAACATGGATGGACCTAGAGGGTATTGTGCGAAGTGAAATAAATCAGACAGAAAAAGACTAATACCATATAATTTCACTTACATGTAGAATCTAAAAAGCAAAACAAAACAAAAACAGAAAAAATAAATACAGAGAACAAACTAGTGGTTACCAGAGAGGAGGGAATGGGGAGTTAGGTGAAGCAGGTGAACAGAATTAAGACGTGCAAATTTCCATTTATAAAAGGAATAAATCATGGGGATTAAAAATACAGTATAGAGAATAGTCGATAAGATTGTATTAATATTGTATGGTAACATTAACTATAGTTATCATGGTGAGCATGTCAGAATGTATATAAAGGTGAAATCACTATGTCGTATACCTGAAATTAATATAATATTGTATTTTGACTGTACTTCAATTAAAATTTTCAAAAAGGGGGATATTATTATATAGAGGCTAAATACAATGAGTTATAATATCATTAAAAATAAAAAATATAGCTTATAGCTGAAACATACATAGTGCTTACTATGGGCCAAACCCTATAAATGTTTGACATATAAATTGATTTGTTCATCACAGACCCATTATGAAGTAGTTTTATTATCATTTTTATTTTACATATGAGGAAACTAAGGCAGAAAGTAATGATTGCCTCAGTGGCAGTGGGAAGAGAGGCAGAAAAAATATAATTATTTTGTATATTAACTTAAAAAGCAGAAATTTGTAATTATTTATTGTAGTTCAAGGAATCCCTCCGTAATCTCTTCAGGCAACATACTATGGCAGCCAAGTAAAATTATGTGGGGTTCATAGAGACAACCCTGAAACATATTAAAGAAGAGAAGTCATTTGCTATGTTCCTTAAGACAAAGAAGTATCTAATCTATTTTAAAATTATTTTCCCCTAAAATAAAATTTTCAAGTTTTGAACACTAAAATAAAACAAATTCTTTTTCATGGCTCAAAATATAAAGAAAACATCTCCTTAATTTTGCCCAGAGTAAAAAAATGATATTTGTTATAACTTTCATAGGTTAAAAAAAAAAAGTGAAAACAAAGAACAGCAACCACACACACGCGAGCATGCGCACACACACACACGATTTATTGAAATTTAAGCAGGTTGTCTGGAATATCCTGTTTCTAATTTATTTTAATTTTTTTGTTTATTGATTTTTGAAAGAGAGAGAGAGAGAGAGAGAGCGCTAGCAGGGAAGGAGCAGAGAGAGAGGGAGACACAGAAACCAAAGCAGGCTCCAGGCTCTGAGCTGCCAGCACAAGCCCCACATGGGGCTCAAACTCACAAACCTTGAGATCATAACCCAAGTCAATGTCAGATGCTTAACCTACTGAGCCACCCGAGCGCCCCAAGGAACCCCCTGCTTCTAAAACAGGGGTTTTAAGCCCAGTAAAATTTCTCCTTTGTTTTTCAGCCTTCTATACTATATTAGAGCCCTATTGCTTTGCATCTAGCATACTACAGCCATCCAATCCTGTTTCTGTTCATAATGCTATGAGATAATTCATTTGTTTATTTAGATTAATATTCACTTTCTTCAAGTTGATGAATAGAAATTTGATATTTTGGAATTCATCTGATCTACTGATGCTGAGCATAAGAGGAGACACAAGAATATACCAAGGATGATTTTTAAAGCAAAGACCATTTACGCTTCTGAAATCAGGCTTGATGCCGGTTCTCTCAGACTTCTTGATTATAATCTGACCCTATTAAAAAAATGGAAATTTTATTACATTGAAACTTAAAAATTTCTGTTTAACAAAAGTAACCATAGAGAAGTATATGGAAAGGTAATCAGGAGAAGGTATTTGCAATATCAAAATAAGGTATGAGATGTATAGGTGTCAAGAATGTTTAAGGACCATTTTTAGCAGTAAGTTATTACAGTGAAGAGAGAACTTAGAAAATGAACAGTAATTCAGAAAGTTGGAAATCAGAAAGACTAGGAAGCAGCTGGGTGGCTCAGTCGGCTAAGTGTCTCACTGGTTCAGGTCACGGTCTCATGGTCACGGGTTTGAGCTCTGTGTCGGGCTCCGTGCTTAGAGCTCAGAGCCTGGATCCTGCTTCACATTCTATGTCTACCGTTCTCCCTTCTCCTCTCCTGCTAGCACTCTGTCTCTCTCTGTCTCAAAAATAAACAAAAAATTGTTTATTTCAAGAGATGTTTATTCTCATCATTCATCAGGAAAATGCAAGTTAAAGAACACTTTGCATTCTCCAGAATGGCACAAACTAGAAGTCACATAATATCTAAGCCTAGTGAGGATATGGGACAATGGGAGCCTAAGTGCATGACTGCTGGGGGTATAAATATTGTGGAACAGTTTGGCAGTATCTAGTGAAATTATGTTGCCTGTGATCCAGCAGTCTCATTTCTGGGTATATTCTTTCAAAAATGAATACATGTTGTGAGATGTTTATATCCGCACTGGAGTGATAGCAAAAATTGGAGGGGATGCATCAACTATCACCACATAAAAATAGGGGAAAAAATAGAATGGTATTAGAAGCACAACATAATTTAAATAAACACTCACCTGCAATACTACAATATGGTTTCAAGCATATAACACTATGCAAAAAATACTTGAAAGATAGATGGGAGGAACCTATATGACATACACTACAAAGTGCTTTTTTAAAAACATTTATTTATTTATTTGACGGGGGGGGGGGCAGAGAGAGAGAACACACGTGCATGCAAGTGGGGGAGGAGAAGAGAGAGAGAGGGAGGCAGAATCCCAAGCAGGCCCAGCGCTGTCAGCACAGAGCCTGACGCAGGGCTCAAATTCACAACTGTGAGATCATGACTTGAGCCAAAATGAAGAGTCGGAAGCTCAACCGACTGAGCCCCCCAGGAGCCCTGATCAATATGTGTTTTAACAGGGCAGTAGAAACATTAATGAAGGCTATAAGGACCAGGCAATATACAATTTATCTTAACAGAATACTAAAAAGTGCTTTTTTGAGAGTAGGGGCTTCCAAACTAAACAAAAACATATTTAGTAAAAGAAAAGCAGATGATCATTATCCAACTCAATTATGGGATGAGAATTCATTCTCAATTCTGTACATGAGTTTCTGTACACTCAATTCTGTACATGAGTTTCAAAAAAGTAAACAAATAAGCAAAATCCCTCTACAGTATAATATTCTCAGTTCATGCAATTTTTGTGTGGATAGGTATGGTGGGCTAAAGTTGGGGAGGGTTTTGGAAATAAAAGGACGAATTTCTGTGGTCTGTAAAAGCCTAGTCTGAAGACTTTTGGTGCTATTCGAGTGGCTTTCCAGCCTCTGGATGAGTGTTACTGGCTTCAAAAAAATATTAAAATCTTCCAAAGTACTGAACTAAGATTGGTCTATTTAAACCTTCTATTACTGTAGTGACTCCAGCTGCCATGATTTTTGATGAGTAACCATCATCACATGGTACAATGCAAAGCTCCTTTTGGATGATACACTTAATGTGAGAAAGAGGGTGGGCATAGTATTGGCCACCAAATGTATTAGAGGCTGATTACAGTCACAGGTTACCGGATGTGTAATTAAATACAGGGAGTTTGTTTGTTTGTTTGTTTTTAAAGAATAAAATACTGCTATATAGTTTATTTTCTACCGGGTTTGCTATTGATCATGGCACTTTAAGTTCTAATTTAAAAATGGGTGAACTTAGCAAGTAAAGTAAGCTTAATAAGCATATCTTGTAAAGAGAGAAAAATATATTTCTAAAGCACTCCATGAACAAATTCAAACAGTAATTATATAATATATTCATTAAGATATTAATATATTAAAATCTTAATAGATTAGAATTGACATTTTAAATGAAAGTTGTTTTTATTTTTATGAAGGCAAATTTAATGTTTTTTATTAGAATAGAAAACAATTATAACTTTTTAATTAATTTTTTAAAATTTACATCCAAGTTAGCACAAATTTAATTTATGATTGAGAAGCAATGGAAGAGAAATATATACATCATGTTGAAACTTTACATGTTTGGTAATTGTGAAAAGATTCTACATAGGAATGGTATTCACAAGAAATTTTTTTAAAGAAATGCAGTTGAAAAAAAAGCTAACATTGAATTACCTAAAAAGACAAGATTTATGATGCTATGATATATAAGACTAGTTATGAACTGGTACATAGAATCTTCAGTAAATCAACACTGATGGGACTGACAATAAATACAATCAGTGACTGATAATAGGTTACATGAAACTCTCTTTAGAACAAGTGAATATTATACACTAAAAGAAATGAAGCACTGGCTATAATCCAAGATGAAATAATTATACTTTTAGAACTCATATTAACCTAAGTTCAAAGATGACTGATGATCCTTAATAATTCTAACCATGCAATAGGGCCAACACTTGGCTGCTGGACTGTCAGTCTTCTTTACTCAGCGGTCAAGAATCTTTCAAGATCTTTCAAGCTGTGTATTTTATTTTATTGAATAAAAGAATGAATGTATAAATAAAAGCATGGAGGTGTGACTATATAGGTGAAAAGATGAAAACCATAGGGAAAAATTTAGAATCATCTTAAGTTGAGAAGACATGACTTACCTAGCTATCATTGTAAATTGAAGAATTTAGGCTGCATTGGTATTTGGACATGATTTCAAATTAAAATTTTAGCTACCACTACATATAAAGTTCAGAATCTTACCGAAAATATGAAACCTAAAACCAACACATTTCCTAAGACAGAAGTAACAAACTAAAGGAAAACTGTAGTAAAAGCTGAGAGCCTTGCAGTAGTGTTCTCATAATTTGTAGTCACTTCCAGAAATAAGCTGTGTGAGTGAGGTGAGGATGAGTGTCAGAAGGGGCTGTAGCTAATTTTTTTTTAAATAATGGTACTGGACGCATTTATGACATCTATAAAGGTGTTTTATTTTTGACCAGTGACAGAGGTCAAGGTACAGAACAGATTTGGCTATGCTATCCTGTTTTGGCTAAACATCAAATGGGAGACTTAGTCTCTTATCATTTATGTAATGCAGCAAAGAATATCAATTTGATTTACCTTGCTGCTTTAGATTGAATATTATGAAAAAATGCTGTTGATAAAATGCTTATGAGCCTTAATTTGTATTTCAAATAAGTAGGCAATGACAAACACTCCATGTATAATCTTGCACTCTGAAATGTACATCTAAGGAAACATCCAGGGTAAAGATTTTTTAAAGTATTTTTCTGTGATTTGAAACATAATAAATAATTATGAGGTTTACTTATAAATTTTATTCCTTATCTTGTTTGACTAAGTGTTTAAAAATTCTTGCAAATCATATGTAATAAGGATAAAACAAAATTTTAGATCAGAATAAAATGGAGATGGAAAAATAATAAAGCCATGTAAATTGCAGACCATTTTGTGCACTTGCTACAGATAGATTTTAGAATGACTGTCAGAATGACTATGTTTAATTGTTACAGCAAAAGAAAATATATAAGATTTTTGTTCATTGGATTAAAACCATTTAAAAATCAGGTTAATCTTTAATTACACAGCTTTGTTTAATATTGAAATCTGATAAGAAATTCCCTCATGACCTCAGAAATGGGACATCATAGTTAATGATATCTCTAAACTTGCAGTAAATATCACTGTGTCTGTGTGTACATGTGTTCTAAGTCCATCTATATATTACATATATAGATACATATGAAAAATGTAATATATACATATACATATATATGTATGTAAAATATACATATGTATACATATACACACATGTGTATATGTATACATATGTAAAATGCTGTAATGGAAATTCTATTGGAGGGGACTTGTAAAATTAATTAGTACAGATAGATACTCTGGCCTCTGATAACCTGACTTTTTAATCTGAGGAAATAATTCAGACTCTTTTTACAGGGTTTCTTACCCCAAGAGTTGTATTATCATAGGGATTCCAGTTATGGGATGCAGGGATTTTGTGAACCACCCAAAACTGTATGTAAATATCACATGCACCTTTTTTGCATTTGTTCTACTACCAGTATCATGTAGCATTCTCAAAATCATTTGTACCCTCAAAATTTACAGAACAATTGCATACCGGGTGTTCACTGAATTTAATTATAGCATCTTTTTGCAGAAGTGTGTATAGTTATGCCCTTCAATGATTTGTTATTTAACTGTTCATTTTGTTGTTAGTATTTAAGTGATTTACTATTGATATCAACAGTGTCAGAAATGAGGACTCCTTTAGTTTGTGGTATTTATGATATTTCATTTAAAATGAATCTTTCCTTATAGAGTTTAGCATATGCTTGGAAAGTTTTCATTATCAAAGAGATAGGTTTGTTACAATAAAAGCCACAGATGAATTGTTTATGAACTAATATTTGGATAAGAGTTTTAGTTTTTTAATATTCATATTGTCTCAGTGAAGGAAACCCACTAAATGTATCACTTTATATAAAACCTAGGTTTCTACCCATGTATATCAGCAATATCAAATAATTCTTAGGGAATTAACTGTTTTTTCTCAGCTCAGAGTTTACACTTGCTACTTTGGGGGTGCTGGTGTCTTAATCCACATACAATCCTGGAGGGATTGTGGGATGACAGCTGAGGAGGATGAGGACAATTGCTATCTACGTGTGAGGTAACTGCCCCAGGTGAGGTCACTGCAAATCATCAGGCAAGGCAGAACTTCTGTCACTAGACAGCAGAGGCACTTTTCCTGCTCTTAAAGAGACTTCTTGTGATTTGTGGGTTAAAGTCCTTATATTCATCATAATTCATCCAAATGCCCCATTCCACTTTTGAGAGTCCTAGTCAATCCCTTAAATTTTATGAGATCTGGCAGGGCTGATAAATCCATTTATGTTACAATTTAAGCAACATATAGGAGAAGTTTCTGCTCTGCTTTTCAGTTTCAACAGCTCAACCCATGTCTTCAAGAGATATGATGAGATTCTTTTAGGATGAACATGGGAGCTCACTTTCTTTCTTATTACTTAAGCTAAAAATTTAAAACTTTGAACTTACCTTTTTTCTGTTTTTAAATTAGAAATCTCCAATGCTATCTGAATAGCCACCCTCTTCCACATTTTGTATTACTCAGGCTCATCATAACAATATGTCCCAGCACCCACCTGGTCTGCCAGAGGTGGCCTTCTTTTTTTAATTTTTAATTTTTTTTTTTTGCTTATTTATTTATTTTGAGAAAGAGAGAGAGAGAGAGAGAGAGAGAGAGAGAGAGAGCAGGGGAGGGACAGAGGGAGGTGGAGAGAGAGAGAATCCCAAGCAGGCTGTCAGCACAGAGCCTGATCCAGAGCTCAAACTTGCAAACTGTGAGATCATGAATTGAGCCAAGATCAAGAGTTGGATGCTCAACCAACTGAGCCACCCAGGAACCCCCAGAGGTGGCCTTCAATGACCATTTTGTTCCCCGAAATTACAGGATAATAATTTACCCAACTATTTGGGCACACATCTGTGGATAGTACCGTATTTCCCAACTTTCAAAACAACCAAGTCAGATAAACCAATTCTGTGAGTCATTTTCCTGCAACTTTTCCAGTTATCTAATACTCTCTCAGGCAAAGTTCTAAGTATTTTAAACAAAGAGGGATTTAATTCAGGTAATTTGGTGGTCAAATATCACCATAAGTGTTAGGTTAAGAACAGTTAAAAAAGAATCACTAAACCTTGATTTAAAGATTAAATTATTTTAGTTGCAATCCAGAAGTTGCAACCCAGCTCCTGCTGTTAGGACAATTACCTTTTGTTCATGACCCTGGCCACTAGATCCCAGAACATGATACTTACAAATACTTATGTCTTTTATAAACTGTTTAAGAACTGTAGAAAGATGACTCCTATTTCCATTCCTGCCTTTCAAATCTTGCATAATGTGTACCCAATGGCACACACTAAATTGTATCCAGTACCTTAGCCACGAAGGAGTATGAGAAAAGGCTTTTTAGGCCTTGCAGCACAGGACGGTGCCTGTGCGGGTTTTGTTTTCCTCAGCCTTTTCAGTATACTTTACATAGTTGACTCTTTCTTTCTTCCTTTTTTTTCTTTCTTTCTTTCTTTCTTTCTTTCTTTCTTTCTTTCTTTCTTTCTTTCTTTCTCTCTTTCTTTCTCTTTCTTTCTTTCTTTCTTTCCTTCTTCTTTCTTTCTTTTAAATGTTTATTTTTGAGAGAGAGAGAGAGAGAAAGAGCAAGCGTGAGCAAGGGAGGGGAAGAGAGAAGGAGACAGGATCCGAAGTAGGCTCCAAACTGTGAGCACAGCCCGATGGGAGGCTGGAACTCACCATCAGGAGACCATGACTTGAGTCAAAATCAAGAGTTAGCCACTTAAAGGGCTGAGCCACCCAGGTGCCCTGATTTTTTTCTTTCTTAAAGAACTTCTCTTGCTTTCCATATAATGGTACTTTTTTCTGTTTTTTTTTTCTTTTCATACATTACCTGCTATCTTTAAGGACCCTTTTCTGAATGAAGTAAGAAAAATGGGAACAGATGAATAGGTCCATTATCTCCGATATGATAGCCCAGAAGACTTCTCTGAATAGGCACCATTTAAATGGAGACTAGAATTCTGTGTGTGCGCGTATGTGCATGTGGAAGTACAGAAAGGTGGGGTAGTTTTTAGGCATAAAACCAACTTTTGTTTTTCCTTCCTTTCTCCTTTCTCTCTCTTCTGTGGCAACTGTGAAGACCATGTGCTGAAGGTGGCAGCATCACAAGATGGAATTCCTTGGCATCTTTGTTTAACTTCCTCAGAGGAGGCCACAAAAAAGACAGCAACCCTATTATGAAGAACTGTACTGATTTTTTTATGAAAAATAATTTTCACTTTGTTCTTAGCCACAAAATAAAAGAGAACATTTAGCCTGTTGGTTCCATGAAGATTTGGGGTTTGTCAGAAAGTAGGGCTAGAAGGAGAGAAGAAAAATGTGGGCATATCCTATAAAGTAATTATCAGGATGGGCAATGAAGTTTAGGTTGGATAAGAACAGAGGGCATTGAGGGGCACCTGGGTGGCTCAGTTGGTTAAGCATCCCACTTTTGACATCGGCTCAGGGCATGATCTCACAGTTCGTGAGTTTGAGCCCTTCATCGGGTTCTGTGCTGATAGCATGGAGCCTGCTTGAGATTTTCACTCTTTCCCTCTCATTCTCTGCCACCACCACCTCCATCTGTCTGTCTCTCTTTCAAAATAAATAAACAAAAAAATAACAGATGGAATTGATGGACAGTTAGGAAGGGATGGTTTCAATATATTTACAACATTGACAAGTACAAAGATTGTGAAGGTATTTGAACAAGTGAGAAAAGTATGGAATGCTATTTTATTTATTTATTTATTTATTTATTTATTTAACATTTATTCATTTTTGAGAGACAAAGAGGGACAGAGAACAAGCATGGTTGGGGCAGAGAAAGGGAGACAGAGAATCCGAAGACAGGCTCCAGGCTCTGAGCTGTCAGCACAGAGCCTGAGGTGGGGCTGGAACTGCGAGATCATGACCTGAACCGAAGTCAGATGCTTAACCTACTGAACCACCCAGACACCTCGGGAATTCTATTTTAAGGTGTATTTTTGATATCAAGAATTGATGGGATGTTCATTTTTGATCTCAAGATTGAGGGTGTGGTCATAGAAGTGAAAGATTGAGGAGATAAAAGGTCAACAAACTGAGAGACCAAAGGCTTATGGAGCACCATTTGAAAGACATTTAATTTACCCATTGCAATATTTTAAATATTCTAGTTTTGTTAATAGATGAAGCCAAAACTTCAAGAAAAACTGGAACTGCAGTACTGGAATTCTCCGGACCCTTTTTTCTTTACATTTTACAGAATTCACTTCAGTGAGGCAAAAATGGTGTTGCATATAAAAACATGACTTATTGGTGTCAGACTGTTCACCTTCTGTTTCTGGTTTAATAACTCACTTGTTAGGGGGAACTTGGCAGCTGGCTCACTCTTAAAAACTATTTTAAAAACTATTTTTTTTTCTGATGAAAAAAATCTGAAGATTAAATAAAGTCAATGATTTTGAATGTCTTGGCTATTAAATTATTGTCATTATTGTAAAATATGGCTTCTAACTTTGCTTGATGATCTGGCATTAAAATTCACTACAAAGAGGTACCTGGCTGGCTCAGTTTGTTAAGTGTCTGACTGGTTTTGGCTCAGGTTATGATCTCATGGCTTCATGGGTTCAAGTCCTGCATCCAGCTCTGAACTGGCAGCACAAAGCTTGCTTGGGATTCTCCTGCTTCTCTCTCCTCTCTCTCTGCACCTCCCCCACTCATGCTGTCTCTGTCTCTCTTGAAATAAACAAACCTTAAAAAAATACCCTCTACTAGACTTACTGTAGGGCTATTGGTGAGGACAGTATCCGTGATATCATTTCTTGTTACTCATGTACCTCCTTACCTTACACACAAAAAAACAAAAACAAGAACAGAAAAAACCTTCTTGATTAAAATGTCAGGAGAAATTTGCTTCCACTGAGAAGCTGTTTGTGTATTTTCAAATTCTCCACAAATCATGTTAATGGATGATTAATCCCTTTTAGCTTTGGAGACTAGGTAATTAGAGTCAAAAGTATGGCTTATCTTTAATATAGGAAAGAGTTCTATGAATACCATAACCATACCCTCTTCCCTCCATTAATTATAACATTTTAATTTATATTTAACATTTGTTCAGTTTTTATTTTGCAGTTCCTTTACGTGTGTATGTGTGTGTGTGTTGGTGTGAAATCCTCAATATCTTCAATTCTGAAGCCACAAACTGTTGAAGAAAAACAGAGGTCTGGAAGAAGATTTCTGCTGTTATAGAGAGTTTTTTTTTTTCTTCTAATAGTGAAGGGTTTTCCATTTTGGAACTAGGATGAAGCAATTCTCCTTTTGTGAGGTGCAACCTGAGCCTGTGTTCTAATATACCTTTTAATACAAGGCTTATTTTGATATAAAAGTTTTCTTGTGTATCATCTATTGACTTTATTTCTTAATTTAGTCCAATCTATGTTATTATTATTATATCCTTACATTGCGACTTCTAGAGTCTAATGAGAGTTTAGAGCTCTTTCCTCAGTTACATTTGTATGGATAGGTTAGTGAAATGAAAAAAGATGAGGTATTATTTCCTATTATACCATTGAATCAAACAGATATCATTTTAATAATGTCCTATTTCCATCCCTGACAAATGGAGCTTGCTGCACTGTGACTGAGACACCACGTTAAGTAGGACAGCCATGAGCATCTTTGAGAAATTGCTCAGAGTTTAAATGTTTCTTACTTTTCATACCGGCAAATGATTTCATCTTTGACCTGTAATTTGACATTCTAAGCATAGGATGTTCTGTGTTTTAGTATCCAGTGTGATTAAGCCAATTGGATTTCATCCAATCTCCCACTTATGTTGACAAAGGGAAGGCTGAGGGCACATCATTGAATTTCAATCTGCTTAACTTTCAACAAAGGCAAATACACAAAAAAACAAATGAAGGAAATGCAGTTGCTATTAGTCCTGACAATAGCTCTGCGAAGTCTGGAACATGATTAACCAGATAGCATATTCATAAACAGTTCTCTTCTGGATGGATTTTTATTTGATTTTAGGAGATATTTGTTATATAACTACTGTGTGGAAAATGTTAGGTTCTTAAATGACAGAGGAAATGAAAGCAAAATTGTTCAGGCTTTAAGGAGTAGCTCTGTATTGCAGAGTATGGACCAAGTTCAGAGAAAAAAAAAATGTGTTCCTTATAATGTGTACCCAATGAAGCAGCTTTTTAGAAATTTATAAGTAATAGAAAACTACAGGTGTATAACAATTGGCACTAAGTTAACTTTAGAAAGTAAGAGGTCAAGAGCTGAGGAAATCTATGTCAGGTTCAAAATCCCAACTTATTTGCTTGATATTTGAGTTCTTCAAAATTTGCCCCTATTTTACATTATTCAGTCTGATTTTCCACTGTGCTTACACACAGATTCTGCTTTATTTAGGCTGATATCATTTGATTTATTTTCTAAAAATATGTTGAAATCAAGCAACAAAATTAATGGTGAGGTATTCCATGTTCATTGATAGGAAGACTCAATATTAGGATGCCAATTCTTCCCAACTCAATCTGTAATTTATTGCAAGTCCAATAAAATTTTGGCAAGTTACTTTTTGGATATTGACAAACTGATTCTAAAGTTTAAATGGAGAGGTAGAAGATCCAGAATAGCCAACTTGGTGTTGAAAGAGAATAAAGTTGGAGGGCTTCTATATAACTTCAAGACATATTATAAAGGTACAGTAATTAAAGCAGCCTTGTATTAGGAAAGGAATACACAAATAAATCAATGAAACAGAATAGAGAGTTCAGAAACAGACCTCCATAAATATAGTCATCTGATCTTTGACAAAGGAGCAAAAGCAACACATTAGAGAAAAAACCTTTTCAGCAAAAAATTCTGGAATCATTAGACATCCATATTAAAAAAAAAGAATGTAGACATAGATATTACACCTTTCATAAAAATTGACTCAAAATTACAGACCTAAATGAAAAGGAAAAATTATAAAACTAGAAGATGACATAGGAGAAAGCCTAGGTGACTGGGTTTGGTGATGATTTTGGAGATACCACACCAAAGACAAGATCCAGGAAGGAAGAATTAACAAGCTGGACTTCATTAAAATTAAACATTTCTGGTTGGTAAAAGATATTGTTTAGAGAATAAAAAGACTCATCACTGAGTCTACAAAGATATCTACAAAAGACATATTTCCTGAAAGACTGTTACTCAAAATATACAAAAACTCTTAAAACTCAACAATAAGAAAATAATCAACTCAATGAACAATTAGGCCAAAGACTTTAACAAACATCTACTGAAAAAGATGTACTGATACTATATAAGCATATGAAAAGATGCTGTACACCATAGGTCATCGGAGAAATGCAAATTAAAACAACAGTGTGATACCACTACATTCCTATCTGAATGGCCAAAAACCAGAACAATGAAAACCTCAAATGCTGGCAAAGATATGGAAAAGGAACTCTCTTCGTTGCTGGTGGAAATGCAAATAGCATAGCCAACTTTGAACAATAGTTTGGCAGTTTCTCACAAAACTAAATATACTCTTTTGATATGATCCAACAGTAGTGCTTCTTGGTATTTACCCAAAGAAGTTGAAAACTTATGTCCACACAAAAAACCTGTACAAGGATGTTTATAGTGATGTATTTATCATGGCCAAAACTTGGACGCAACCAAGAAAACCTTCAGTAAGTGAATGGATAAGTAAACTGTGACACATCCAGTCAATTCATATAATCCAAGGGTATGATTCAGCACTAAAAAGAAATGAGCTATAAAATTGTACAAAAAACATGGAGGAACCTTACATATATATTACTAAGTGAAGCAAGAAAGCTAAAAAGGCCAAATGCTACATGACTCTATTTGATATTCTAGAAAAAGCCAAACTATGGGGAAGGTAAAAAGATGAATGGTTGTCAGGGACAAGGGTGGAAGAAGGGATAAACAGACAAAACACAGAGGATTTTTAGGGCAGTAAAATTATTTTATATGATGCTATCATGGTGGATAAATGTCATTATACATTTATAAAAATCCATAGAATGTACAACACCAAGAGTTACCCAAAATGTAAACTGTGGAATTTGGGTGATGACGTGTCAGTATAGGTTCTTCAACTTTAGCACACATACAAAGTAGTACAAGACACTGATAGTGCTGGAGGCTGTAAGTGTGTGGGGCACTCTCTGTATTTTATATTGAATTTTGCTGTGGACCTAAAGCCACTCTAGAAAAAAGTAATGTCTATTTAAAAAGAAAAAGATACAATAGCAAAATAAACTTAAAGTGATAAAAGAAAATGATAAATATATGAGAAGAAATTCATGAACTGGAAAACAATCATTCAATAGAGAAAACAAAGAAAGCCAAAAATTGGTTCTCTATGAAACCTAATTAACCCATGGCAAGACTTATTAAAATATAGCAGAAATACAAAATATCAGTGTAAGGAATGCCAAAGAAGACAGGTACACTGACAGTCATTGCAAAGAGAATGCGACTATTAAAGCAAGCTTACATGAATAAATTTTAAAAAATTAGATGAAATGGACAATTCCTAGAGAAGTACAACTCAGCAGAATTATCATAATGAAGATTTTTTTTTTTAAATCCTATTCTTTGAAGGAAATTTAATCCGCAATGAAAGCTTTTCCTCAAAGAAATCCCTAACCCACATACTTTTCAGTTGTGGTGGTGTCTGTTAAGCTCAGGAAATCTTTCCTCAGTTGTATCCCCTCTACCAAAAATTCCATCAAAGGCATTCTTCATTTCTTTTGCAGTACTTTTGTTTTGTTTTGTTTTGTTTTGTTTATCTCTAACATTTAGTTTTGGTTCTTTGTTAGAATTTCCATCTCTTTGTTTACCTTGTCTATCTGTTTTTCTTTATTGTACTTTATTCACTGGAGCCAACTTACATTGTTTTATTTTTTCTTATTTTTTAAAGTTTATTTGTTTATTTTGAGAGAGAGAGAGACAGAGAGAGAGAGAGAGAGAGAGAGAATCTCAAGCAGGCTACACATGGTCAGTGTGGAGCCAGATGTAGGGCTTGAACCGATGAACAGTGAGATCAGGACCTGAGCTGAAATCAGGAGTCGGACGCTTAACTGACAGAACCACCCATGTGCCTCCCACCGCCATTCACATTGTTTTACATTGCTGGTCTGACAGTTCCCACATCCATGCCATATCTTAGTCTCATTCTGATGCTTGTTATTTCTCTTTAAACTTTGGTGTTTGAGTTTTGGTATGTCTTGTAATTTTTTCTTAGTAGCTGAACATGATGTACTGAGTAAAAAGAACTGCTGTAATTAGGCCTTTTGTGGAAAGGAATGGGTAAAGGGAAATGTTCCATAGTCTTATAAGTAGGTCTCATTTAAAAAAAATTTTTTTTTAAGTTTATTTATGTATTTTGAGAGAAAAGGAGACAGAGAGAGAGAGAGAGAGAGAGCAGGGCAGGGGCAGAGAGAGGGAGAGGGAGAGAATCCCAAGCAGGCTTCGTGCTGTCAGAGCAGATGTGGGGGGTCGAACCCATGAACCATGAGATCATGACCTGAGCCAAAACTAAGCATCAGACGCTTATCTGACTGAGCCACCCAGGTGTCCTGATCTCAGTCTTTTAGTGACGCTGAACCACTGAACTGTGAACTCCACACATTCTGAGCTGCTTCTCAGTTTTGTCTCCCTCCATTGGGGCAGGATGGCAAGAGTGGGCCGGAGTTGGGCATATCCCTTCTTCCATATGGAAAAGTAGGGGGCCTGGAGTCAGGTTTTCTCTTCCCCCAGGTCAATTAAGTTTTGATTAACCCTAGCTGGTTAGGCTCTCATGAAATAGTTTCACCTGATGGCAGACATTTTAAAGAAGCCCATGCTCTGGTGTATTTCAAAAGATTCCTTTTTCTCTCCCTCCGTGCGAAGCACTGGAGGATTTTTCTCTGCTTTTCCCTACGAGAACCTGGTCCAGCTCAAGCAGGAAAGACACCAAAAGGTGTGTGAATCCCCTTATATTAAGTCACAGATGGTCTTTTTATTTCCGTGTTGTGTTTTCCCTTTTTACATATAACCTGAGATGCAGGTAAGTTTTGTTTCCTATTTCTATTACATGAAGGATTTCCGTTAGCGTGTTGTAGTAAGTAGTATCAAATTCTCTGTTTTTGTCTGCAGAGGTTGTTATTGAGCTTTTTTTTTTGAAAAATATTTTCACTTGTTACAGATTTCTTGGGTTGAAGGTTTTCTTTCAGAACTTGAAAGATGCCATTCAGTTGTCTTTTGGCTTGCATAAAAATTGAGCTGAGTGTGAGTTTCATTGTAGCTGTTCCTATCCTTAGTGCTTTTTCTAATTCAAATTCCTTTAGCGTTACCTTATGCCTCGGGTACAACTTAGATTGACAGAGGGATTTTTCTCCATATTCTTCTTCTGTGATTAGATTCAGACATCCCCTATGCGCTTCCACATCAGAATAGGTCTCTCTCCACGCCCTCACCCTAGGAACAGACAGCAGCATCTTCCTAGGGGGTGCAGAGGAGCCTGGTGGTGGCTACAGGGAGGGCATTCTCTGTTGTGCTGGTTGGATTTTGTCTTAGTCTGGCTTGGCGTTCCTGGCTTTTGGGGATGGGGCTTTCTCTGTGGCCCTGTTAGATGCTCCTTCTGCCAGATGTAGGATATCTCAGCCTGTGTCTGGAGAGCTGCTAACCCTCCTTTCAAGGTTAGGAAGAAGTTTTATTTTTGTTTTGTTTGTTTTTGTTTTTTAATTTCCCTAGCTGCAGACGTTTGCTTCCCCGTGCCGCCCCTCCAGTGGCTCAATAATTTTTTTTTTCTCTGTAGAGAAGTTTCCAGGTAGAACTCTGTGCTTTCCTGTAGTAGTAGCTGCTTTTCTTGTTGAGGCTTGTACCACAAATGGGTACAAGCAGTCTCTCACTCTTCCCAAAATTGTTATTTTTACCTGTGGGTAAAAGTCTGAGATTGAGTATAAAACTGGGGTCTGTGGCTCTTAAGAGTTCTATAGTCTCACACTATCTCACACTTGTTCTTTAGCAATTTATTTACAAACTTTATCTGAGATTTTCTTAATGGCTTATAGGACAGCCCAGTTTTCCTTCGCTGTCCTGCCCCAGAAAGTCACCACTCACATTGCCTTGATGGTTCCTGCCTTTTCTTAGGTTTTAGCCTATTTGTTTCCTTTGTGACCTCAGCTATCTGATTCGGTACCAACAAAGTATAACTTTGTAGACTACTTGTCTTTTTCTTGTCTGAGAGGGAGCAATGCCTTTTCTCCCTTTCTTTACACTAATTAGAAGTTGCTTTCGGGGGAAGAATGTCAGGTAAAAACCATTAAATCTGGCGCCTGCTTCATATAACAAAGTTGCTCACACTTGGGTTGGGCTATTGAGATTATTACTTCTATTACCAATTGTATCGCCATCTCCCTTTGAAAACTTTGTTTTTAAAAAGGCCAGAGCAGAAATTGTCTATGACCAAAGTATGTATGTAACATATTGTGAATGTGATGCCTCTGGCATATCATTAAACTGTAGGCTTTGCATTGCTATTTATTTAAATTTTTACTAGTAGAGTAACAGATTAAATGGATGTTCATATATATATATATATATATATATATGCAGAAATATCAGAAATTATAAAAATGGCTATTTTAACATAATCTCACAGTAAGAAAGCTGATTTTATTACCTGTTCTTTTAAAATTTTGGAAATTTTATTTATCTAGGAAACACTGCAAAATTGGAGTACAATGCTTCCTTAGATAATCAAGCACTTAATTTGAGTTACTCAGAATTATTAATTCTAATGTATTATATCATTTCCATTAAATTTCATTTCATCACTCTTGCCATTATCACATTTTACTTAATCAGTGTAAAAAATACTCAAAGCATAGTGTATATAAAAGACATTAACACACTCTTGACTTGCAATAAATAGGGTAACAGCCTAATGCACTCAGAAGAATATTTTTTCAAAGGGGTTATGAGTAGTAGATAAGAAGTGATCTGTATTTACAGTTAGTTCAAAACAGTAGAAGCAGAGTGACACTGCAAACTATAAATAATGGCTGTTTATCATGAATGTATTAGGGCCCGACATTTATCTTCTTATATTGTCATTGTTAATAACTGGATGAAGAACTAGGAGTAATGTAAAATCAGTTTAACCATGTGACCTTTATTTTTGAGTTAGATGTTCGTTAATTTCATAAAAGTTAATTGAGTAGCTATTATATGGCAAGTGCTGGATTGGATTAAAGGAACTGTGGATTTAGCATCAGGCATCAAGAAGAATGAAATCTTGCCATTTGCAACTGAAGGTATTATGCTAAGTGAGATAAGTCAGAGAAACACAAATACTATACTATATGGTTTCACTCATAGAATTTAAGAAAAAAAACAGATGAACATATTGGTAATGGGGTGGGGGGAGGAGAGAGGGAAATAAACCATAAGAGACTCTTAACTATAAAGAACAAACAGGGTTGATAGAGGGACGTGGGTGGGGGATGGCTAGATGGGGGATAGGTATGAAGGAGGGCACTTAGGATGAGCTCTGGGTGTTGTATGTAAGTGATGAATCACTGAATTCTACTCTTGAAACCAATATTACACTATATGTTGGCTAACTACAATTTAAAAAAAAAGAACAAGCTTTGCTTTATGTATAACTCTCCACTTTTTTCAACCAAAATTTAAATTTCTTATTGTACCTTTTTTATATTAACTTTCCCGATAAGAACTTCAGTGGTGGCTTCAGTTTGCACGTAGTTAAGAAGGTTTAGCAGTTGACTGCAAATTCAACCATTATATAATTTCTCTATCACACATAATGCTTTTTTGTTTTTGTTTGAACTATTAAAGTAATGCACATGTATTTTCATTAAGGTTGTCAATAAAACTGAAGAATTAAAATAGAACATGAAACATTTGGTTCATATTTAAGAGACGTCTTCTGCAAAGTGTCATTCACTGATTTTTTTCTCTTTTTGGATGTAAGATACTTGTGTGTCTCTTCTCAGCATTCTTTATGCATGAGACAATATTAGATTCTTGGCATTCTTAGCAACATAAAGAACAGGAATTTCTTTGTGTTGCTTTTACATTGTATTGGTTATTGGGTGTCCTTTGGTGCACTGGAGCAGATCTTATTGGCTTTGTGAAAGCCAACTGTTAAATTTTCAGGAGTTTTGAGACCATTGGTTATTTAACAATTGGTGGCTTAACGCTGGTGGCTTAAAATCTGACACAGTGGAGTATATTATGACAATGGAGGCATTTTATTGTATTTTGGGGTCCCCAATACCATCCCCATGTTAAGAGATTTCCTAGAATGACTCATGAGACTTAAATCTTAGGAGTAAAACTATATTACCTAGAAGTGGTAAGGTTAGAGCTGAATCATAATGGAAAAAGAGGAAAGTAGAGTGTGGAGAAATCCTTCTGCAGGCTTCCTTAACGTTTCTCCCTCTCATGAAGTGTCACACGAAGCTCATTACTCCTCAGCTATGAAAAGGCAGCAGCATGTATGTAATGTGTTTTTGCGTTGTTTTTGTTTTGTTTCTCAGGAAGCTGATGAGAGACAAATGGCCAAGGTTTTTACTGGGAGCCGGTCACCTAGGCACCCCCTAGGGTGCCAAGCACATACCAAAATTTTGGTATATGCCAAGCACATACCAAAATTCCAGACTCCCAGAAGGAAAGCAGATATAGTATAAAGCACATTCTCTACACAAACAGTCTAGACACAATATACCACCCTCTGATTTAGGGAATGGTAGAAGCACTCTTAGCATCCAAGTTCCCAGACACCATCCAAAGGTCAACCTTGAAAATAGGGCTTCTAAGAATACCAGTCTCCAGCCAACTAACTTAACACTTTCCCATACAATTAACTTTTTCATAACCTAATTGTAAAAACCTTAAATTCCAGTTACAATCAAGTTTATAATGATCTATGTACATTTATTATAATCAGGTTAGAATCATTATTCAGTTCCCATTAACCAGGCTATCTTACCTTCAGCTTTCTACTTCAGTTTTGATAACTAGATCTCTCTACTGCCTCCTTTGTGCTCATTCATTTTATGCATTTGCTCCTTCAATAAACATTCACTGTTCTATATACCATCAGCATAATTCAAAATATATAGCACAGAATAGTATAAAATTTTTTCTATAAAGGAACTTCTACTAGTGTATGGCGAGTGTATATAATTGGAGTATAGAGATTGTCAACTTATGCTAACTACTATGAAAAAAGTCTAAGGGGGATAGAGAGTGACAGACTGGAATTTGAATTAGTTTATATGTTGTTTTCAAGAAAGGAGCCTGGTAGGGGGACATTTGAACAGAGAAGTGAAAGAAATAAGGGTATCAATTACACAGATATCTTGAAGAAATTCCTTCCAAACAGAATTCCATGTTCTAGAGGCAGAAAGTGATAGAACAAGGGCAAGTAAACAAGGTAGAGAGTTAGCTAACAGAGGACACCAGAGAGGCAGGGCAAGAATGGAAAACTGATATTTTAGTGATTTGTAGTTCCTGTTAACATCTTTGCATTATCTTCTGAATGAGAAGGAATCTGGAGGGATTTTGGTAAGAGGAGTGATATGATCTTATGTACATTTAAGAAATCAGAGCAAAGAATAGATTTAAAGGGAAAGGGTGGAAGTAGAGAGAATATCAGGAGTATATTAAAAATAATCCAGAAAAAAAGATGGTGGTGAGGACCAGAATAGTAGCAGTGAGTAGAAATGGTAAAAAGATTTGGGGTGGGTATATTTTGATATCGGGGCCAATATGAACAGGATAGAACAAAGAGTGTCTTCTTATGGATGGTACTTTAAGATTTGTGGTCTGAGTAACTGGAAGAGAGTTGTTGATAATTAACTGAAATGAGGAAAACTGAGAAAGAAGCATGGTTGGAGCAGGTATCAAGAATTTATGTATGGATGTGTTATGTTTGGCATATGTTTGATGACTAAGTGAAGCTGCTGAGTAAACAGTTGGATAGACAAGTCTGAAGGTAAAAACTTGGGAGTTAGGGCACCTGGCTGTCTCAGTGGGTTAAGTGGCTGACTTCTGATTTCAACTCATACCATGATCTCATGGTTCGTGAGTTCAAGCCCTGTTTTGAGCTCTGCACTCACAGATCCTCTGTCTCCCCTATATACCCATGTCCCCTGTCCCTCTCCTCTCTCAAATATAAATAAATGTTTAAAAAACTAAAAAAAAAAAAAACTTTGGGAGCCAACAAATTAAAGATGATATTCAAAGCTATGGGAATAGAAGATATTACAATGCATAGTCAGGAAAAAAGTGTTATAAGGGCAAAGTCATGGGGCATATTAATTGTTACAAGTCTGGAAGATGAGTAGATACCTGAAGAGGAAGCTGACAGTAGTTAAGTAAAAGAACCAAGAACGAGTGGTGTCCAGATTCCATATGAAGAACATCTTTTAAGAAGGAGGAAGTAATGGGGTGCCTGGGTGGCCCAGTTGATTAAGTGTCCAACTCGTGATATCTGCTCAGGTCGTGATCTTGTGGTTGTGAGATGGAGCCCTGTGTTGGGCTCTGTGCTGAGCATGGAGCCTGCTTAAAGTTCCCTCTGTCTCTCTCTCTCTCTCTCTCTCTCTCTCTCTCTCTCTCTCTCCTCCACCCCCATCTCTGCTTTTCTCTCCTGTGTGCTTGCGCTCTCACTCTCAACAAATAAACATTTAAAAAAAAGTGATCAGCATTATCAAATGTTGATGATTGTTTGCATTAGGTGAAGTTTGAAAACTGCTAAAATTTTCAGTTCAGCATCAGTGGATGCTACTGGTGATACAGCCAAGAGCAAATGATATAAATCACATTATCCTAATGATATGCTAGTGTGGGTTCAAGAGAGAAAAAGAGAAATGAAAAGATGGCCTGTGAGTACAGATGGTAGTTTGAGAAGAATTGGAGGGGTCAAGAGGGTCTTTTCATAGATATTAATATAGCATATTTGATTATAATAAAAATTATTCAAGAGAGAAAAAAAACTGATAATGCAGAAAATCAAGAGCACAATATCCTGATCAAGTGAGATAGGATGAAATCCAGTGCATAATGGAGGGATTAACCTTAGGCAGGAATACTGATACAAAGCAACAGCAGGAGAGAAAGCAGAGTATATGAGAATAAAAGTATGTGGGTTGATGAATGGCAGATTAGGTGCTTCTGAATGCTTTTATTTTGTGAGTGAAATATATTGAAAAGAAAGAATGCCCTAGATATGGGCAGGCAGGGTGGTGGGAGGAAAGTTTTTGTTAATTTGAGGAGCAGAAAATGGATACACTAGTTATCTAGAAGGGCAGGTGACTGAATGGACTAAGGAAATACAATAGAATTGAAATGAAAAACAGATTTTGCCTGAGACTTACGGCCAGGATTTAAGTGAATGAATCAGTTCAGGTCCTTCAGGAAGAGGATGTCCAGTTGGCATTAGACATGCAAGAGATTTGGGGGGGAAATGCCTGTGAAAGGTAGAGCGGAGAGTCAGGCAAAGGTGAGAAGAATCTTCAGATGGTGCTACAGGTCTGATGGCTCTGAAATGAACAACAGAAAAACTGGGTAGGAGCTGCAGACAGCAGTGCAGATCTAAGCATGTCCTGGCCAGGCCAATGTGAGTTTCCCCAGCACAGATGGCTGTCAGGAGGGTCCTGTATTAGACAGAAATCCAACTATTGGCTGGAAGCAACCTAGGGGGAGCTCAGCTTTAGCATGAGAGTCCTAGAGAATCGGTCGGTACTGCCAGTGGGGGCTTGCAGTCAACTGTGCTCACTCTAGCAAGTCTCCTGAAGGGAGACCCTAGCTATGTGTGTCCATGGCTGGCATGTGCGACGTGGCCATACATTTTACTCCAGTAATGTTTAGCTCTGATGAATTTGAGGAAGAAGTGGAATGTCATATTTAAATAGATTTGAGGATTTCTGAAGTCCTAATATGAAGGAAAGAGGAATAATATCCAAAGTGAAGCATAACCAAGCAGTTAAAATAAGGTAACATAGACTTTAAGGTGGTTATGGAAATGAATACCTGAGGGTACTATAGTTCTACCTAGGCAAATAAGAAACTAAAGTCCTTTTATAAAAGTAAAAATATTTAATTCCTTAACTTTGCAAATTTGATTATAAAAGTATAAAAGACTTATAATGTCATATGTGTGTGTTTATGTATACAGAGAAAATTTTTCAAAAGTTTTCAATTTAAGCATACACATATGACTCAGATGTGAAAGATCAGAATTTGTTGCTTCCTAGGTAGGTTTAAATTTCCATATGTTCCTTATATTCTTAACTACACTGAGTTAGGTTTTAATTTTATATATCTATTGCAACATTGGTCTCAAATTCCATTGAACTGCTTTATCATGTGCTCAAATGAAGAGGAGAGATTGAATGCATCGGACTTGTGATATTAGGAGATGATACACAGTTTTACAAAGCACTACCTTGCTGTGAGAATTTGAAAAACACTAGGATACTAGGGAATTTAAGGTTTATTGGCTGGCTTTAGGATTTAACCCTAGTCAAAGCTATGCTCAATAGCTGGATGGACTCCCTCTTAATTTGCCTCTTCTTGCCGATTTAGAGATCCTACACCCAGAATGAATATTGCAAAATTAGAAAATCCCTATTCGTTGGTTGTCTGGGTGGCTCAGTCAGTTAAGCATTCAGCTTTGACTCAGGTCATGATCTCCTGGTTCATGAGTTCAAGCCCCGCATTGGTCTCTCTGCTGTCAGGGCAAAGCCCCCTTCTCCCCCAATCTCTCTGTCCCTCCCCTGCTCGCTCGCATTATCTCTCTCTCTCTCTCTCTCTCTCTCTCTCTCTCTCTCACACACACACACACACACACACACACACACACACACACACACACAAATAAACATTTAAAACAAAGAAAATCCCTAGTCGTCTGTGACTTTGCTCACCAGATGCTATTTTTTTTTTTTACTTTATTTTATTTTGAGAGAAATAGCATGGAAGAGGGGCAGAGAGGGGTGGGGGAGAGAGAATCCCAAGCAGGCTCCAATGCTGTCAGCACAGAGCCCAATGTGGGGCTTGAACTGTGAGATCATGACTTGAGCTAAAATAGAGTTGTTTGCTTACCGGCTGAGCCACCCCAGCATCCCTACTTTTTTCCTTTTTTAATTGAGAGAGCACACATGCACAAAGAGAGAGAGAGAGAGAGGGAGAGACAGAGAATCTTAAGCATGCTCCACACTCAGTGCAGAGCCTGGTGCACAGCTTGATCCTATGACCCTGGGATCATGACCCAAGTCTAAATCAAGCCATCACTCTTGATTCTCAACCTCCTGAGCCACTCAGGTGCCCCAAGATACTAAATTCTAACTGCAATAGTGCAATTTACTCCCATCTGTCATGGAGTCCATCCCCTCAGTTCTTTTCATACTTGGGGCAGGTCTGGTTTCAGATCTGAATCTTCAGTAAATCTTGTACTTCTCCAAATAACAAAGCCTGGCTGTATCAGGTATATTAATAAGTGAACAATAATTTCAATCATTACCACTGTCATTAGTGTCTAGAAGTTAAGTCCTGTTCTGAAAGCTTTAAGAAATACTCACATTCAAACCTTATAACAACATTGTATTTTACTTTTATTGTTATCCCTATTTGTAGGTAAGAAAATGAAGTCCAGGTAATGTACCTTACTGAAATTTACACAACGAATTGTGGAGCCACAGAGAAACCAAGCTAACTTTTTATTCACTATTATGTACCTTTTTGTGCTTGACATTAAATATATCTATTTATTAATGTCTGATATTCCCCATTTTCAATACCTCCACAGATTTATCTCCTTTTGAAGTTCTTTATATTAATAGATACAGAAACCATACTGTCTACTTACAGGAAGAATAATAATCCTATGTCTGTACAAGGCCATCATTATATACTTGTTGATTTCTTTCAGACCCTGAACACATGGCTTAGTGCTTACATTTATTGATGCTTCAGGGTAACTGTTTTTGATTATAGCTGTAATCATAACCCTCAAATAGAAGTGTATGTAATTTTTTTTCCTTATAGTTTCAAGTCCTCTTTTCATCAGAATCATTGCTTTGGGCTTGAGGCTTTTCAGATCATAAAACTGGCCTCCTAAATCAGAAACAGAAAGGACTCTTCCACAGGATGATATACGTTTCCAGATGTGCATGTCAAAATAAAGCAATATCCTTGTTAAAGGATGATTTTACCTATTTCTCTTTCTTGGCCTAAAAGAGTTACTTTCCAAAAGGATATTGGAAAATTAATTACCTAAAATTGCAATGGCTGAAAAGCAAATTGAAATTTCAGTAAAGTCAATGATAGTTTTTCACTGCTGAAGTAAACCAATTCCTGTTGGAAACATTTTCCTGTTTCTTTAAAAGTTTTCTGTCCATTAGTCATAGCATCTGTTTCTGAGTGTTGTCAGGAAATGGGTTATAGCATTTAAGTCAAGGATTTCATTTTAAATAGAGGATTTTATTTGGTAAAATTAGACCTAGACTTATTCTTGCTTTTCTTCTTAGTCTTTGCCGCAACTGAGAGCTTGTTTTACTCTACGCAGAAATTTCTCCCACTGAATTAAACATAATATGTTGCGAGTATTCATTTTACTGGCAAATTGTTGCAAAACTCAAAGTGTCACATGAATTTTTCTGGTACACAGGAATCTACATAAAACAATTTGAGCAAATCATGTTTGGCACAGTTTAGGAATTATTTCTGCAGAAACATAATAAACATCTTAAACTTAAATATTTCTTATGTATACTTTTTAAAAACACTTAAATTTGATAGGAATAAGTATGGAGAAGTAACAATTAAAAGGGGGGAAATTTAATATTTGTACTCTATGTCCCTTACATATACACTTGCTCTTAAATTGGCAAAACAAGCAAACAGGAAGATGGAAATTATAATTCATGTAATATAGACATATTCAAAAGTAACTGCACTGTTGGGAAGATAGTCTTGCTTCCTATATACAATAAATTATCTATAGGTTCTCCCTTTATAGTCTTTTATATTCATTTCTTCCTTTACATTATTAATATCAAATTAGTCAGACTTTGGTAACATTGCATTGATAAAGCATCAATAGGCTTATGATTATATTTACTGCCACCAAACTCTTGCTACTTTCAAACTGCTCCCAGGTGGGTAGTTTAAACACACCACTCCCTTGGTTGTCCCTGTTTTAAGTTCTTTATCCCTTAGTACTCTTGTTTGATTGCTCTGTGCCCCTTACTTTTCAGCAAGACCAGCTTGCCTGTGGATAACTATGGAAGTTCTTTCTGATCAGTTAACTTGTTATTGTTTGGCTGTTCCTCAAATGAGCCAAATGCTGCCTTTCATTTTTGTCCAACATTGAGTGTATTTCTTTTATTCCATAAAGTCTCACCCAGTTGATTGGTCTCTTCTATGATTTTCTCTGTTCCGAATTCCTAAACCCATCTTCCTTGAATAGTCTCAAACTAGACTCTACCTTATATTGTGTCCTGGTCACTTGATGTACTATATTCTCTAAGTAGGTTATCTTAAAATGTTCCCTCACATTTTCTTGTTGAACACTAAGAAACAGATACTTAGTAATTATAAAACATTATAATATAGGATCTACCACAGTAATAAACATTTGTTAAAATCCAGTAGCCTGTGGCTTAAATGTTCAAGAAGGTATCCATAATTTTTTGAAGACCATCTCCTTCTAAAATGATATACATGAAATTAGCTCCATGTTATTCTCCCATTTCTTCCAGATACAAACTGGCAAGATAGCATCATGAATAAAACCTTAAAAAGGTTTAAACATCACATGTCTAAAATCTCATAAGCTGATTAAAATATTTTCAACAATAATTATTACTTATGTTAATCAAATAAAAATATAACACAGCTTTTGATTTTTTTAATGTCTTATATATAATTTGAGAACCTCATAGTAAATTATGGACCTGCCCACTATTTCCTTTCCAAATATAGTATATATAAATGCCTATTTTCATGCTTTTTGCTTTGGTTTGTTTTGGAAACAGATTTTCTTTGTAAAAAGTATAAAATCAGTTTTAAAATAATATTGCCATACTCCAAGTTTGAAATGAAAATAATGGCTTCCTTAAAAACAATAAATGCAAATTGGGCAAGTAAAACCCAAAGGAGGAAAGTTAGTTTTGTTTAAAAATAAATTTAAGTGAGCCACTGTGGAAAACAGTATGGAGGTTCCTGAAAAAATTAACAGTAGAAATACCATATACCCAGTAATTCCACTACTGAGTATTTACCCAAAGAAAAACAGTCTAATTGGAAAATGTATGTGCACCCTATGTTCATTGCAACATTATTTATAATAGCCAAGATATGGAAGCAATCTAAGTATCCATTGATAGATGAAGGAATAAAGAACACACACATACACACACATGGATACTACACAGCCATAATAAAGGATGAATTTGTGCCATTTGCAACAGCATGGATGGACCTAGAAGGTATTAGACTAAGTGAAGTAAGTCAGACTGTGAAAGACAAATGCCATATGATTTTATTCATGTGTGGAATCTTAAATGAATAAACAAAAAGCAGAATCAGACCTATAAAACGGAACAAACATGATTGCCAGAGTGAGGGTGGTAGGGGGATGGGCAAAATGGGTGAAGGTGAGTGGGAGGTACAGGCTTCCAGCTATGGAATGAATAAACCATGGGGATAGAAGGACCAACATAGGCAATATAGTCAATGATATTGTAATAGCATTGTATGGTGACAGATAGTAGCTACACTGTGGTGAGTACAGCATAATGTATAAACTTGCCAAATCAGTATGTTGTACACCTTAAACTGATGTAATGTATGCTAACTACACTCAAATAGAAATATATACACGTATTTTTAATGAGTAAATTGCTGGTATTTGACTTGAATGAGAAGTTGGTCTTTTGGATTTGACTTTGTGGCAAAGCTCATGTCCTCTTTAATATCCATTTGAGTTTTTAAACATTTCATTTTGGTGATAATAAAAGTTGGTAATCTGGTTCACAGAGGTTCACAGAAACATGTCACATCAGAATTTCTATAGCTCATGTCCCCAATAAGATTAGCTTATGTTAAGGAATTCTTGATTTTTTTTCAAGGTTTTCAGAGTAAGATTCATTTTAGAGTAATCATTTTCAAATGAAGTTTTCGTGTATGTGTGTGTATGTGTATGTGTGTAATACAACACGGCATTACTCTTGCTGCTTCAGCAGTAAAATATCTAAACCTATAATTTTAAAACATTATGAGAATTAAACTTCAAAAATCCTACAGTATTTTCTTTATTTGCAGACATCTGCTTATTAAGAAACTGACAACACTCTGTGATTCCCAATTTCATCCCAGAGAAATCCCTCTCCCAATCCTGCAAATTTCAAATAGTTGTCTCTGTTAACTCTGTATGAAGATCTTAACACTAATATTAATAAAGATATTTGCCTCTTTAATTCTCACTTTCTACTTAGTTTGTCACCTCAATATTTCCTTGGTAACATGAAAGATCAAAAGGATAGCAATAAAAACTAAGCAGTCTTGCAGTTGTCACAAGTCAAACTGATGCATCAAACCCATCAGGAGAATGGGCTTTCCAGAGATTTGTCTGTGTGGTGATGGCATCAGATACAAACAATGAGAAGAAGTCAGGGATTCATTGCCACCTGGTCTGTTCATTTTTACAATAACCATTTTATCTGAAATATTGATAGATCGCAGAAGCCATTAAGATATTATTTACTGGCAACTCCTATACATCCCCTTATAAAATCTTGTCATTTGTATGTTTCTAAAAGATCAAACTTAAGACTTACAAAAGTGGTATCATGCAGTTTGGTATAAAGCCAGTTTTTTTTTTTTTTTGATGCCCCTCTCTGTGGTCACACAATTATAAATGTGCAACTTCCTCTTTAACTCACTCCTCCAGGATAAATTACTGATCAAACATGCTGTTTTAAGTCCACCAACTTTGCATGAATCATTTCTGACACATTATAACATATGGTTTGCCTAAAATATACTTAATAAAATAGAATTTCTTTACGATCAAATGTACCCCAAAAATGCTCCATTCATGTCCGTGTACTTACTTAAATTTCCATTATCCCTATTTAAAGCTTACCTTTATTTTCCTCCATTCTTTTCTTATAAATATTTCCCATCAATGTCCTTATAAATAAATACTCTTCTATTTTAGCCAAAGATTTTCTGAAGCATCAATAAAGATGACAGCTGAACCTTGTTTTGAAAGATTTACCTCATTTCAATGGCAAATTTATCTGCCATTCATAGCCAGCCAGTCCATGAATGTGTTTTTCTCTGATATATTATTTTGAGAGTTAACTTTTGTATTCTTTCAAAAATATTAAGCTCCGTGCTGTGGCAGCTGAATGTGGGTTCAGGAAACTTGCTTCTATGGGATCAGTCAAACCCTGCTCTGAAATCAATTGGCATTGAATGGAACAGTGATTCCTAAGGCATTGTCCAAGGCTCCTTGGCATTCCCTGAGATGCTTTCAGGGAATCTGCAATATCGAAACAATTTTCACAGTAACACTGAGATACCATTTGCCTCTTTAACTCTCATTTTCTCATGAATGAAGAATGGAGTTTTCCAGAGGCTACATAGTTTGGTATTGAAACAGAATGAATGCAGAAGCAACTGGGAAAATTCAGCTATTTCCATTGAGAGACATTAAGGAGAACTGTAAAATGTAAACACTGACACTCTTCACTCTAATTTTTTCTTCCTTTTGGAAGGATAGATATCTTTGTAAAAAGCATATAATTATGTTAAAATGTAATGGCTTTGTTTTTAAATAAGGATTTTTAAAAATATTCTGTTTTAAATTATTATACAGTAATACAGTAATTATAGATGTAAATTATAGACATGCATAAACAAAAGCTCTTTGGGATTCTCAATATCTCCTAAGAGTGTAAAAGTGTCCTGAAGCCAAATGTTTCAGAAACACTACTGTAGAGGCTGCCTACTCTTTTCTCAAATCTTTAAGTGTGTCTTCTGAGTACAAATAGGAAACAACCTGTAAAGTCAACTCTGGTCAGTACCAAATCTACTATTTTTCCAGAACCTATGTCTAGCTGTTTTTCTTAATCATCTGATCTACATTCTTATTTTCCTGGACTTGTGACCTTGGCTAAATCCCATGTGGTTTAGAAACTCATTAGCATGCCCTTCTCTCACTTTTTGATCCTTGCTTTTTAGTATGACTCTCTTGAATCCACTGTTAGCAAGGTTTCAGAAGGAATATACTCCTTGTACTAAAGCAAACCTTGAGGAAATCTTACCTGGGTTCACCTAAGAAGATGATATACATATCTGCCTGTATTTGTACATTAGGAGTTTGGAGTAATTGACACTGCCACTAATTGTATATCTGACATTTGTAGATATAATAGAGTTGATAATTACCCCACCAACAGTATCCGTGATATGTTTAATGACTCTCATTTTCCCTCATGTCTAGCTTCCCTCTTGCCTCTAAGAATAAGGTCCTTCCTTGCCTTCCTCCTTCAATTCCTCCTGCTCTATCCCTCATACTCTAGCACTTTGACTGATTGGCATACTGACTCCAGTGCCTAGTCCTTGTGGTGGAAAGCACATCCCCTATAATGGGAAGTCCTTGATGGTCCCTTGTTTAGCCCTCTCTCACTCCAGACTACTACTTGAAAAACCTAATCAATTCACCTGGATTTTGTTGATGGCTATTTTTAAAAATAATTTTATTTTATTTTTAAGCTCTACACTCCATATGGGGCTTGAACTCATGACCCAGAGATCAAGAGTCACAGACTCTACCTACTGAGCTAGCCAAGCACTCCTCTTTGGTTGCAATTTTTAAAATTTTTTATTCAGGTATAATATGCATTATTATGTACACATATTATAGTCACTTAGGATAATAGATTTTCATAAATTGAGCATATTAAAACCAAAATCTAGATCCAGAAACAGAACCGTGCTAGCATTCCAGGATATTACTTTGTCTACTTTTGGTCACTATTCCAAAAAAACCCCACAACTTAATCTTCTCTATATATACATATATGTATGTGTATATACATATATGTGTGTGTGTGCATGCATATACATACACACACACACACATATACTCATATATATGATCAAACAATATACATTCTTTCCTATATAGCTTCTTTAACATTCCTTGTTTGTGAGTTACTTGTATTTTTGCATAGAGTTGGATTCTTCATTCTCATTGCTATATAGAATTCCATTGTGAGAAAAGACTGAAAATTATTTCACCATTCTACCACTGTTCAGCTTATTGGTGTTCTCTGAATAGTGCTGCCATGAACACTTTCATATTTCTTTTTCATGAACATATTCATGTTTCCATTGGTTATATGTGTAGGAATAGAATTGTTAGATCCTAGAATAGCTTATGTTCAGCTACAATAAATTCCATCCCCAGCATTTCAAAGTGGTCACATGAATTGGTGTTCCCATCAGTACTACAAGAATTCTGACTGCCATATCCTTCCCAACTTGCTGTTTTCTGTCTTTTTTTTTTTTTTTACCATAGTGACACATTGTGGTTTAATTTGCATTTCTCTGAATAATCATATTGAGTGTCTTTTTAAATATTTATTAGCCATTCAGTTACCCTTTGTTGTACTTGTCCAAGTATTTTGTCTATTTTTTTTTTTTCTATCAGCATGCCATTTTCCTACTGATTTATAGTGCTCTATATATTCTGGGCATAAGGTTTTTGTTATGTATGTGTTAAAAATACTTTGTCTCATCCAATTATTTACCTTTTTATTCTTAGGAGCCTATTCGTTATTGAATGAAAACTCTTAATTTTCCTATTGTCTAGTCTATTATTTACCTTTACAATTAGGTCCCTGTTTTAGAAATCTTATTCAAGGGTCAAAAAGATGTTTTTTTCATGTTCTTAAAATTGTTTTACTTTTTACTTTATTTTCAGTAAATTTGAAAACTTACTAAAATTTTATTTACTGTTATTTCAAATATTTATTAGATTGAAATCCATGTGGAATTGATTTTTGTATATGGCATGAGATAAAGGTCAAGATAATTTTTCACTGTATGGAAATGTAATTAAAACTGCATTTATTTTAAAGCTAATTGTTTCATTGTTTTATATTATCTATTTTGTTATAAACTAGTTGACTCTGATTTCACACTTTTTTCTATTTCATTGTCCTATGTGTCTACTCTTGTGCCAATCCCATACTGATTGGAGTGTTTAGTCCATTGACATTTAAAGTGATTACTGAGGGGAGCCTGGGTGGCTCAGTCGGTTGAGCGTCTGACTTCAGCTTAGGTCATGATCTCGCGGTTCGTGGGTTTGAGCCCCGCGTCAGGCTCTGTGCTGACAGCTAGCTCAGAGCCTGGAGCCTGTCTTCAGATTCTGTGTCTCCCTCTCTCTCTGACCCTCTCCTGCTTATATGGTCTCTCCCTCAAAAATAAATAAAACATTTAAAACATTAAAAAAATAAAGTGATTACTGAAAGATACGAATTTATTGCCATATTGTTCCCTGTAGAGTTGGAGTTTCTGATAGTGTTCTCTGATCCTTTCTAGTATTTGTTGCTTTTTGTTTTTTTTGTTTTTTGTTTGTTTTTTGTTTTTTTGGGGGGGTGGGGGGGTCTCTTCTCCTCTCAGAGTTCCCCTTAAAATTTCTTGCAGGTCTGATTTAGTGGTCATGAACTCCTTTAGTTTTTGTTTGTCTGAGAAACTTTTTATCTCTCCTTCTATTTTGAACGACAGCCTTGCTGGATAAAGAATTCTTCGTTGCATACTTTTCCAATTCAGCACATTGAATATATCCTGCCTCTCCTTTCTGCCTAGTTTCTGTGAATAGGTCTGCTGCAGACCTCATCTGTCTTCCCTTGTACGTTAATGATTTTTTTCCCTTGCTGCTTTCATGATTCTTTCCTTGCCTAATATTTTGTGAATTTGACTATGATATGCCTTGTTGATGGCAGGTTTTTGTTGAATCTAATGGGAGTTTTCTATGGTTCCTAGATTTTGATGTCTGTGTCTTTCCCCAGGTCAGGAAAGTTTTCCATTATGATGTGCTCACATAAACCTTCTTACCCCTTTTGCTTTCTCTTCATCCTCTGGGACTCCTATGATTCTGATGTTACTCCTTTTTAATAAGTCACTGAGTTCTCTAATTCTTATATTGTGCTCTTTTGCCTTAGTTTCCCTCTTTTTTTTCCTACTTCATTATTCTTCATAAATTTGTCCTCTATACCGCTGATTTACTGCTCTTCATCCATCCTTGCCACTGTGGCATTCATTCAAGATTGCAGCTCAGTTATAGCATTTTTAATTTTGTCCTGACTAGATTTTATTCCTTTTATCTCTGCAGAAAGGGATTCTATTCCTTTTTTCAACCCCAGCTAGTATTCTTATTATCATGATTCTACATTCTGGTTCAGACGTCTTGCTTGTATCTGTGTTGATTCAGTCCCTGGCTGTCATTTATTCCCATTCTTTCTTTTAGGGTGAATTCCTTCACTTCATCATTTTGAAGGAAGAAAAAGAATTAATAAAAAATAAGTTAATTAAAATTAAAAATTAAAAACAACACAAAAAAAATCAAATACAGGATGCTAGATCCTAGATGTGTTTTTGGTTTTGTTGTTGCAAGAAGCTTGGAGTGCCTGGGTGGCTCAGTCAGCTAAGCATCCGACTTTTGCTCAGGTCATGATCTCACAGTGTGTGAGTTTGAGCCCTGCATCAGGCTTTATGCTGACAGCTCGGAGCCTGGAGCCCATTTTAGATTCTGTCTGTCTGTCTGTCTGTCTCTCTCTCTCTCTCTCTCTCTCTCCCTCCCTCTGCCCCTCACCTGCTCCCACTCTATCCCTATTTGTCTCTCCAAAATAAAGAAAAATCAAAAATATTTTTTTAAAAAAAGGAACCTGATAAAATAGAGAAAAAGAGTAAAGAAAAAAAA
>CM053573.1:47063092-47097571 GCA_028646485.1 Cryptoprocta ferox
AAAAAAAAGCATGGAAAAAAGAAGAAAACATGAAAATTAAAAATATTGAACATAATAAAATAGAATAAAATGAAATGAACATAAAATAGAATTTAAAAAAATACAAAAAAATATAGTAGAAAAAATTAAGGAAAAATCTTTTTTATAAAAACAGAAAATAAAAATATTTTTTTCTTTCTGTATTCAAGAATAATAAAAGAAAAAGAAAAAAAAACCATTGACTAGATGGACCAGCAAACAGAATGAAATACGATTGAAATTACATCCAGTTCCCCTAGAAGACAAACTATGAAACTTTACAGTCCATAAACTAAGGAGGAGGAGAGACTTGTGGTGTTCCTCTAGAACACAGTTGACCCAGTTGGACCGTGCTTGGTGTAATGGCTTCATTCTCCACTAGATGGCACTGCTTTGTTTACAGAGGTTGATCGTTGTGGCACATATAGGCACATATGTGCAGAAGGGGTGAAAATGGCATCACCCAACTACCCAGTCTCTAGTATCAGAACTCTGTGCTCTTGCCTGCCAGTAGTCAAGCACCTTTTTTGTCTCCACCTTTTATCCAATCCCCACTTCTACACCATCCATGATCAACCATCAGCCTGCCAAACGGCACCTCCCTCCTGAGTTTTATCTAAGATGGAACTGTGTTTCCAAACCCCCCACTTCTGAGGGCCCTGCGGGCTTTGATTGGTTTAGATCCTCTGGGGGAGGGTCTTCCTGAGCAATGGCTGGTGCTGGTCCACCCCCAGGAACGTTCTCATGACCACACTGCTGCAGATGTCCAGAGACTACAGCCAGGTGCCAGCCTGCCCCAGAAAAAGTTCATGAGATTGTATAGCGGCAGAATTTCAGGGATTATGGTAAATCACAATACACATCTGACACCAGGCTTCACCCTTAACATACTTGTTCCAATACCAGCAAACCTGGCTGTTCTCCAGGGTCCAATGGGACCTTTGCCTATGGGGAGGCTGCACAGCCTCTACCAAATGTCCTCCCAGCAGGAGAACTGTCTCTTCCTGTGTGGTCCTTGGACTCCTTGGACCTCCTGGTCTGCTCCTGGGGATTCCCCCTTCCCAGCAGAGCTCCACCAGGTATCCAGCTGCAGAGTTTCAGACTCTGTGCTCTCCTGTTTATAGAGTCATTAATAGTATCCAAACCCTCTCTTTTCTCCTTTCTATCTTTCTTGTTCAGTCCCTTCCAGGTGTTTCCACTATTTCTCTTTCTCTTCATCTGCTTTTGGGGGGAGTGCTTTTTCTATACTCTCCCCACTGTCTACGTCCTCTCTCCACAACCCCTAACCTCCCTAACCTTCACGGCTTCTCTTTCCCCCAGTTCACCTCTCCACACTATGTATCTACTGAGTTCTGTGGTTCAAGTTATACAGATTGTTAATTCAAAAACCAATTTTCTAGGTGTGCAAGATGGTTTGGTGTTGATCTAGTTGCATTTCAGGGATGAGAGGCAAAACAAAAAAACGAAAAACAAAAAACCTTCCATGCTGCTCTGCCACCTTGGCCCCTTGTTCTTTGTTTTTGTTTTATGTATTCTTGACCCTTCATATTTCCACAAAGATTTAGAATGATCTTAACAATTATCAATGAAATAAGTGCTATATGGAATTTTGCTTAATATCACTACAGATTAATTTGGGGAGAATTGGCATATTTAAAATATTAAGTATCTGAAGCCATGCATCTGTTACAGTAAGGAAATTCTTTTACTCCAAGTTTGATAAAATGCCTTATAAATGAGTAGTAAATTTTAATTATACATATGTTTAGAACTCCATTAGACATTAGACTTATTCTTTATGTTCAGTATAAAGTGTTTGAAGTGTGCATATTTACCTGTCTATTTGCCCTTTCTGGTGTTCTTCATTGCTCCCATTTAGTGTTTCTTTGCAGTACAGACCTGCCTGCAACAAATTCTCTCAAATTATTTGTCTAAAAGTGCTTTATTCAATCCTTTAGTTTTGAAACATGTCTTTTTTGTGTATAAAATTCTATATTCCTTTTTATTCTCTTCAAAGATTCCACTGCCAACTTTCTTTAAAAAATTTAATAGTCTCATTGTTTCACCTTGTAAGTCCATCAACATAATTATAGAGTTAATACACCAGTCCATAGGGAGTTGATTAGTATTAATATCCCTGCTTTATTTCTGTAATAAAAGTTTTTCTATCACCTTCTATGCCTTCTATATTCCTAAAAAGCATTCATCAGAAAAGGTGGCTAAGGAAATATTTCTCATTTTATATTTCTAATAAATATTAGACAAAGTTAGGCTTTCTCATATTGACACAGCTATCACTCACACATACAGTTATATACTTTTAATAAGATGGTGTTACCCAATGATGTATTTATCTTGTTTCCCATTTCCCCTCTTATCCTTAGCCAGCTGTTTTACTTCTATGTCTCCATAAACATTCAGCTTCACCTGGGTCTCTGTAGTGTGCCCTGGGGTCATTGGTACAGATAACCATGCATGGAGTTCTTTCACCAACAACCCAAGGAACGACCATTTTCTACTTCCACCCCGGGAGGGACATTCAACCTTGGATTTTCTACTAGGTTTATAGGAAAGTACCTGGCCTTCAGTTATGCACTTCTATTATTTTGTGATGGAAATGAGTTCTGTACCATGTTCTAGTAGTCTTTTCCTAATCCTTTTTCTGATTTGCATGTTTTAGACTTATTTGTATTCACTTAGGTGAACTCACTTAGGTGAACTCACTTATACATACTTAAACTTTTATACTTATTTATTTAGAGTTAGTCTTATTTATACTTGGATCAATACCTGGGTGGTGTCCTGTTTGAAGGAATGATGATGAAGTAGATATATTTTTTCTTCTCCACTTTAATGATAACATTGGACCACCAAGTTTTTTTTAATAACTATTTCATACATATTTAATCTCTTTACCAATGTTAACATTAGGCTGAGAAACGATTTTTCCCCATGTACTCTTTTTTTTTTGAAAATTTTTACCAGCCATAATCCAAATATGAGGTAATAAATGAATCTGGACTGAGGATGGATGCTTTCTTCTCAGTTGGAGCACAAAGAATGATGTATAATTACTGTATCTACTATATCTGGGTTAGTTGCATACTAGAGGAGACTCTATTTTGATTATGATATAATCCATTCTAAGCTATTGTTGATATAATTTCTAATGTTTTAGTGTTGCATTCCGTATTATTGTGGCAGAGAGAAGGGACAATTTCTTCTGTTTTATTTATCTTTCACTGCTTTTTACTGAACCTAAGAGGATACTGTATTCAAGCTGTTAGTGGATTCAATGCCAAAGGCTTCACCTAGTTGTGGATCGGCACTCATAACTAATGTTCTCGACTGAATGATGATATCACAGTTGAATGGGATTTTCTCCATGTACCCAAAAGAACAGTGGGGTGACAGTGTGAGCCAGAACTTGTTACAAACACAGGCCACAATCTCTCTAGTCATTCTCCCTCCTCCTTGCTTAATAGATTTTACTATTTCCAAAGCTGTTTTCAGTTGGTTTTTGCCCGCCCCCGCCTCCCCAGTTTTCCTCTTTGTTTTCCTCACTTTTTTGTATACTAGCTGTTAATAAGATTGTTTTTCTCTTTCATGATACAAAGCTTTTGCTAGACCAAGGTATGGTTAGGTCAGCAACCATTTGAATATCAAATTTTCAGGAGTTCTCATTTGTTCATACTTCTTTGAAATCCAAACTGTGCATGTGTGTGTAGGTGTGTGTGGGTGTGTGTGTGTGTGCGCACATTTATTTATATTATTATTTTTTTATGGAGATAAGGGTCTTTATCTTGATTCTACTTCAG
The DNA here is from genome assembly GCA_028646485.1 of Cryptoprocta ferox. Taxonomy (NCBI): domain Eukaryota; kingdom Metazoa; phylum Chordata; class Mammalia; order Carnivora; family Eupleridae; genus Cryptoprocta; species Cryptoprocta ferox. Next base: position 47,066,929 of record CM053573.1, read on the forward strand.
TAAAACCAGTCTGCTTGCTATAGGACCTGTGACACAATGTCAGTTCAGTCTAAGTATGTAACTGATAGAAAGACTCATGAGACACACTATGTTCCCACCATTGGTTTAATAAGTTTTCTTGCCTTAGTTTTTTTAATAGACTTTATTTTTTTAGAGCATTTTTAGGTTCACAGCAAAACCAAAAGATGCAGAGATTTCCCATATAGCTCCTTTCCCCCAACCCCATTAACATCCTTTACCAGAGCACCAGAGTGGTATATTAGTTAAAATTGGTAAACTGACATTATCCAAAATCCATAGTTTACATTTGGGCTCCCTCTAGGTGTTGTGCATTCTATGGCTTTGAATAAATGTATAATGATGTATCCACCATTAGAGTATTATACAGAATAGTTTGGCTAAAAATCCTCTCTGTTTCACCTATTCATCCTTCCCCCTCTCCTAACCACTGACAATGATCTTTTTACCTTCTCCATAGTTTGGCCTTTTCCAGAATTTCACATAGTTGGAATCACAGTATACAGTATTTCTAGAATGACTTATTTCATTTAATAATATGCATTTAAGTTTCCTCTTTTTTCCTAATGGCTTCAAAGCTCAATTCTTTTAGTGATAAATAATATTCCATTGTTTGCATGTATCACTTTTTAAATTTATCCATTCACCTAGTAAGGCATATTTTGGTTGCTCCCAAGTTTTGGCAATGATTAATAAAGCTACTATAAAAGTCCATGTGCAGATTTTTCTGTAGGTCTAAATTTTCAATTCCTTTTGGTAAACACTAAAGTATGTAATTGCTGGATCATATGATAATTATTTAATTTTGTAAGATACTGTCAAATTGTCTTCCAAAGTAGCTGTGCCATTTAACATTCCTATCAGTAATGAATGGGAGTTTGTGTTTTTCTGCATCCTCACCAGGATTTGATGTTGTCAGTGTTTGGGATTTTGGCCATTCTAACAGGTGTATAGTGTTATCTTACTGTTTTCATTTGCATTTCTTTGTTGACATATACATGAAACATATTTTCATATGTTAATTTGACATTCACGTATCTTCTTTGGTGAGATTTCTTCTCAGGTCTTTTGCCCATTTTTTAATTGGATTGTTTGTTTTCTTATTGAGGTTGAGGAGTTCATTGTATATTTTGGATAACAGTCCTTTATCACATAGGTCTTTCATAAAGATTTCTCCCTATCTGTGGCTTGTTTTTTCATTCTTTTGATAGTGTCCTTTGCAGAGCACAGGTTTTCATTTTAAGGAAGTCCACTTCTCTGATTCTTTCTCTCCTGAATCATGTCTTTTGTGTTGTATCTAAAAGTCATTGCCAAGCCCAAGGTCATCCAGACTTTTTTCTATGTTATCTTCTAGAAGTTTTATAGTGTTGCATTTACATTTAGATATATGATCCATTTTGAGTTACTTTTTGTGATTGTATTTGATTTTTGTATTTCATTTTTTAAGTTGTAAGAGATAAGGCTTAAGGCTTAAGCATGTATGAAAAATATCAAACTTGTGAAATTAATGCCTCTATTTCTTATTTTAAAGTCTTTGTCCAGCCATTGTATCTGTAACTTATACATTAGGGGTTTTACAATAAGCTATTAGGATGCTCGGGACATCATGGCATACAGATAATATTCCTCATTTATCTTAAGCCACTGCATTTCAGAATTGTAAGTATTTAAATTCAGGGTCATATTCCCACATGTCCTTTGTCAGGATACAAGTTCAAACCCTGTGTTGACCTTTTCTCTGAGCATCTCATACAGTATTTTATTTTTTGAAGCTGTTTTAAAAAGCTGATAGTGCTTGATTTTTATATCAGAGGCTTAAATCTTGTAAGTGTCTTATCTCAGCTACATATTTTTCTAAGAGATATTGAAATAGACATTTTGTTCATTTTCTTTAAGCATATTCTGTAATATAACTCATCTAGGATATTCAAGAATAATACATTTAAAAACTTCAAACCCAATTTCAATTCAGTATGCTAGCTGATAAATATTTACTTTGAAAAATACCATCTAATATTATTATTTAATTGGCTAAAACAGTGTTTTTTGTTTCTTCCACAAACCAGTGTGCATATGAATCAACAATGTGCTCGTGGAGATGCAATGTGATAGCAAGGTTTCACTTGGTCCTCCCAGTCTTTAGCTTACTTGGGAACATTCAGTGATTCATCCAGTAGGTGCTGCACAAGGCTTCATCAATGTGACTGAGGAGGGTGGATGTGGAAAAATACAAGAGCACACGTCTAAAGAAACAGAATACATCTGCCCTAGAGACCGTTTTAGACTATAGCGAAAGTCTTTGTAATGCACATGGAAATAACCTAGGAATGTGTTCTGAATAAAAACACTTACTTTTCATTAAAATATTAATATCCTTCTTTGGTAAAGGAGGAGAAGGAGTCAAGCATTTTCTACCTTCACCTGGTTAGACATCATATCAAACGTTTTACATAGAGTATAATATTTACTTAAAATAATCTCTATAGGGAGTCATCTCTATAGATGACTCTAAGCATAATTTTAGAACTTCAGTTCAAGGTTACAGGGTCAGGAAAGACGTCGAGCTGTTATTTATTTTTGGATCTAACTTAATTCAAAGCTTGTGTTCATTTTGCTCTAGGAAAAAACCAAAAGTTATTCAATCACATTGTGAAAAAGACAAAATTCTTTTAATATACATTTTTACTTACATATTTAATATACATATATATTACAAACAGTGATATGAGCTGGGAAGGATTATTGGAAATGAAAATATCTATTCAATGTACATATGAAGACATTTAAAAATAAGGCCAAATCACCAAGGTTACATTCAAAAAATGTACTAGACTTAGATAAGAAGTCTTATTTTCAAGTAGTAAAGCCAAAATTACACCAAGCTGCCGGAGTCCAGCTCCCTGAAGGATGGATGGTGTCAGGGAAAGGGAGAGTGAGAGAGCCTCGGTTTCTTTCTGATCACCAGGGAGGCATCTCTGTTCTGCAGGCAGGCATCTCTGCACTGACCACAGTCAGCTTTATTTATTGAAAAAATGTATGGGGTACAAAACAGAAGTGGCAATTGCCTTAGAAAATGATTCCTGATGACAAATTCTTTGGTATGTAAAAATTTCCCAGAACATAAATTGGTAGAAGACTCATGCATAATCTTTATCAATAGTGATTGATGCAAGTGACTTAGATGCTTATCATATGGGGAAGGAAGGTATCTTTAGCATTCGAATAGAAGGCAATGTTTTTAGCATAGCAAAGGCAAGAGTTAGTTCTTTTGTGAGCAGGGGTCAATAGCCTATTTTCTTGAGGGGAAGAAAAACAGGTTTCTCAGGAAATGTAATATTTGCTCTTATAACCACAAAAGAAGAAACTCCTATAATAAGTTTTTTCACAAGGTACAGTTAGCAGATTTTTAGCATAAGAAGACAATTCACGTTTGATGCCAGTGGGCAATCCGCCCTGGGGGTCAGTGCTCAAGCAAACATAACTGAGTGGGGGTAGACATGGGTCACCATCTGACAGCGGGAGGCCCCCCGCCTTGCAAACCTGCCTTACTTCAGAAATGGCTTCCAGCACCAAGCCATTTTACAATTTTTTTAAAAAAATTTAGCAAATTTATAGGATTACTCAATTAGTTTACATTGTAGATAATGTTAATCTTAAATTTATTGAGTTTATCACTAAACAGTAAAATATGTAAACTTTGAAGAACCAAATACATACCAATTAAAGTGGTCAGCAAAATCTTTCAGACATATTACTGAAAATATAATAATTAGCTCAGTGGTTGGGTCAAGACTTAACTTTAAGTTTTGAACTCAATTGCAGAAATCACATAAATAAAATTTTTTTCCTCAATTCCAAAATCTATCAAAGAACTTTACTAAATAAAACTCTTCAACCAAGATGCAAAATCCATAAAAGGAAAAATTAAACCTTGTTGATTTTCTTTTTATTTCCAAAGCATAGACCACATTTATTATTAATTTTTTTTTTATGAATGATTTTGGAATTTAGTCTATGCTATATGGGGTCTTTTCATCCCATACACATCTAGTTGACTAGTTTGATGGAACCATTTTTAAAAAAGTCAATTCTAACGGCTTTCATGGACGTTAAAATCTATACATAATAACCATTTAATTTAAAAAAATTTGATACGATAACCTTTGATAGTTGACTTCAAAAACACTCCTCCTGCAGATACTATTTGCAAGGAAAGGAGCACCAAACTCCTATTCTTTTGTGCAGTTCAAATTCTTTTTTATTCAATTAAAAATTTCAGGTTTTTAGGAGAAGTTAGAAGATACCCTCCTGCAGACAAAGGCATATGTAATTTGTCTCATTAAGGAAGCCAGTGCAAAATTCAAATGGATAACCTGAAGCAAAATAGGATACTGAAATGAGATTATGTTAAATATTCCTTTGTTTTATTTATTTGTGCTCTGTGTTTTACAAAAATGAAAACAGAAAATGTGAAAATATGAAGAATGGATCTGGAGATTTCAGTTGGACAGACATTTATTGTTGTTTGGCTTTTGGGTTGTCAAGTTGCTTCATGACAGACTTGACTTTTCAACAATTTTGCTACATGTAGTTACAGTATATGAATCTCCTTTGAATATAGACTCTGCATGGATTTTAAATTGAAGGCTATTGCTTTGGGGAAGAAAAAAACATTTTAAGTAATAAATGAAAAACAAAGCATCATGGAGAATAATCACCTCTGACTGAGTTGTCACATATAAGATGCTGATCTTGATGTTAAAGTAGAAGCAGAAATCATGAATAGGGGTATTTCTAAGAAGTAATAAAACCCAGAAAAACAAATTTGATGTATTCATTCTTCTGATTCTTGATTGGCAAATTGGTTTTCTGTCCTCGTTTTTTGTTTGTTTGCTTAAGTTGTAAAAGGCAAACCACAGAAAGTAAGCCAGATGATGAAAATATCCATTAAAAATGAACTAGAATTATATAAACATACTTACCTTTATTAAAAAGTTTAAGATATGTTTGTGTCTATGAGCTAGGTGAATACTTAAGTATCCTGACAGACCATTTGAATGGAATCTCAGTGGTACAATTCCCTTTGAATGAATAACTGAGAAGGAAAAGAAATGTTCTAGAAATGACATTCTACCATTGACAACTTGCATCAGATTGCATAGTCTTTTGGAAACTTTCTTCCCTTTATTTGATTATTACATGAGCATGTTACAGCCAATTTGAAAAAGAAAAAACAAAAAATAGACTTCACTGGCTTGACTTATATTGTTCACAAGTTTGCAGTGGCTCTAAGTGTTGTACAATGAAGACCATGCAGGAAAGTTTACCTGTGTAAAAATGTAATAGGGGCGTTTGGGCAGCTCAGTTGGTTAAGCATTTGACTTTGGCTCAGGTCATGGTCTCATGGTTCATGAGTTTGAGCCCAGTGTTGGGTTCTGTCCTGACAGCTCAGAGCTTAGAGACTGCTTCAGATTCTGTGTCTCCCTCTCTCTCTACCCCTCCCCCACTTGCATTCTGCCTCTCTCTCTCTCAAAAAATAAACATTAAAAATGTTTTTTAAAATAATATTCATGTCTATATTTATGGAAGTAGCCTATAAGCCACCCAATGCTAAAACAAACTATTATTTTTTTCTTAACTCTCCTTATGAATGGATTTAGGCTTTGGATTACCTGTGTGAATCATATCAAATTCATTATTTTACTTAATTCACCTGCACAGACTATAAACATATTATTGAAGAAAAATAGAAACCAATAGGTAGAGAAATATAGAATATGAATATCAAATTTTTAGTAAGAGAGTTCCAAATGTATTCTACTGTGGGATTTAGGCTGTCTTTTATTTTCAGATTAGTCTCCACTACATTATTGGTTACCTATTTATATTACTCATTTGGCTGTATTGGATCTTATATTATTTAAAATGAAATTTATATCCTGTCCATCCTTATATTCTTGCTCTCCCACATCAGTAATAACATACCTAGAAGAATGGCTTATATACCATAAGTGCTCAATCAGTGTATTTCATGTAGAGATGAATTTCAACATAAATGAACATATCAAACTTTATTTTAGGCTTTATGTTGAAAAAACTGTTCTTTGTAATACAGTTGCAGTGAAAGGGGTAACATAAAACATAGGATGGTAATATAATTTAGTATAAAATATAACTCAATATCAAATCAAAACAACACCAGAAATTTTATGGAACAAAAAGAAAAATTTAGCAGGGCAGAATTTCTGGCACGTAGAGGAAAAAAAATTAACTTGTTTTCAGATTTAGCCAAGACATGCCTATTCTGTTTATCATTGATAAATGGTTAAAATTTGATGTTCACAGGAAGCAACTTACCTATTTGCGTCTCATAGAGGTATGTGACACTTCCTTTTCCATTGCACATGACAGTGTATCCAGAGTGAAGACCTCTAGTTCAGTAATTTTTCTTATGGAGTCAAATACCTAGAAGTTGATTATCTCCATTTTGTTGACAAGACCCATAATTCAGGCATGCTGAAAAAGTCCTAAAACGTGTGGCTATGGCTATTTTCTGCTTTCTATCACCAACAACGTTCTCTGCATATTCTGCTGGAGTGTTCTGACTGCCTCAATTAAAAAACAAACAAAAAAGCCATTCTGAGCTGGAGTAATGTTGATGCATTTGGAAATGCTGAAATGAAGACTTGCTGAAGGATAGCTTATATAGGCACAGTTTGCAGAACAGCTCTCTAGAGTAGTATTAGAAAAGATGGAAACTCAGGCTATTTCTCTTATAAATGTTTTAATACTAATGGAAAACAATCTTGAAATGTGTCCAATATTTCCTGAGCAGTAGTCATAAGTACAGCACATAAGAGAACATAATTCAAGAAACGATGAGCATAAATTTATGTTACCCTAACCCTAAACTCATGATTGGATAGAAATCTAGTCTTAGATTGTAAAGAAAATGACTCTTGTTTTATAAAATTTATCTGTGTTAAAGAGGTAAATTTCCGTTAATACCATGATTAAGTAGATTAAAAAACCACACAAATGAAGAATTTTGTAAACTGCAAAACACCATAAAATCAGAGACTTAAAATTTACAAAGCATTTTTTTGCATTATCATGAGTTATTATAACACAATATTCCTCTGCTTTTATTTTCTGTATGATGAAGTATTTTCTATACCTGCTCCTAGTAATATATTCATCATCTGTCTTTTCACCCAGGCTAGTAGACTGCGCATAATTTTTTTACTTTCCCCCTCCCCCTCTTAATCCTCAAATTGAACTCAATAAATCTATATCTCATTTTCCCTTTAAATTATTTCTCAAATTTTCTCTCCTATTATCTTCCTGACTTATCAAATCCATTTCAACTTGTATGTATAATACTACAGTGATCTCTCCTTTTTCTCTTCTTTCATGAGCTGTGACATAAAACATAAGTTTAAGGTGTACATAATGACTCAGTATTTTTATATATTGTGAAATAAACACAATTTGCCTAGTTAAAATTTGTCAACATACATAGTTAAATTGTTTTTTTCTTGTGATGAGGACTTATAAGATCTACTCTTAGCAACTTTCAAATATGTAGTACATTATTAACCGTAGTCACTATTTTGTACATCACACCCCCATGACTTATTTTATAACTGGAAGTTTGTGCCTTCTGACTCCCTTCACCCATTTCACTCATCCCACCCTCCCACACTTCCCCCTCTGGCAACCATCAATCAATTCTATATCTATGAGCTGGATGTTCTGGCTTTGCTTTGTTTTTGTTATTTAATTCTACATATAAATGGGGACATATGGTATTTGTCTTTCTTTTACTTATTTCACTTAGCATAAGTGTCTTCAAATTCCATCTGTGTTGTCGCAGATGGCAGTATTTTATTTTATTTTTTACGGCTGAATAATGTTCCACTTTATATACATACATACATACATACATACCACATCTTTATCCATTCATCTGTTGATGGATACTAAGGTTATTCCCATATCTTGGCTGTTGAAAATAATGTGGAATGAACATGGGTGTGTATATATCTTTTTGAAATAGTGTTTTCATTTTCTTTGGATAAATCTCCAGAAGTGGAATTGCTGGATCATATGGTAGTTATATTTTTAATTTTTTGAGGAACCTCCATACTGATTTCCTTAGTAGCTAAACCTATTTAGATTCCCACCAACAGTATACAAGGGTTCCCTTTCTCCACATCTTCAACACTTATTTCTTTTGGATCATCTCCATTCTAACAAGTGTGAAGTGATCTTGTATCTTGTATACTTTATGTAGGATATTAGTTGCCTTTCCAATTGTTCTTCCCTTTTGAATCTTGCCTTCATTAATGAACAAAATATTCTTTTTTGATCTGATTCAGTGTTTCTCAAAATTAAATGTGCATAGAAATCACCAGATAATCACCAAAAAACAGATTCAGATTCAACAGATTTGGAATAGAACTTTGAGCCTCCACATTTACAGGCTTACATATGATGCTGACAACATTCTGCAGCTCACAGTTTGAAAAGGAAGAATCTGAGTAATTCATTGCTTGTGTCACTTTTTCATTGAATTCATCAGTTATCCGTTTCTGTTGGAATACCATCAACTTAAGCATAGAATACAAAGTTACTCAAGTTCTTCATTATCCTATCCTTGATCTACATCCACTTTTAAGCTCTCCTCTTTCTCAGCTACAAGTTTAAATATGTAATCAATCCACAATTTGAGTAGTTTCTCCCCAAATAAAGTTAAGTCTTGCTTACATGACTGTTGATTCACACTCTTGTCCCCATGCAGATGCTTTCATTGCCATCTTCTCTTGTCCTTCAAGGCTCACTTTCATTGTTACATTTTCATTGTTTTACCTTTTATTTCTATTGTTATCAAAAAGCCTTAATTGGCAATCTGAAGCATGGGTTGATTATTTTTATGCTCACTTACTACTCTAGGCTGACTATTATGACAGCACTTAAGATTGTTCTGAAATTATTCAGAAGTATTTATCCCATTGTTTCATGAGTTTGAAGCCATAGAATTTTCATCTTCGTGTCCCACAGGCTTAGTCACAGTACTGGTGCATAGTTGCTAACAAATGTTTGCCTAAAAACTGAAGTTATGTGAGATCACTTCTGAAATTTGTCCAAATTATACTTTTAACTGAAAAAGTGCTGGGACAAGCAGGATATTTTAAATAAAAAATTTTCAGGATATTAACATTTCCATTTTCTGTTTCTTTTTTTTTTTAATCATTTTTAGTAATTTGCTGTCTCTCTCTCTCTCTCTCTTTTTTTTTTTTTGCCAGGGGTATCCATTCTATTAGTATATCTTCTGGCTTTGTAGATCACTTTTGTTGTTTCTTATATTCTTAATTTTTTCTCTTTATCATTTCTTTCTTATTTTTTTAAAGTTTATATTGGGAAAAAGAACATAAGCAGGGGAGGGGGGAAAGGAAAGAGGCAGAGAGAGAATCCCAAGCAGCATCCATGCTCCATGTTGAGCCAAGTGCAGGGCTCCATCTCATGGCCATGATATTAGGATCTGAGCCAAAATCAAGAGTTGGACACTTAACCAACTGAGCCACCCAGGCACCCTTCATTTCTTTCATTCTTTGTTTTCTAAAATCTTCATTCTGTCATCATTTTTTTCTGTCTTAAGAGTCAGGCATACATCACTGATTTTAAGCTGTATTTTCTTTTTTTTTTTTAATGTTTATTTATTTTTGAGAGAGAGAACAGAATGTGACCTGGGGAGGGGGAGAGAGAGGAAGGAGAGGGAGAGGGAGACACAGAATCCGAAGCAGGTTCCAGGCTCTGAGCTGTCAGCACAGAGCCCAAAAAAGGGGCTCCAACTCATGGGCAGTGAGATCATGACCTGACCTGAAGTCGGACACTTAACTGACTGAGCCAGCCAGGTGCCCCTCAGCTGTATTTTCTAATACTTGTTTAAATATATAAATTTTCCTCTAACCCAATTTAGCACTAGAACTTGAAAAATATATGTAAATTTTTTAAGTTTTTTTTTTATTTTGAGCAAGACAGAAGAGAGAGAGAGAGCACGCAAGCAAGCGGCAGAGAAAGTGGGAGAAGGGAATCCCAAGCAGGGTTTGCACAGTCAGTGTAGAGCCTGACACAGGGCTCAATCTCACCAACTGTGAGATCAGGACCTGAAAGGAAATCAAGAGTAGGATGTTTGACTGAACCACTCATAATATGTAATAATATATGTAATATTTTTACATATATTATGTAATATATGTAATATATTATACCATAATATGTAATATTTTTATTTAGTTTATAGTGTTTTATAACTCCCGTTGGAATTTTCCTTTCTTTTTTTTACTTTGAGTTATTTGGAATTATACTGCTTAACTTCAAAATATAAGACTATCTTCTCATTAACATTTCATGGCTGATTTTAACCTAATTGCTTTACGGTCAAACATCATACTTTGTATAATATTAATCCTTTTTAAACCAGAGACTTACTTTATGGCACTACCATAATCAGCTTTGGTAAGAGTACTGTGAATTTGAAAACAATGTGTATTGTGCCATTTGTATGCAAATTTTGTAATTATCAATTGTCAATTTTGTTCATATATTATGCATCTCTTTGATTTACATTTCCTTTGTGTCCTATCAATTGAACAGTGTCATTAAAATATCTCACTAACTTGGGATTTGTCTATTTCTTATCAAGGGAACATTAGAAACAAATGCCAAGTTAACCTCTTCTGTCTTTTCTTTTGAATCTTTGACCTACACATTCCTTGCAATGGTAGATCTCTATTGAGTTTTTTTAAAGAAATATTGTGTATTTCTTATTGTGTAGGTATTAAGTTTACACCAGCCAAACCCCAAGTGGCTTTTTTAAATGGTAGATTATTTTTAAGTTATATCTAATATAGCAAAGAGTCAGTTTATGTTTGTTCTTATTGGAACAAATTGGATATTTCATACTATGGTTGAAAATCTATCTTTTATATTTTCACATTTCCCCCTTTAGAGTTCCTATTTTCTTACATTCTATCTGTTTATAAAGATACACATAAAGTATCTGATTTTTAAGAACAAAATATACCCTTCCCACAACTAAATAAAATAAGACAAAAATAAATGAGATTTTTCAAAATCAAATCTAAACAGTGTGATTTCAGGTGGACTGAAAATTGAATACAAATTAAAGAACTTTGATGTATTCTAATGAATATACTGTAATGAAATATGACATAAATACCAACCATGTAGTGTTCTTTTCTCTTTGTATAGTAATTTTGGGGAGATTTGAATCTTTATATGATTGAATTTTCCCATTCAGAAACACTATACATTGCTGTGGTCAGAATTCTTTTCATATCTCAGAATAGGCTTTTCTGTAAGTTGTTGCTGGTTTTTTAAACATAAATTCAGTAAATTTCTTTGTTTATTTTTCTGGGAAGTTAATATATGTTGCTACTATTAGTTATCCCCATCCCACCTCCCCACCCTATTTTATGTTCCAAAGGGTGAAGATCGGTTATAGAAAAAATTCTTGTATGGAGAGCAGTCTTTTGCATCAGGGATTTTCTACAAAAATATAATAATAAATAAATAAACATTTTTTTCCCTTTTCCCTTTATGAAACAAACTTCCCAAACGTTGTTATTCACCATTCCATTTTTGGCTTACTAATCCTTTTCCCACCAAATATTTTCTTGACTTGTGAAGTTTGGGCAACGGTCCTCTCTTTTCTATTTTATCACTATTTGTTAGTCACTGTATGATCATTACTCAGGAGTGGTGGTTAATGAGTATAAAAATTACTTGGCAACGTTAATTTTTTTCTCCCAAAATAAGGTATCCTATGCCCTGACCTTGAATATTGTAAATCAATAGGTTTGAAATGTGCCGCAAGTGTGTATATTTAACAAACGTCTCCTCTGGTAATTCCAATGAAACTCTGATAATCACTGCTATTGATAAGTTCATTGTGGAAGGGATTCACTGTTTCATCTTTTAAGGAACAGACTACATGGCACACAACAAGTACTCATTTAACTAATAAAGAACACACTATTGATTTATTAACACCTATTTTATAATCAGCCACCTTAATGCTTTTCCAGAAGCAGTTATTGTATTTAATTTTCTCCTTTCTATTTGCTTTTTTACTTTTCTATTTAATTTTATTATGAAATTACATTTACTAGGAATTCCAGAACAAAGGTAAATTATATTAACATGAGTACATTTTTATCGTTTCTTACATTATTTTTCATCTATTTTAATATTTTATATTTTTCCCACTTTTATTGAGATAATTGGCATATAACTGTAAATTTAAGCTGTACAACATGATGATTTGATATATGCATATAATGTAAAATGATTACCACAACAAAACTTACATAGTTACTATTTTTTTGTGTGTGATCAGACCTTTCATGATTTACTTTTAGGTGCTTTCAAGTAAACAATATGGTATTATTAACTATAATCACCATTTGTACATTACTCCCCCCAAATTCATTCATTTATATCTGGAAATTTTTATACTTTGCCCTCCTTCACCCATTTCCTCTACCACCCAGTCCCTGCTATTGTTGCTGTGATTTCAGGTTTTTTTAGATTCCATATATAAGTGGTAATCATGCAGTATTTGTCTTTCTTTGATTAGTTCACTTAGCATAATATACTCAAGTTTCATGCAGTTTGTTACAAATGACAGGATTTCTTCTTTCTCATGGCTGAATAATTCATTATATATGTCACATTTTTCTAATCCATCCATCCATTGAAGGCTACTGTTTTTGTTTCCATGTCTTGGCTGTTGTAAATAGTACTGCAATGAATTTGGGGGATGGGAGGTGCAGATATTTATTTGAGATAGTGTCTTCATTTCCTTTGTATAGATACTCAAGTGAAGTTGCTAGATTACATGGTAGTTCAAGTTTTAATTTTTTGAGGACTCTTTGTACTGTTTTCCACAATGGTAGCACCAATTTGCATTCCTACCAACAATGCACAAGTGTTTCCTTTTCTCTACATCCTAGCCAACATTCGTTGTCTCTTAACTTTTTTATGATAGTCATTCTAACAGGTGTGAGGTAGTATTGTAGTTTGTTTTAGCATTTCTTTTATGATTAGTAAAGTTGAATACCTTTTCATACACATGTTGGGAATTTGAATATCCTCTTTGAAAAATGTCTAATCAAGCCTTTCACCCATTTTTCAATTGGATTATTTGGACTTTTGTTCTTGAGTTGTTTCAGTTGCTTAAATATGTTTTAATGTTTATTTATTTTGAGAGAGAGAGTGGGGGGCAGAGAGAGATGGAGAAAGAGAGTGGAGGTGTGGGGAGCAGAAAGAGAGGATCCCAAGCAGTCCTATGTGGGCTCGCTCTCACTAACCATGAGATCATGACCTAGGCCAAAATTAAAAGTCAGAGGCTTAACTGACTGAGCCACCCAGGCACCCCCAATTCCTTAAATATTTTGGATAATAACCCCTTACCAGATATATGGATTACAAAATAGTTTCTCTAATTCCATAGGTTGTCTAAGTTTGTTCATTTCTTTTACTGTGCAGAAGCTTTTTAGTTTGATGTAGTCTCATTTATTTTTATTTTTGATGCTTGTCCTTTTTGTGAAATATACAAAAATCATTGCCACGACCAATGTCAACAAGCTATTTCCCTGTGTGTGGGTAAAGCAACTTCTATACCTGTTTTCTTTTGGTGATCATTTGCTTGAAATACTTTTACTCTTCCTTTTTTAATGTTTATTTTTGAGAGAGAGAAAGAGCCAGAGACAGCGTGCAAGTAGGGGAGAAGCAGAGAGAGAGAGAGAGAGAGAACAAGTGAGAGAGCGAGTGAGCTGGCTGGGCTCCTGGTTCAAGCAGGTCCCTTTGTGGGCTCCCCAATTGGCTGTGACTGCTGACTAGGCTGTATGATTAGAGGAGGCCCACTTGCTCTGTTGTGCATTTACTTCTGGTTGGGCAGGGTCACAGGCTGTTTCCTGGTAGGATAGTACTGCTGGTTGAATTCTGCAATTGAGGAGTACTGTGGGCTGGGCTCTGCAATTGTTCCTGATTCAGTGAGGCCTCAAGGAATTTTCAGGCAGGGCCATTGGTAGGGCTTTGTGGTCAGTAAGAGCCTCAGGCTATGCTCTGTAATTGGGTGAGGCCACTGGCTGCACCCTGAAGTTGGGCAGGATACAGAGGCTGGGCTTCATGAGCATGCAGGCTGCTGGCTATGCTTTGTTAGGTATGTTTGCTCTCTGGTAGGGTGCGGCCTCCTACTATATATCCTGATGTTGGTTGGGGTTAGAGACAGTGCTCAGTGGTTGGGCATGGTCACTGCCTGGGCTCCCTTCCTGGTCTAAACCACACCCAGTGTCCAGTCATCAGGCAGGCCTGCAGGATGTGCTCAGAGGCTGCCTAGGGTCACTGGTAATGAAAGGCCAGATGCAATGAACAACACCTTGGCAGGGTTGCTGGCTTGGTTCACTGCCCGATGGTGCTTTATAGTGGGTTCTGCTGCTATCCTGGTTCTCTGGCCAGGTTTCCTGATCCAGTGGGAAAGGAGGCTGTGCTCAGCAGTTAGATGAGGCTGTGAATCTGCTTCCCTGACATGGTACGGACTTAAAATAGTCTCTTTGGCTGGTATGGCCTATTGGCTGAGCAATCCAAATCAAGCAGAACTGCCACCTGAATTCTCTAGCCAGACTGGGCCACCAGCTTTGTTATGCTGATAAGCAAAGCCGCTAGTTTAGAGCTCTGTTTGGGCACAGCTGCAAGCAGGAAGGTAGCCCACAAGGATCTGAATCCTGGGTGGTAGAAGGCTCGCCCTTCTTTTTATCTATCTGATGCTCAGTGGTTAAGCCCCATGATCCTCATGAAGCAAGACTTGCATGGACTTCCACAAGTGTTTCTCAACACTAGGTGAGCTCGATGTCCACCATGGGCTCTCCTTTTCCGTTGGAGAAAGTCCTCTTGATGCAGCACTGTTCTGATTTGGGAGACAGGTGGTGTGGTAAAGATAGAACTTTTCCTCTTAACCTTTTAATGCCATCCTTCTTGGTCCAGGGAAGTGCTTCAACCTCACCTCTGGGTTCTAGGATTTTCACAATAGTGTCTTGCCTGGATAGTTGCTAGTTGGTTTTCTAGTAAAAAAGACTGAGGTTGGGAATCACCTATACCAGTATTTTGATGACATCACTTTCTTCTCTTATTTCTTACTTTAATTGGAATGCAATGTTTCACCATTACGTATCATAAGACATTGACAATTATTTGGAAATTTGTATTCTTAAACTATTTTAAACATATTGTAGTCATACTACACTAAAGATTTTTTTAAATTTTACTCAGGATTTTTTTAAATTTAACTAAGGATTTTTTTTTTATTTTACTAGGGATTTGAAAAAAATCAAGACTGAATGTTGAATTTTACTTGATCCCTCTTGTATACTCTGTACATTTATGTACATAGGTAAATCTTTTCTCATTTTCATGTGTTAGCAGGGTAAAAGAAAAAAAAGAAAAGAAAAAAGATATCCCCACACTGGAAGGAAGAGGTGAATAAATGGTTCTGTGGCTCTTTCTATAGTTTCATGAATGGCTGATGTTTTAGCCTGGTCAAATTGTTTTTGCAACATTAATTCAAAGAATCTATAAAAAAAAAATACTACAGCCAATATAAATGGGAATCACATTAAGAACTGTGTGCCAGAACAACAACCTGTATTTCATCACTGATAATGTTTATTGAATAACTAGTAACTAGTGTTGATGTGATGCAGTGGCCCCGAATATGAGCTAGTCATTATTCTTGAGGGGCTTTGGGATGAGCAACATATAATAAAACCATGAAGCTTATGGCTTCCCTGCTCTTAGGTGAACATGTGTATTTCAGGTGTGAAATGATCTGGGGACATAGAAAACTGTGCCTGAGAGTCACAGAACCTTCACTTTGTTGTTGCTATATATGCTACATTGCTATCTTTTATCAACTTTAATTAAGAATATATTTATTAGAGGCGCCTGAGTGGCTCAGTCGGTTAAGAATCCAACTCCTGATTTCTGCTCCGGTCATGAACTCACAGTTTGTGAGTTCGAGCCCCACACTGGGCTCTGAGCTGACAGTGCAGAGCCTGCTTGGTGATTCTCTGTCTCCCTCTTTCTCTGACCCTCCCCTGCTTGCTCGCCCTCCTTTCCTCCCTCTCTCTCTCTCTCTCAAAAATGAATAAAAATAAACTTTAAGAAAAGAATATATTTCTTATGTTAAATGTACTTTCTTATGAGTTTTAATCTAATTTGAACCCAAGGTCACCAGAACTTGTTGAACAGAATGAGCTAACATGGAAGTATCTTCATATTCTGGAATAAATCCTATTTGGACATCATGTTATTATATTGCCAATTTTATCCTAGATTTTATTTAGGGATTTTACAATTATATTTCAACAAATGATCTATATTTTTACTTTTTTTTTCCTTTTCTATCACATTCTAGTTTTAACATCACATTAACTTAAAAATTGTATTTTTCCAATTTTAGATTTATTCATAAATTCTACTTTTTTCCTTTCCTATTTTTATCCATTTCTTATATTTACATTAATTTCTTTCTCATACTGTGATTTAGATTCTTTTTTTAAAAAAGTATCCAAAGTAAAATACTGAGCCATTTCATCTATTCAGTTATGATCTCAAATCAATGATAGATACACACATACTCATACACTTTGATGCTAAGGTGCAATTTGAAGTATATTACACACTCAAACAGTTGCAGGTCATGATGAAGTTAACCTCATCACACATTAAGATAACGAAAGACAAATGTCTTTTTGTTGAGTTAATGAGCCTTCTGGTTTTGAACTAATAACCACTAATGGCTTCCTGGGTCACATGTACATGAACAAAAAAATCTCAAGATCCCTGCTTCCAGCTATGATGGAGTATTGGACTTTTCTTAGTGCTGTAAATCATTAGGAAACTGGACAAAATACAAAGAGCAGTCCTTTTCATCTATTAGCTAACT
This sequence comes from Cryptoprocta ferox, assembly GCA_028646485.1. Classification (NCBI taxonomy): domain Eukaryota; kingdom Metazoa; phylum Chordata; class Mammalia; order Carnivora; family Eupleridae; genus Cryptoprocta; species Cryptoprocta ferox. The sequence goes on from CM053573.1 coordinate 47,083,979, forward strand.
GGCAGGGCGGGATTGTGATCAATGAAAAAAGGCTAAACAGATGAAGTTAATGCAACAACAGCTCCTGCTTTCTCTGGGGAAAAATGGAAGACCTAAAAATAAGGAAAAAGGAATTTCTAGAGATGAGAAATATAACTAAAAACTTTTCTAGCTGAGATAAACATCAGATTACATTAGAAACCATCTGCAGAAGACTGGCGAACCTGAAGACCTAGCAATAGAAACCATCCCAATGGAAGAACAGAAAAAAAGAAAAAAGTGGTGTGTGTGGGGGGGAGGAATAGAAGCAGGGACTCAGTGACTTGTGGAATAATATCAAGCAATGTAAGTCCCATGTAATAAAAGACATCATGTATAGAAATTGGGCAAATAATGGAGCACCTAAGTGGCTAAGTCTGTTAAGGGTCCAAGTTTGGCCTAGGTCATGATCTCGCCATTCCCTAGTTGGAACCCCCTGTCAGTCAGGCTCTGTGCTGACAGCTTGGAGTCTGGAGCCTGTTTCAGATTCTGTGTCTCCCTCTCTCTCTGCCCCTCCCCTGCTCATGTTCTGTCTCTCTCTCAAAAATAAATAAAATGTTAAAAAAAAAATTTAAAGAAACTCACATAAGACAATGGAATGACCTACTAAAGGGATAGGGGAGACAAGTAACATGCATATATGCTATAAAAACATTTTTTAATAAAAAAATTTGCAAAGTTGCTTCATTTTCATGGTGTGACTAGTAATCTGAGGGGGAGGACAGAATGAAAGGGAAAGATTCTGCATATGAGAGGAATAGGTGTTGAATAATATTCTTTAATATCTTACAAGTTGATAATGAAAATGGGCAGAGAAACAATTGGTATCTGGGTTACTAATTCATCCCACTTATGTATGTTACTTTAAAGCTTCCAGAGAAAACTGTAATATTTAAATATAGAGCTATGAGCTCATAATCATGTATCATATGAAGATATTAATTTTTAATAGCTCAGGGGTGATATTAGTAAAAATGTGGTTGAAAAGAAAAATCTTTCAAAATAACACATTAAAAATGTTGTATTTCCCCTCCTTTTTCTGGCTGCCTTAGATATGACCTAAAGTTTCCACTTTTACAAAGTTCAAAGGAATTTCTGTTTTAAGATTACCAATAAGGAAACATAATACCTACTTTGAAATATATCTAGAGTTACACATTTTTAGTTTTTTTCTGTAGTTTTCTTTGGTTCATGGAACATATATATAGTCCAGAAAATTTACTCTAACATAGTATGTTTACTAGTTTCCATTTTAAAATCTGATAAAGATAGATCTAGGTTTTGTGGTGTCCAAAGCTTATAGAGTTGGGGGGCAAGGGGAAGCTTCTGAAGAAAAGGTACAAAATTACAAAGAAAATTATATATAGGGGCATGTGGTGGCTCTGTCTATTAAGCATTTGACTCTTGATCTAGGCTCAGGTCATGATCTCTCAGTTTGTGAGATCAAGCCCCATTTGGGTTCTGTGCTGAGTGCAGAACTTGCTTGGGATTTTCTCTCTCCTCTCTCTGTCCTTCCCCCACTTGTGCTCTCTCTCTCTAAATAAATAAATAAACAGGTAATAAATTTATATATAGAAGACAATATTAGAATGAGAAAAAAATTAACAACACAATTTTGCAAAAACTGATAAATCCATCATAAAATCCAGAAATGTGATTCTAATTAACTAACATTTATGTAGCTCTATTTTTTTTTCTCTTCAAGATTTTCTTTAAATTTAAAAGTTAGTTAGCATATAGTATAGTATTTGTTTCAGGAGGAGAACCCAGTGATTCATAGCTTTCATATACCCACACCCAGTGCTCCCAACAAGTACCCTCCCCCATTTAGCCCATCCCCACCTGCCCACCTCCCCTCCAGCAACCCTCATTTTGTTCTCTAGAGTTAAGAGTCTGTTATGGTTTGCCTCCCGTTCTGTTTTTATCTTACTTTACTTTTCCTTCCCTTCTTTCTTGTTTTGTTTCTTAAATTTTACATACGAGTGAAATCATATGGTATTTGTCTCTGAATGACTTATTTTACTTAGTGTAACACACTCCAGTTCCAACCACATTTTTCAAATGGCAAGATTTCATTCTTTTTGATCACTGAGTAATATTCACACACACACACACACACACACACACACACCCCCCACAACTTGTTTCTCCATCAGTCAATGGACAAACATAATCTTTTCCATAACTTGGCTATTATAGAAAGTGCTAAGGATTTTGATAGTGATGGGGTTTTCATAAATTCAAATTTGTGTTATGTATACCAAACAAAAAAAAATGGTGCATTTATAATTTTATATACTATGTTATTGAGTATATTTTTTTTTACTGGAGTGAATTTCTCTTTTGCTTATGTCAATGCAAATTGAATCTTCTTATTAAAATGTAACACATCTAAGAACTGGAAGAATTTTCCAGAATCTAGTTCGCATTTTCATGCATTTGAAAACCTAGTTTTATTCAATTCCTAATTCTGGAGGCTAGTTCTATAGAACAAATTCTTACCCCTTTTACCTTTCCACTGATACTTAGTTGCTGGGTGAGTCTATACAGTGGGCAATACACTTTCTTGACAATATTTCATGACTACAACTACCAAAACTTTATATATGAGTACTAACAATATAAATACTAAATTTCTTTCTTTACATTTTACAAAAATATATGACCCTAGAAACACAATTCTAGCATCTGCCTTAGGGCTTTGAAAGTGAGGGTGCCCTGAAGCTTAGGTTTTATTAGACTTTTGGAATATGTGTCTCTGTTGGTAGCCATTAGCATAAACACACAAAATAGAACCTTTTTAATGTAAGAATTAAAAATTTGAGGAAGGGACTATATTTGTGGTTATACTTTCACAGTTTATAGCATTATGGGATATACAAATGGTTCCCAGTAAATTCCATCCTGCTAAAATCTAGTTTCCTATAAAATGACTCATGTTAATTTTTCTTATAAGGGTCCTCTAAGGAAACAATTTGAACAGTTTATTCAAAATGTGACCATCTCTGTACTTCAGTTACTGTTCTTTCTTTTTCCTAGAAATTTATATTTCTTAAAAGAACTGTCTAGTACTATTAAAAAACTTGATGTTAGGCTTCATTCTGTAGACATACTTTTATTTGCAAATGCCACATTCTCTATTATGATATATTCCCTTGTTTTATAACAATGTTGGTTTAAGATTATAGATTATATATTTTCTTAAGAAACATGGTAGAACGTTCATATCATCTGCTGTATTCAAGTTTCTCTTACTAATTTTTAAATATATATTAGTTTCATGGACATGCACTCTTTTTGATTAGTCTTGAGCCAAAAATTCCTAATTTACTATATTTCTTGGCTGAGAAAAGACCAACCATGATTTAACCTAATTATGATTTCCAGTGGAACTCAGCCTGTATGGAGTATCAGGCTGGTTCAGGATTGTAGCCTTAAGAAAATATTTGGCATTTGGTGTTTGATAAAGAAGCCAATTTCTAGAGGCACATTTTGCTTGCCTAGGATGAGTTTTAGGAAGCATTAGATTTCATTAACTAGACTATACCATTTGGACAGAATGTTCCTCCTTTATTCTGCTTGAGTGTTGGATTGTGATAAGCCCCTTTGCTTTTGCCAGAAGTGACCTAGTTGATGTAGTTCCCTGTCAATTAGGTAGGAACCAGGTGTCTCATGTGGTGGTTCTGCTTTGATTACCCTGTTAACAATTCTGGCTTGCTGATGGGACTAAATAGCAGAAAAGACTCACATTACAAGGGAGATGCTTTTACTTTATTACAACAAAATGTTCTAAAATAAAATCTTGGTAATTGAAATAAATTGGATGCATATTTTTTCCATAAATAAGGGATGCTTCAAAAAAGAAATTATAGACAATAATCAGGCCAGAAATGCTTGTATTAGTCCTTCTAGGAATGTAGAATAAATATTCAAATCTCAACTGCAACTTTATGTGGCTATTTTAGTTACCTGACCTAAATATGTCATTTCTCCAGAAAAGGGACATTGGTCATCAGACCTCTGTTGGTTGTGTAGTCTCTCAGCCAAGCGCTGGCAGTATCAACACCTTGAGGCAAATTAGAGAGCCTCCATGTTGGTTACTCAGTTCTCTAATTGCTTGTTCTCTAGACTTAACAGTGATACTTAACACACGTTAGCAGTAGAAGACTTTAAAAATAAAATTTATGCAGAAATCTCAGTATATTAAACAGGTACTAGTGGCTTTCCATTAATATCAATTTATTTTTAAAATTTAATTTTAATTTTCTTTCTACAAACTCTATTATGAATATTGGAGATGATCCAATGTAAATGAAAAATTAAAATTAGTAGCTATAGATGACAATAGGCTTGTAGCAGATTTTTGCCTTCAGATTATTTCTGGTTTATTTTCTTTCATGATGTTGACATGATCTTGTAATTGATATGATCTAGATAATTACCTGTAATTTATATCAAATTTCAGTTTTGGTTATATTTTATTTTGCTTGGTGGCTTACAATATTTAAGTTGCACAAAAAACAGATACTGGGGCGCCTGGGTGGCTCAGTTGGCTGTGTCCAACTTCAGCTCAGGTCATGATCTCATGGTCTGTGGGTTCAAACCCTGTGTCAGGCTCTGTGCTGACAGATTCTGTATCTTCAGATTCTGCATCTTCTCTCTTTGCCCCTCCTCCACTTGCACTCTGTCTCTGTCTCTCTCTCTCAAAAGTAAATAAACAATAAAAAAAATTTTTAAAAAGCCCAACAGATACCTTTTCTGTTGCTTCAGTTGTGTGTTCTTGGCACCTACAATAAGTGCTAGAAATACAAATATTTGGTATATTTGTTGAATATATTTTAATGTCAAAACTAATAATAATGTAATAATCATTATTTTTTGAGCATCTTGTTTGACAGGTAGAATTATATGTGCTTTAAAAATATTACTCATTTAATATTTACAATAACTAAGGTAGGTACTACTATCCAAGATCCAGTAGTACATTCAAGAAATTAAATTTTCCAAGTTTCAGAATCAGTTTATATCAAGGATGACATAAACTCCATGCATCCTAACTCCAGAGCAAATACTCTTTACAATTAATGCTATATTAAATCACTCTAAATGAGCTAAATAAATTTAAAAACACTAAAGTAAAATATTTAAAATGAGCTAAATTTTAAATTAAAGTTAAATTTAGAAAATCAGTTTATCACAGTAGTTACATTTCAAGATCTCAATAGCTATGTGTAACTAGGGATATTGTATTCAAAAGTGCAGATACAGAAAACTTTCCATCATCACAGAAAAAGCTCTCTTCAACAGTGTTGATCTAGAACAGGCATTGACAACCCTTTTCTGTAAAGAGCTGGATAGTCTTCAGTCTTTCAAGGCCAGAATCGTCACCTGAAGCTACTCAACACTGTCATTAAAATGCAACACAGCCATAGACAATATTTAAAATATGAATGTGGCTGTGTTTCAATGACATTAAAATTTGAGTTTCATATAATTTTTATATTTTATGAAATATTACTCTCTCCCAACCATTAAAAGTATAAAAGCTATTTTTTTCAAGTTTTTATTTAAATTCCAGTTAGTGAACAAACAGTGCAATATTAGTTTCAGGAGTAGTTTAGTGATTCATCACTTACATACAACATCCAGTACTCATCATGCAGTGCTCATCACAATAAGTGTCCTTCTTTATATAAGCATCCTCCTTAATACCCATCACCCGTCTAGCCCATCTCCTACCATCCTCCTATCAACCCTCAGTTTGTTATCGGTTATAAGTTGGCTATTGTTAGTAATTCTGCTATAAACATCAGGGTGCATGTATCCCTTTGAATGAATATTTTGTTTCTTTGGGGTAAATACCTAGTAGCGCAATTGCTGGATTATAGTTGTACATTTTTTAAAGTTTATTTACCTATTTAGAGAGACAGAGACGGAATGAGTGAGGGAGGGGTGGAGAGAGAGGGAAGGAGAGAGAATCCTAAGAAGGCTCCGTGCTGCCAGTGGAGAGTCAGAGGCGGGCCGAATGCATGAAACTGTGAGATCATGACCTGAGACAAAATAAGAATTGGATACGTAACCAACTAAACCACCAAGGTGCTCTGGGTAGTTGTATTTTTAACTTTTTGAGAAATCCCCATATTGTTTTCCAGGGTGGCTGTACCAGTTTGCATTCCCACCAACAGTGTAAGAGGGTTCCCCTTTCTCCACACATTTGCCAATACCTGTTGTTATAAAAACTATTAACTCTCAAGTCAGGTAACAATAGGCAATGGGCTCAACTTTTCTATTCCCTAGTTCAGAATTTCTCTAATATTTTATTTTGAAAATGCTATAATTCTTGTAAGATACACAGATTTGAACACAATTATCTATTTTATTATGGGGCATTAATAAGGACTATTAAGACTCATTCTCCCATTCTTTTAATATGTGAATATTTCAGTATTAATTATTAAAGGAAAGTGTAGTTAATAGTCTGAAGACTTATCTCTCAAACTAGTTGGTATTCCTCAAAGCTAAAATCCATGTCCATTGTTTATTATGTTATTCTCAGAACTTGGAAAATTTGTTGGCCATTACTAATGGCCAAGAATCTTGGCTCTTGTTTCTTGAATTACTGAGTGAATGAACTTAAAAACTTGGAAATATTTTCACAAGGAGTTGTTTGTTCAAGATAATATTTCACATATGATACTTACATAGCAAAGGTTATATAAATATAAAGCATTTTAATATACACTTCTATAAAGTGATAATAGCAAAATATGAAAAAAGAAAAATTAAGGTCAACTTTGAGATTGTCAGCTAGCATTTCAGCTAACAGTTAACAATATGTAAGATTTGCCAACTTTGTCATTTGTAAGAATAAACTAATGAATGGTTTGCCATGTTCATCTACATAGGGGTATTTTTCAAGTCATTTAACAAACTTAGTATTTATTAGCTGTAGTCCATCACTGTAACTTTCCTTTTTCTTATCATCTTAGTAGATTGAAAACCTATGTTTGTGATAATTTTCTGAAAATTCAGAGTGTAGTGAAGATTTTATAATTTATCTAAAAGAAAAATGACACATAAGTTTGGGCCAGCAATTTTCAATGTAATGCTCAGGACCTCTATCAGATCATGAAGTGGTGGTAGTAGGGAGTGAAGTGATTACTTGGGCATCAAAAGTTACTTCTAAGTTACTAGGAGATTCTAAGACGCAACAAAGGTTGGGAACCACTGATTTGACAAAACATAAAATTAAGGGATATTTCTCCAAATTTTTAAAAATGATATTAAAATTGGCATTTGACACAGAACTGCCTGTGACCCAGTGCACTGCACAGCATGGCACTGGAAAGAGAATAAGGGGCCAAAGCATTGGCTGGTTTGATCATGACCAATCCTCATACACACAGTTTGGTCAGTGATATAATGAAGTTTGGTGTTGACTAATTAGAAGGAGCTGCAACCTAGTAGTGGGCCTTATAGAAGCATGAAATTTGTAATAGCCTAAATCCTGGACAGAGCTTCACAAGTACAAGAGTATAAGTACAGGTTTTAGGTCTTGGCACTGGTACTCTTGAGAGCTGATTTAAAATAATGTCGTTCAATTATTATACAAATTATTGAGCAAGTTGTTTAATATCCTAAGGTAATTTACACCCTAAACACACTAAACAGCAGATTCTGTAAAAGAACTGAGCACTTCAATAAAATTAGAAGTTAAAGAAGGAAGTATAACACAAAGAATGTCAGATTATATTAAAGAACCAAACGATGAAAGATATTCAGGATCTAAAAATGGTAAGATTAATGTGATGTTTAAATACAGTCATTTAAAATATATAAACAGCACTATGGATCCTTCTGATCCATATTCTGATCCATCTAAAATATTCGAGATGATTTATAGATGTATGGAGAAAATGAAGTTGGTGTTCTCATAACACTATATGAGACTTATTAAAATCATTCTGAAAATATCAAATCCTAAACAGAAATAATTGTCAATACAAGGTGAAATAGGAACCAGGTTTTCATTTTCAAGTATGTGAAAATGACTAATTTGTCTATGATTAAAAACATTTAATAAGTTTTCAGAGGAGATGAATGATAAATATTCAATTTTTTGTTAAGATATTTTTCTAATAGTCCTGTAACTAGTATCTTGACAAGTGATTTTTATTAGGATCAATTAAGCCTATTTAGTTATTATAAAATAGTTATTTTATGACAAAAGTATATAGAATAATTTTAATAATATGGTAGAGAATATGCATGTTAAGGTGACTGTACTTAAGGATAGGAAAAGATTTATAATGACACAACTTATATATATCTTTTTAAACTCATTCTCATGAATATATTATATTGGATCTCATATGGTCACTTGTTAGTACTTTATCTGTAGAAGGATTTTATGTAATAACAGAAAAGTGAATTATGTTGAAGTACTAAAATCTCCAGTAACCTAAATTTGGATTTCCTGGTCTGCTGACCTTTGAATTTGAAAGTTTTGCATGTGTGACCTATTTTTATAGATGTAAAACCCTTAAAACATTAAAACATATAAAATTTACATGAATATGAAACTAATAATATGAGTAAAAGTTATCAAAAAATCCATTCTGATGATTGTTAGAGTTTTTTTCTTGACAGCACTTTCTTACTTAAACATTTTGGGAATGTGTCATTCAAGGATCAATTGTTTTTAGACCTCAGTATTTTCTACAATGCACAAATGGTTCTCCTATTATGAATTTGATGTATGTAGACATAGTTCATTATTTGCTTTTAAACCTGATATATCACTCAAGTATCACTGGTATTGGAAGTCAAATGGAAAATAATATGGCATTGTCAAAGAAGCACTAGTGATTGAGGCTTTCTGAAACATAATATGATCTGTTAGTATTTGTTTTTTTTTGCAACATACCAGATAACAATAGAGCCTAGTAAATCTAAATGAGCATGCATTCTATTGCTCAGGATGTCACTGTGTATTGATATAGGTTAATAAAAAATGTGCAAAAATCAACCTGAGAAACAGAACCTGTGGAGGAGAGAAATCAAGAAGTGCTATTTTTAAAATGCTTAGTTCATCAGGTAGTAGGCGTGCTTTAAGAGAGAGGAGAACTTTATTTACTTAACGTTAGATCTTGTATAATTTTATGGTCTCTGAGATTTTGGTCAACCTCTTACACACATTGTCTTAGGTAAGCATTGTTGGTAAATCAAACCTGCTGCAACAGTGAATATTCCTTAGAAGATAATGATTGCTTTATACTCTAAATTTTTTGATAAGTTCATATAAATCTTAAATCATGTGCGTTTAATTTACTACAAAGTTAACATTTCTTTAATAGTGCATATTTGGGGCACCTGGGTGGCTCAGTCTGTTAAGCATTCAACTTCGGCTCAGGTCATGGTTTCATGGTTTGTGAGTTTGAACCTGCATCAGGCTCTGTGCTGATAGCTCAGAGCCTGGAGCCTGCTTCAGATTCTGTGTCTCCCTCTCTCTCTGCCCCTCCCCAGCTCATGCTCTGTCTCTCTGTGTCTCTCAAAAATAAATAAATGTTAAAAAAATAAAAATATTAAAAAATTAATGCATACTGAGGGTGTTTGGGTTTATTATAATGTAAAGACTAGATAAAACATTATCTTGATGGATCCTCAAATATTGGATATAGTTTTCATTATTTTTTCAGTTATTCTCTAGATTTTCAACTCCATTTCTCAGGTCAATTTCCACCTACTTTATTTTATTTTAGATTGAGGTGTTTAAGGTCAAAAAACTTTTCAATAGTGATGGGAACCTCGGATTTTCACTGCAACTGCACTCAAATTTGATGATAGAGTTTCATATAAAAATTTATGGCAAATGTTCCAAAATCCTATGGTATTGATTGCAATGTAATTGGATTATGTCTACACCTTAGTGGATCATTTTCATGCCAAATCATCTAGTGCCCCTGTGATTTACTATCACTTGGAAAAATGTTCCTGAAGAGGTCTAGAATTTCTACAGAAGGCACATTTTATTTCTACCTTTCACTTTTATGACTAAGCCTTATTTTTCTTAATGTTTATTTTTAGTTTTCAAAGAGAGCATGAGCATGAGTGGGGAAGGAGCAGAGAAAGGGGGAGGGACAGAGGATCTGAAGTGGGCTCTATGTTGACAGCAGAGAGCCTGATGTAGGGCTTGAACTCACAAACTCTGAGATAATGACCTGAACCAAATTCAGAAGTTTAACTGACTGAGCCACCCAGGTGCCCCAATGATTAAAGTTTAATGAGCACCTGGCCCTTATCTTTCTAACCTGACTTAACATTGTATCAGTCTAAATCCTCTATACCCATGAACCATGCTGCCACTATGTTTTGACTCATTCTGCTTTTTCTGTTTGGAATTACTGTCTGCTCTTCACTTTCCTCATTTCCTTTTATTTAAATGCTTTCTATACTATTGTCAGGGCCAAGTTTTTATTCCAATTTCCTTATTATCTCACCTGTAATGGATTTCTCCCTCCCCTATAAGCCTCAAAATTACTTTTTCACCCTTTGTCTGGAACCTGATCTATGCTATGGTTCATTGTTAAACATATTTTTCATAGATCTATGTCCTGTTACTTTCCATTGACACCAGACTTGAAGGGGATCACTGGCTCAGAAGAATCATGATTCAACCCACATGAAATCCCACGTGCAGCTTCTTGGTGTCAGTGTTTGTTCTGGGCATTAATATTGGCCTGGGAAGAGTTGGGATCCCAGGGTTTTCTTACACGTTTTTTTTTTTTTTTAACTAGACTCAAGTCCCCATTCCTGGAATAACCTAGAACAATTATTTATTCAAAATATTTATTGAGCACTTAGTGACTGTAGGGCATAGTTCTAGTCTCTGCCTAGATGATTTTGAAAAGCTGAGGTGTTTATCCCCCAGGGAACTTGCATCTTAGTTTTGGAAAAGTGCCTGAATTTTGCAGTAGAAAAAACAGATTAGAATTCACAGTCTTCCTATCAAAATAAATTAAGCACTCTGATATTCACAAATAAAATCAAGTACTCATCACCACACAAGCTGTTAAAAGCAGACGCTTGATTTTAGAAGTATAATGGGTCAGCATAGCAAAGTAATTAAGAGCCCATGGCCTAGAGTACTAACTCCTGGATTAAAAATATGGCTCTGGGGATTTCTGGTTTCAGTTTTAATACAGAATTTGGACATGATTACTCTTCTCCTCACAACAAGAAAAAAATTGAACAGGCTGAAAATCAATGACAGGGCAAACTGCCACCCTGAAAATAGGGGAAGCCAAAGAGTCACATATAAGACTAGCCTATCTGGAATAGAACCCATTAGATCCATAAGCTGGTAGGAACACTTCTGGTAATTTTAATGAATTGTTGGAGGATGAGTGTGGACTGTTATAAGAGTGAGTAACCCTGAGAACTCTGGCATTAAGGCCCTGCAGTTTCATGAGTTTTTACCTCCAAGAATCATGCCAGCTTCACCAAAGAACCAAGAAAGATCTCTTTGTGGATTTGACAGAGAAAGGGGAAAAATAACCATTGTGAAGTAAGATCAGACATTACCCATAACACATTTTGCCCTTCAAGGTAAAGGACCTTACCAGCACCTTATTTCACTTAGGAGAAAGCATTGACTCACTATAGACATCTTTAACTTCCATTTTCATCTAAGGGGTGGGGAGTTAAAATACATTTGTGAAGGTCAGATGAGGGGATATAAGTCCACTAAAAGATTGAGATTTAACTATTAGGTTTATCAATTACTTCATCTCTTGTACAACTACTTATACTAGTTTTCTAGAACTCTTATAATAAAACACCATAAACTGGGTCACTTAAACAAGAGAAATTTATTTTCTTACACTTCTGGAAGATGTAAGTCCAAGATCAAGATGTTGCAGTTATAATTTCCCTCCAGATTTCTCTACTTAGTTTGCAGATGGCTGCTTTCTTCTATATACTCACATGGCCCTTTCTGTGTGTGTGTGTGTGTGTGTGCATGTATGCATATGTGCTATGCAAGATTGGTGTCACTCCCTCTTTTTTTTAAAGTTAATTTTGAGAGAGTGGTGGAGGGGCAGAGAAGAAAGAGCATTTCAAGCAGGCTCCATGCTGGCAACGCACAGCCTGATGTGGGCCTCAATCTCATAAACCATGAGATCATTACCCAAGCAGAAACTAAGAGTCTGACACCTAATTGAATGAACCACCCAGGTCCCACTCTTCCCCTTTTTAAGTCATACTGGGTTCATGTCTACTGATATTACCCCATTTAATCTTAATTACCTTTTTAAAGGCCCAATTTCCAGACAGCCCCAGTCTGATATACCGGGGTTTAGGAATTCAACAATTGAATTTTGGAAGGCATATGATTTAATCCATAATACCCACCGCCCCCCTAACAGGTATCCAGTATAATAACTGGATTCCTGATGAAAAAGTTGCCAGATGGACTATTTCTGAGAAGTTCTTAGAGAAGCTGAAAGTCAACAGGGGCAACAAAGATCAGTGTGGAAATTTGGAGACCCTGTTGTCTTTAGCTACAAAAAATATTAAATGCACTCAGCTGTGTTCCAGATTAACATAAACCTCACACCAAAGCCTACTTACCATAGTTTCTATTACCCCACATCGCTTCTCAGACTTTAAACCAAAAAATAAATAAATAAAAAGGGAGCATGATAGAAAATAGTCTGAAGTGACCAAGCATCAGAAACAGACTCCTACATGACATAGATGTTAGAATTAGCAGAGAAGGAATTTAAAATAGCCATGAGCAATATGTTAAGGGCAACAATGAAACAGGTATAAAACATTTAACAGAAAGATATATAAGCAAGAAACAAACTCCAAGAAGGAATCAAAGGACATTCTGAAAATCAAAAACAGTATAACAAAAATGAAGAATACTTTGATGGGCTTATCAGTAGACTGATATGATCAAGGATATAACTAGTTAGCTTAAAGTTAGGTCAGTAGAAACTTTCCAAACTAACATGGAATAAAAAGAGAGAGAAAGAAAAACAGAACAGAGCATCCAAGAACTATGGGGCAATTTGAAAATTAAAAAAAAAAAAAATCTGTATAAGTAGTACCAGAAAAAGAAGAGAGAACAGAGTAGAAAAAAGGTAATTGGAAATAGAATGGTTTAAATCTCTTCAAAATTAATGTAATACCAACCGAAGATTCAAGAGCAGTATACAAAACCAAAGAGAATATAAGCCAAAAAGTCTACACCTAGGCAATATATTCAAATGGCATAAAACTAGACAAAATCTTGAAAGACAACAAATATTTATAGGGGAACAAAGGTGAGAATTAAAGTTAACTTCTCATCAGAAGCCGTGTAAGCAAGAAGAGAGTGGAATGAAAGTGTTGAAAGAAAAATCCACAAACCCAGAATTATATACCCAGCAAAGCTCTCTTTAAAAAGTTGAGAAATAATTATTGATAAGAATGTGTTAATTACAGGGGACTTTAACACTCCACTTACAGCAATGGATAGATCAACCAGACAGAAAATCACTAAAGAAACAATGGATCTGAACAACACAT
>CM053573.1:47098071-47216293 GCA_028646485.1 Cryptoprocta ferox
CTTTCAGGGAAAGACCACACCAAGATACCACCTCATGCCAGTCAGAGTGGCTAAAATGAACAAATCAGGAGACTGTAGTTGCTAGCAAGGATGTGGAGAAAGGGGTACCCTCCACACTGCTGGTGGGAATGTAAACTGGTGCAGCTGTTCTGGAAAACAGTGTGGAGGTTCCTCAAAATATTAGCAATAGAACTCCCCTATGATCCAGCAATAGCACTGCTAGGAATTTACCCAAGGGATATAGGCGTGCTGATGCATAGGGGCACATGTACCCCAATGTTCATAGCAGCACTTTCAACAATAGCCAAATCATGGAAAGAGCCTAAATGTCCATCAACTGATGAATGGATCAAGAAGATGTGGTTTACATATAAAATGGAATATTACATGACAATGAGAAAGAATGAAATCTGGCCATTTGTAACAACGTGAATGGAACTTGAGTGTGTTATACTAAGTGAAATAAGTCAGGCAGAGAAGGACAGATACCATATGTTTTCACTCAAAGGTGGAACAGGAGAAACTTAACAGAGGACCATGGGGGAGGGGAAGGGGAAAAATAGTTAAGGAGAGGGAGGGAGGCAAACCATAAGAGACTCTTAAATACTGAGAACAAACTGGGGGTTGATGGGGGTGGGGAAGAGGGGGAAATGGGTGATGGGCATGGAGGAGGGCACTTGGTGGGATGCGCACTGGGTGTTATATGGAAACGAACTTAACAATAAACTATAAAAAATAAAGCCCTTTAAGGTGAGGGAAGATGATATAGGCAACAGACTGAGATATATATAAAGAAAGAACTCTGAGAATGAATAAAATTAAAATCATTTAATTATAGGGGCACCTGGGTGGCTCAGTACGTTAAGCATCCGACTTCAGTTCAGGTCATGACCTCATGGTTCGTGGGTTCGAGCCCTGCATCAGGCTCTGTGATGACAGCTCAGAGCCTGGAGCCTGCTTTGGATTCTGTGTCTCCCTCTCTATCTTCCCCTGCCCCACTTGTGCACTCTCTCTCTCTCTCTCTCAAAAATAAATAAACATTAAAAAATTTTTAAAAATAATTATAATTGATCCAAATATACTCTTAAAATAATATCAATGTATTGAGTAATATTTATATAAATAAATGAAGTGAATAATAATGATATAAATGATGAGAGGGAGATACTGGAAATGTTTAGTTATATGGTAGCAGAATTACATGTGAAGTGGCATAGTGCTACTCAAAAATGATCTTAGATTAGTTAAAAATGCATATTGCAAACCTTAGGGAAACAATAAGCAACTTTGTTTTCTGAGAAAAGCATGTAATTTACTGAAAAATAAAAATAATCACATAAAATGATCAATTAAAACTCGAAAAGACAGAAGAGCATGAAAGAAACAATAAACAAGTGCAATAAATAGGAAACAGTTACTAACTTAGTAGATATTAGTACAACTATTCCAGTCACTTCATTTGTGAATATTCTAAGCACACTAATTAAAATATACTATTGTCAGAGTGGACTAAAAACCCAGAAGACCCAGTTCTAGGTTTGTTTGTTTGTTTGTTTGTTTTTAATGAGAAATCCACTCAAAGACTCAGGCCAGGGTGTCTGGATAGCTGTCTCTTGATTTGGTTTATTTGATTTCATCTCAGGTTATGATCTCACAGTCATGAGATCAAGACCTACTGAACTGGGATTCTCTCCCTGTCTCTGCCCCTCTCTCACTTGAATGGGTGATCTCTCTCACTCATGCACTCTCTCTCTAAATAAATAAACATTTAAAAAAAGACTTAGGCCAAAAGTAAAGAGAAACACACATAATGCTAACACAAATCAAAGTTGGAATGGTATATTAATTTTAGACAACACCTACTTCAGAAGGAAAGCTATCAGGGACAAAGAGGAATATCATATACCAATATACCATTAACCTAAGGAAACAAAACAATCCTTAATTCATATACACTTAATAAAAGACCATCGAAATATTTATGCTAAAAATTGGTAGAACTGCAAGGAGAGAGATGCTGTTATAGTTGGAAATCAATACCTCTTTATTGCTAATTGATGGATTCAGAAGGCAGAGAATCAGTAAGCATATAATTGAATTGAACAGCATCATAAATCAACTGGATCTAATTGACATTTATAGAAGAGTGCCTCCAACAATAGCAGAATACACATTCTTCTCAATTTTGCATGGAACATTCACTAAAATAGACCACATTCTGAGACATAATAAAGCACATCAACAAATTTAAAATAATAAAAATCATAGAATGTATATTGTCAAACAATAATGGAATTAAGCTGGAAATCGGTAACAGAAAAATACCTGGAAAATCCTCAAATATTTGGAGAGACCACATTTTAAAATGTAACATGGGTCAAAATCTTGAGAAATTTAAAAAATTTTTGAAGTAAATAAAAATGAAACTTAAAATTTGTGGGTTTCAGCAAAAGCAGTGGTTAGAAATTCATGGCACTAAAATGTATGTATTAGAAAAAATCTAAAATCAATAATTTAAGCTTCTTTAGGAGATTAGAGAAAGAAGAGTAATTGAAGCCTGGAGCAATTATAAAAAAATAAGTAAAATTAGAGTATAAATCAATGAATCTGAAAAAAAGAGAAGGTCCATAAAACACAAACTGGTCCAATGAAAAGATGAATACAATTTGATAAAGCTCTATCCAGGCTAACCAAGGGAAAAAAAGAGAAAAGAAACAAAATATCAATATCAGAAATGAAAGTGGTGTAATAACAACTAATTAAAATGATATTAAAATGGAGAGAAAGGGAAACTGTAAACAATTTTATGCCCATAAATTGGATAATGTAGATGAAATGTGCCAGTCCTTTGAAAGACACAAATACCCCAAACTCACACAAGGATAAATAATCTGAAAAAATATATAAATCTAATAAAATAGATAAGACCTTTTCTATTAAAGACATTGAGTCAATAATTAGCCTTTCAAATGAGAAAGCAACACAACCAGATGGTTGCAGTAGTGCATATGAATAAGTATTTTAAATGACACTAAATCTGCGCAATTTCATTACCTCAGCCGAGTGATTAAAGTCTGCATCAATACCAATAGGCATATTGATAGTATACTAACATATCATTGTATTAATATCAGGTATACACAAAATTTGATGTTTGTATGTATTGTAAAATAATTACTGTAGCAAATCTAGTTAACATCTGTCCCCATACATAGTTACAGACTTTTTTCTTCCTATAAGAAATTTTAAGATCTCGCTTAGTAACTTTCAAATATGCAATACAGTAAGTATTATTAACTATAGTTTCCATGCCATCCATTATTATCCCTGTGACATATTTGTATTAGAACTGGAAGCTTGTACTTTCTGTCTCCCTTTGTCCATTTCACCCATGTCTCTCACACTCATCTCTGCAAATACAAATTTGTTCTCTGTAGGTATGAACTTGGTTTTTTTGTTTGTTTGCTTTCGATTCCACATATAATTGAGATCCATCAGTATTTGTCTATCTTTGTCTAACTTATTTTAGTTGGCATAATACTCTCAACTTCTATCAAACTTGTCACAAATGGCAAGATTTCCTTATTTTTTATGGTTGGATATTACATGGAATCTATCTCACATTTTCTTTGTCCATTCATCCATCAATGGACACTAAGATTGGATACTGTGGCTATTGTAAATACTGCTGCAATGAATATGGGGTGACTACATCTTTTCAAGTTAGTATTTTTGTTTTCTTTGAATAAATACCCATAAGTGGAATTATTTGATCATATGTAGTTTTCTTTTTCAGTTTTTGAGGAACCTCCAGACTGTTTTTCATAGTAGCTGCACCAAGTTAAATTCCCATCAACAGTGCACAAAGGTTCCCATGTCTCTATATCCTTGACCACATTTGTTATTTCCTGTCTTTTTGATAACAGCCATTCTACAGATGTGAGGTGATATCTCGTTTTTTTTTTTATTTTTATTTTTTGAGAGAGAAAGAGAAAGATAGTGTGTGGGGGGAGAGGGGCAAAGGGTGAGAGAAAGAGAATCTTAAGCTTGGCATGGAGCCTGACACGGGCTCAATTCCACCACCATGAGATCATGACCTGAGTTGAAACCAAAAGTCAGACACTCAACCAACTGAGCCACCCAGAAGTCCTTCATTGTGATGTTGATTTGTATTTTCATAGTAATTAGTGCTGCTGAACATCTTGTCTTGTGCTTATTGGTCATCTGGATGTCATCTTTGTAAAAACGTCTATTCATATCCTTTGCCCATTTTTTTAACTGAGCTTTTTTTTAATTGTTGAGTTATGGGGGTTTTCTGTATATTTTTTATATTAACCCCTTTTTTGATATATGATGTGCAAGTATCTTCTCCCATTCAATAGTATGCCTTTTCATTTTATTGATGGTTTACTGCATTGTGCAAAAGCTTTATAGTTTTATGTGGTCTCATTTGTTTTTGCTTTTGTTTCCCTTGCCTTTGGCATCAGATCAACAAATGCATTGCTAAAGATGAATGCTAAGGAGTTGCTGCCTATAATTTGTTTTAAATATTTTATGGTGTCACATCTTACATTCAAGTCTTCAATTAATTTTGAGTTAATTTTTGTGTATGGTGTTAAAGGTGTAGTTTCATTCATTTTGCATATGGCTGTCTAACCTTCCCAGTGCCAGTTATGGAAGAGACTGTCCTTTCTCCACTGTATGTTTTTGGCTCCTTTGTCATAAATTAATTTCCATATATGATTGGGTTTATTTTTTGGCTTTTATCTTCCATTGATCTTTGTGTTTCTTTGTATGTCAATATCATACTGTTTTGATTATTATAACTTTCTAATATAGTTTGAAATCAGGAAGTATGATAATTCCATCTTTCTTCTTGCTCAAGATTGCTTTGGCTATTCAGGATATTTTGTGATTCCATATAAATTTTAGAATTATTTATTCTAGTTCTGTGAAAAACACCATTGGTGTTTGTTTGCTTGTTTGTTTTCTCAGTTTAAAAACTCTTATTGGCCTGCTGTTGTCTCCAGATATCTCCATAATAACATTTGTAATTTCTTACCTGGGAACACAAGACCCTCTGCAATGCAGTGTTTTTTTTTTTCTTAATGTTTCAAGTTCTTTTTTTAATTATAATTTGTTAATATATAATGTCATATTACTTATTAGCTTCAGAAGTAGCATTTAGTGATTCATCACTTATATATAACAACCAGCGCTCTTGCATCAAATCTTTAAATGGCTTTGGGGTGTATGGACATTTTAAAAATATAAATTATTCCAATCTAAGACCATGATGTAGCTTTCCATTTATTTGTATCCTGTTAATTTCTTTCCATCAGTGTCCTATAGTTTTCACAGAACATTGTCCTATCACTTTCACAGGTCATTCACTTCCTTAGTTAAATTTATTCCTTGGTATTTTATTGTTTTGGATGCAATTATAAATAGGATTGCTTTCTTAATTTCTTTTTCTGATAGTTCATTATTAGTATATGAAAGCACCACAGATTTCTGTATGTTGGTTTCATATCCTGCAGCTTTTCTGAATGAATTTATCAATTTTAGCAGTTCTTTGGTGGAGACCTTAGGGTTTTCTGTATATAGTATCATGTCCTCTTCATATGTTGTCAGTTTTACTTCTTCTTTTCTTATTTGGAGGACTTTTTTTTTTCTTGTCTTATTGCTATAGTTTGTATTTCCAATACTCTGTTGAATAAAAGTGTCAAGAGTGGGCATCTTTCTCTTGATCCTGATTTAGAGGAAAAGCTTTTGGGTTTTCACTGTGGATGTGATGTTAGTTATGGCTTTTTTATTTATGGCCTTTGTTATGTTGACATGTTCCCTCTATACCCACTGTGTTGAAAGTTTTTATCATAAATGGAATTGAATTTTTTACTCTGTTTAGATCATAAAATTTTTATATTTTGTTTTGTTAATGTGTATCATATTGATTTTGCAAATGTTGAAACATGCTTGCATCCCTAGGGTTAATCCCAGTTGATTATTGTGCATGATCCTTTTAAGGTATTTTTGAATTAAGTTTGCCAATATTTTTTGACAATCTTCGCATCTGTGTTCATCAGGGATATTGGCATATAATTTATTTTTTTGTGTGTGGTTTCCTTGTCTGGTTCTGTTATCAGTGATACTGGCCTCATAAAATGCGTTTGGAAGTATTCTCTCCTCCTCCTCAATTTTTTTTGAAATAGTTTAGAAGCATAGTTATTAAATTTATTGTGTTTTATTTTTTCAAATTTATTATATTTTAATTAACTTTCTATGTTTATTATGTATATTGTGCTTTTTCTATCTACTTCTCCTACCAGTATGTAAGCTCTATTAGTTCAGGGATCTTTACTTTTTATCTTGTGTATTTCAAGTATCTCTACAAGTCGTTCATGCCATTTTACAGACACCTCTTAGACATTTGTTGTACATTGAATAAATGAATAATGTAATCATTTTCTGCCATTATGTAGCTTGTCTTTAAAATTTGTTTTTGTTATATTGAAGTTTTAAATATTATTTATTTTCTAAGTTGTCAAATTTTATTTTATAGTTTGGCTTTTGCTGTCATATAATATCTTCCCATAATCAATGTCAAAAGACTTTCTTTTCTTCAATTTTTATTTTTATTTGTTAAATTTACATGGAAATTTCCATATGGTTAGTGAATTGTTTCAAGACGATTGAATCCCTTTGTACTGATTTTTGTTGTACAAAATCTTTTACCATATTTTTAGGTAAGTGTTAGTCTATTTTGTTACTTATACTGTCTATTTGCCTACTCTTTGGCTAACGCCACATTGTCTTAATTACTAAAGTTGTATCTTCCTCTTTTCGTTTTCCAAACTTATATTGATTATTTGTGGATTCTTCCTCTTTGATATGAATTTGAGATTTATCTTGTCCTAGTCTATGAAAGCTCTTTTGGATTTTTCATTGGGATAACACTGATTTATAGCTTACTTAGGGAGAAAAAAATCTTCACAATATTGAATCATTACACCTTCCTGTTTTAAATTTTTTACTGCAGTGGTGTCTGGGTGGGTCAGTCAGTTGTTTCTGACTCTTGATTTCAGCTCAGGTCATGATATTACGGTTATGAGATTGAGCCCTGCATAAGGCTCTGTGGTGAGCATGGAATCTGCTTAAGATTCTCTCTCTCCCTCTCCCCTACTTGCATGCATGTGCTCTCTTTCTCTCTCTCTCTCTCTCTCAAAAAAAAATAAAGTTTGTTATTGCAATGTAGTAGACCTATAACTTATTAGTTTCATGTGTACAATAATGATTATATATTTGTTTATATTGTGCAGTGATCATCACAATAATTCTAGTGAGCATGCATCACCATACATAGTTATAATTTTTTTCTTGTGATAAGAACTTTTAAGATCTACTTTCTTAGTAACTTTCAAATCTACAATACGGTGTTATATTAACTATAGTGTCTATGTTATATGTTATATTTCATGGCTTACATATTTTATAACTGGATGTTTGTACCTTTTGACCCCTTTCACTCACTTTGCCTACACCCAACCACTGCCTTTGGCATCCGCCAATATGTTTTCTGTATATGTGCTTTTGGTTTTTGTTTTTAGATTCCACATATTAACTGAGATCATATTGTATTGGTCTTTCTCTGTCTGACTTAGTTCACCTAGCATAATACACTCAAGGCAAATAGTAAGATTTTCTTCCTTTCATGGCTGTGTGATACTCCTTTGTGTGTATACGTTGTATGTATAGATATGCATGTATGTATATACATATATGTCACATTTTCTTTATCCATTCATCTGTCAATGGACACTTAGGTTGTTTCCGTGTCTTGGTTATTGTAAATAGTGCTGCAATGAACATGGATATCTTTTTGTTTACTGTTTTCATTTTAATCAGATAAATACTCAGTAGTGAAACTGCTGGATCATATAGTATTACTATTTTTAACTTTTTGAAGAAACTCCATATTGTTTTCCATAGTGGTTATGTCTACTAATGATCTCACCAACAGCACACAAGTGTTTCCTTATCTCCATAACCTTACCAACACTTGTTATTTCTTGACTTTTTGATAATAGCCATTCTAACAGGTGTGAAGTAATATATAATTGTAATTTTTATTTACAGTTCCCTAATGATGAATGATGATCACCTTTTCATGTGCTCTTTTGGGCATCTGCACAATTTTTTTGGGAAAAATGTCTATTCAGATCCTCTGGCAGTTTTTTAATTGGATTTCTTTTTCTTTTTTGCTCTTGATTTGTATTAATTTTTTACACATTTTGTGTATTAACTCATCAGACAGGTCATTTGCAAATATTTCCAGGAGTTTGCATTATTATTTTATTGATGGTTTCCTTTGCTTGGCAGAAGCTTTTTCATTTGCTGTAGTCCTATTTGTTTATTTTTGCTTTTGTGTCTTTGCTTTTGGTGTCCAAAACAAGCAAACAAACAAACTCATTGGCAAGACCAGTAGTAAGGACCTTATCTAACTATGTTTTCTTCTAGGAGTTTTATGGACTTAGGTCTTACATTCAAGTTTTTAATCAGTTTTAAGTTAGTTTTTGTGTATGGTGTAAGATGGTGGCCCAGTTTCCTTCTTTACACATAGCTGTCCAGTTTTCCCAGCATCATTTATTGAAGATACTGTCCTTTTCCCATAGAATATTATTGGCTCCTTATCATAAATTAATTGATCATATTTTTGTGGGTTTACTTCCAGGTTCTCTCTTCAGTTCCATTAATCTATGTGTCTGTTTTTATGTCAATACCATACTGTTTTGAGTAGTATATCTTTGTAATATAGTGGAAACAAACTTCATATTTTATAACTATCAATATTACAGATTTTATTTGTCAATTATTCTTTGAAATTTTACCTATGAATTTCTTGATCATATAATGATTAACTTATTCCCAGATACTCATAGTATGTGTTGCTCCTGTTAAAACAATTTTTCTTAAATCCTGCTACTTTATTTATTTATATTTTATTTATTTATCTATTTAATGTTTATTTACTTTTGAGAGAGAGAGACAGAGTGCAAGTGGAGAAGGGGCAGAGAGAGAGAGGGAAACACAGAATCTGAAGCAAGCTCCAGGCTCTGAGCTGTCAGCACAGAGCCAGATGCAGAGCTTGAACCCATGAACTGCAAGATCATGACCTTAGCTGAAGTCAGACGCTTAACTGACTGAGCCACCCAGGAGCCCCTTATCCTGCTGCATTTAAACAAATTTTTAAGAACAGTTTTAGGTTTAAAACAAAATTGACAGACACAGATACTGTGTCTCTGCCCCCACACATGTATAGCCTCTTCCATTATACATGTCAATCACCACAATGGTATAGTTTTAACTAAGGATAAACTTACATTGATACATCATAATCACCCAAAGTCCAGAGTTTACCTTAGGGCTCACTCTTGTTATTGCACATCCAATAGGTTTGGGTAATTATATAATAAAATGTATTCACCCATTATAGTATCATATAGAGTATTTTTACTGTCCTAAAATTCCTCTGTGTTCTGCCTATTTATTTGTCCCTATCCCCACCTTGGTAACCATTGACCCTATTTCTGTCTCCATAGTTTTGCCTTTTTCATAATGTCATATAACCAGAATCCTACAACATGTAGCCTTTTTCAGATTGGCTTCTTTCACTTAGTAATAGGCATTTAAGGTTCCTCTATATATTTTCATGATTTGATAACTCGTTTGTTTTCAGGTCTGGATACTATGCCATTGTCTATATTTATCATAGTGTATTTATCCATTCTTTGACTGAAGGACATCTTAGTTCCTTTCAAGTTTGGGCCATTTTTATAGGTGTGTTGTGTTTTGTAATTATTGTTGCCTAAATAATTTTGTTACGGCAACTTTTCGCTTAAGAGTCTTTAAACTCATTTAATACTCTTAGTGATAGTGGGACATGACTGCATGGGTCTCTTTTTCTTGAGTCTATTTTGGTAGTTTATTGCAGATTTCTGATAAAAAAATTACTTGTCTGGGTTTTGTATGAAGTGAAGTAAGTGATAAAATGTATAATATACACAGAAAATTAGAAAGACAAATCTATGTTGCAAAATATTAATATTTTTCAAATATTACAAATAGAAATGCATTTATCAGTTCAAAAGCCAAGGACAGTTTGAACTCTGGTCCCAAAACCTGTCCATTCAGTTCTTATGTTTAATTTAATAATGAGAATATTTTCCCATTTTATTAACATTTATCTGAGTCTTTAACTGTTGACTGAATTTTAATTGTGGTTTGGTTCTATATTAATCTTGATGCCAGGTCAAGACATTTTATTTGCATTTAGTAAGCAAAATTGGGGAGGAAAAAGATTTTTGAGGCCAATTAATATTAGTGGTCACAGAGATATCACAAACTGTCCATGTTTTTCAGGAAAAAAAATAGCTAATTAATGCAGCTGAACACATGGCTTTTCTATAGTCCATCTTGGAAATGAGAAGATTTTCATATGGTGTTTGAAATCGGGACATCATGCATATATGATCATGTTAAAGGAACACTGCTAATGATGTGGAAAGTCTATTTCTGTTATTGCTTGATTTAAGACATAGTGCAATGCTCAAATGATGCTCCATTATTTTCTCAGTGTTTTTCCTTGATGAAAGTTGCTTTCAGTGGATAAATCATTAGATCTGAGAGCTAACAGTTAGATCTATCTAATAGTTGCAGCTGTTGTGCGTATTTAAACACTACCAAGGAATAAGATTACCAAATTGGACATAACTCTGGTGTTTTTACCTCTCTGTGTAGACACAATAGACCATTGACCAAATTATTCTGTTTCAAACTGTCTACCCAACACTTGTGAAAAACATAAAGAGAATGAAGGGAAGACACTCATATGTTTACTCTGACAGGAGAAGCCAGAATTTTGTGATCTAGTCATGCTTTGGAAAGCTCATTGGTTCCATAGAAGATGTATTTTTCTGTTTTTTTAATTTAAATTCTAGTTAACATTCAGTACAATATTGGTTTCAAGAGTAGAAATCAGTGATTTACCACTTATATAAAACATCCAGTGCTCATCACAAGTGTCCTCCTTAATGCCCATCACCCATCTAGCCCATCTCTCACCCCCCTCCCTCTGTTAACCGTCAATGTGTTCTCTATCAATAATAGTCTCTTGTGGTTTATATCCTTCTATTCTCTTCACTCCCTTCCCTTATGTTCATCTGTTTTTTTCTTAAATTCCATATATGAGTGAAATCATATGGTATTTTTCTTTCTCTGATTGACTTATTTTGCTTAGCATAATATAGTCTAGCTCTGTCCATGTCGTTGCAAATGGCAAGATTTCATTCTTTTGATAGCTGAGTAATATTCCACTGTCTATACTCCACTATATATATATTTGCCTCTTCTTTATCCATTCATCAGTTGATGAACATACATTTGGGCTCTCTCCATAGTTTGGCTATTGTTAATAGTGCAGCTATGAACATTGGGGTGTATGTACCCCCTTTAAATCTGTATTTTTATATCCTTTAGGTAAATACCTAATAGTGAAATTGCTGGATTATGGGGTAGTTCTATTTTTTTGAGGAACCTCCATACCAATCTCTAGAATGGCTGTACTAGTTTGCATTCCCACCAGCAGTGCAAAAGGGTTCCCCTTTCTCCATATCCTCATTTTCTTAAAATTTACTATTATTATTTAAGTAGGCCCCACAACCAGCATGGGGCTTGAATTCACAACCCTGAGATCAAGAGTCATATGCTCTACTGACTGAGCCAAACAGGCATCCCTATATTTCTATTATTAAGCATATGGAGTGAATATAGTAGTCATTTTTTAGAGAAGAAATAAATGATTAAACAGATAAACTTTCTCCTTTCATTCTACCTTCTTTTTCATATAATCAATTATCATTACTTTGTAGTATCTTTTTTGAGAGGATTATCTAGCAACTTTGGTGGTAGAAATTTCCTGTGTTTGCATTTTTTAGTTTTGGCATTTTAACAGATTTAGGAACTCTGATTTCCACTGAAAGATCAGTATTTTTACAATGTTTAGAAATCCTAAAAGACAACACTTGCATTTTAAACCTTTTTTAGTTGATCTGTTCTCTTTTAATTTGTCTTCTGTCACATCAGTTTCATTAGTATTTTCCCATTTAAGAATAGTTCTCCTTTTGTTTTCTAAGTTACTAAAGTGAACTTTTAAAATTACTATATTCTAAATAATTAAAATTCTGTTTTCTTTTTAATATCAAATATTTAAAAAGGCAAATATAATGCTTACATTTTACTATTTTATTATTTGAATGACCAGATAATGTAAAAAGTGCTCTACAGATTTTGGAATCCTATAAACATATTTGAAAAAAAAATAGCAGGAAACAGAACTAAAAATAAATCCCAAGATTTAATATACTATTTTTTCATGCCATTGAGTAGTATATGAAGGTGTGAAAGGAGTGATTTAAAAAATTTGCTCTTCAAAATAAGTATAACACTTTGTATTCAGTCCAGTTCTCCCTTGTTTGTTTTCCCAAGACAAATTCTAGCTTCCTTCAATTTTTTAGTTCCTTATTCTTAAAGGATTAGTTTTTGGTTGACTTTGGAACAACATATTAATTAGCTACCCTCAATTCCTGCCAGAGTTTTACCTGATTCATAAGTGCTTATTTTTCCCCTTATCAGTGGTGATTCAACAATCTTAAGAAAATTTTAATTATTTAAATAAATTATATTGATACCTAGTATCTGCATTTTAGAAACAATAAAGAAAAAAGGGGAAGCCATTAATATCATTTTTGTGATTAGTAGAGAATAAAAATGGTTCATTCCTAACTTAATTTTAAGGAACTCATTTCCCAAAACCCAATGGCACAAATGGTAAGCTATTTAGTTTTAATTGCATAACAATTAAAATTATTTTAAAGTTATTTTAAAATAATTAAAATTATTTAAAAAATTAGTTCTAAAAGAATAGTTTGTCTTAGTCACTCCTTATGATCTGATGACCTTTAGAAGAATTATGCTTTATTTGCTATTAGAACAAACTCTAGAAATCTTAATAACTTACAGGATTCCTCATGTTAATATCAAGCATGGAAGAGATAGTTGAAATGAAGAGGGAGGAAAGAAAGCTGAAAATAGTAAATAAATATTTTCCTATGTCAAAAATGGAGTGATAATGATATTTTTAAAAGACTGTCCAATTCAAATACTTTTGAGGAATTAATTTTGTTGACACGAAAGGACAAATGCTTAGAAATTGTGATTTGTCCTCTAAGTTTAGTGCCTATCTATACAAAAAAGTAACACTTTTAGCATATTAAAATGCTTGTCCTATTCTTGTGGGGTAAAGCCTACTTTGTCATTGTAAAATTCAGGATTATTGAACTCTGTATTTTATGGGGTCAGTAATAGATGACATGGTTTAAAAAGAGCTCAAGAGAACAAGATTTAAGGTCTATGTCTTGGTCATTGCCCAGTAACAATTCCTGTAACTTACTGTACCTCCTGTAATAAAATATATAACAAGGGCTGAATGTTAGCTATATGGTAAGTAGTGTGCTAAACCATTACATGCATTATCTTATGTAGTCTTAGAACAAATTGCAGATGAGGAAAAAGGTTCAGAGAGAAGTGACTTGCCTAAGTTTATGGAGTTGCTGTTAAATGGGAGAGCTGAGATTTGAACCGAGGCAATCTGATTACAGAGCCCTCATTCTATATTTGCAGGCCAGTAGACAGTCTTAGAAACTGCCGATGTTTGCCAACTCTGTTACTTACATATCGTCCAAGTACTTACAGAGAGTGCCACAAGCCTCTATGAAAACATATTCTTCAGGACACTACTCTGTCTAAAAACATAGATGTTTTACTACGCAAATGTCTGAGTAAGAGGGGACAGGTACATGTTTCCTTTTTCAAGCAATGTTTAAGGAAATAGAGTCACTTACACCTAGATAAATTTCTTGGGAAAACTAGTCAAATTAGTAATGTCATATATCTAATTCCTTTATAGATTTAAATGTATGTAATTGAAGTCCCCTAAATACAGTAATCATTGTTTTCATCATACCAATCTTATAGTAAATATTCACACATATACACTCATTATTTTCAACTGACTAAAATTTCAAAACTAGGAACAATTATAAGCAATTTTCTCAGTATAATATGAAAGAAATATAACTTTTTGTTTAAGGAGACCAACAATAGGAAAGTAGCTTTTAGTTTTTTTGAGCAAAAAAGGCTAACCTTTTTGGATTGTGTGTATGTATGTTTTTCAGAAGACATATACAGACTAAACGTCCTATTACAGGTGCACAGAGTCCAACCACCTGTCTGTCATTGTACTTGCCATAGCTAGAATTTTACATTCATTTAGAATAACGTGATTAACAGCTATCTCTCCTAACATCCTAGACTAGAATCTCCCTGAGCTCTGTATCTCTAGAGCCTTAAACAGGTTGTGGTGTGGGCTAAGCTCTCCAAAACTGTATGTAAAATGCATCAAACATGTATCTATGTAACATACCTCACAAAATCATTAAATATTTCTTTTAGTTAAAAATTAGGTCTTGTGTGGCGATCTAGGAAGAATTGACTAGCAAATAATACACTTATTTTGTATTTATTAGAGTACAACTAATTGCCACTTAGAAATACTATTTTTTTTTAGTACATGTAATGTATGGATGTTTTCTTTTCTTTTTTAGAGGACTGTAAGACCCTATTTTGTTTGGAATAGACTTTCCTAAGGGAACTTGATCTAGGGGGAAATAGAATAAAGATGATTACATATATTTTTTAAATATCTTAGAAAGCAAAGGAAAAAATGATTCAGAACATTAAGCTTTTTCAAGTATGGTAAGATACTCAAATCATGGTTTTAAAGATAGCTCTTAATATGTAAGCAACATAGTGATTCCTCACATAAAGATAAATGCATCTTAATGGTCAGAAATAGGACTCCTCTCTCAATTACCATTGTCCAGTTTACCTAGTTTTCATTCTGTGTGACTACCTATTATAGTATCGTATATGAGAAATAGAAAAAAAATATTGGGTAAGTGCTTAAATTCTGAAAGAAAGCCATTTTTCTTTCTGTTTTAATCTGAAGTCATTCTATAACATGAGTGCTGTAGATAAGTCACTCTAAAATATGGCCCAGTTGCTGCTTTGGATATATTCATGATGTTTACAAGTGGCTGTTCTATATTCACAACTGATTCTCTCTATTATTATGTTACTACAAGATGAGTCATTGTTTTAATACCTCTACAACGCCTGAAGAATGCATTCAGGCATGTTCAATCGATTAGAAATAAGTCTCCCTTAGGACAGCACAGAAGTTTGGTGGTTTTTTTTTTCATTTCTAATTTTCAAAACAACATGTTTTTGATGAAATGTTCCAGATCAACAAACAGCCTTAAAGACTGATGGCCTTTCAAACTCCCCAAACACAGCCAATGAGGATGATTGCTCCTTGAAATTCCAACTGTGTTGGAGAATGATTTCTTTAGAAGCCATGAAAAGAAACATTATGTTTTAAAAAATACTCAGCACCCTCTGGGACTATGAGGTTTCTGGAAGACATACACTCTTCTTCCCTCATTTCTTCCTTCCTTTTATTTTTTTTCAACAAGTATACTATTTATTTTGTATATTTGTTGTATATATTGTATATTCTTTCAATAAGTTTATGGGCACTTAACATATTCCAGGAACCATGCTGTATTCTGGGAATGGAAGCATGCGTAAAATGCAGTTCCTATTCTTTGGGGTGTTACCTGTTTAATGGGATAAACAGCTAAGAAGAAAATCCCCAGTAGAGTATCACATGCTTGCTGGTAGATCTTTACCAATTATTAAATAATAATGACAAACCACTTACTTGAAAGGCTCTACCAAAGATGTATCCTACATTAAAAATTTTAAAGGTTCTAGTATATTTATATCCTGAAAAGAAAGTGATTGCTTTTTCTTTTTGCTATTTTACCTGTTAAAGGCAGCCTCTAATTACAACTGAAAACTAGAGTTTTAAAAATGTTTATTTATATTGAGAGAGAGAGCAAGAGTAAGCGTAAGCAAATGTGAATGGGGGAAGGCAGAGAGAGAGAGAGGGAGGGAGAGAATCCCAAATAGGCTCTGTGCTGTGAGAGCGGGGCCCAAGGCAGGGCTCAATCTCATGAACCTGAACCATGAGATCATGACCCAAGCTGAAATCAAGAGTCAGATGATTAACCAAGCACCTCTGAAAACCAGATGTTTTAATAACATATAGTTAATAACGTGTTCAATGAGGAGACTTAAAAAAAAAATCACTGAACCCTGAAGATCTCTGTTCTTTGAATTAAAAACTTTGGAATGAGATTAGGTTGCAGGATATAAAAATAATTGACACTGCAGAATAATGAATCTGAAACAAATCAAGTTTCCTCCTCAGCACCTCCTCTAGAGTTTCCTTTATGGAGACTAAAGTGGTTCTTGGATCTACATTTAGTTTTATAGTGTTGTCTTCCAGCCCTTGTTTGTGTACTTTTTGTCAATTCTTATACCTCTTCCTCTTCTTTTGGTAAGAAATACAACCTGATGAATGTATCAAATAGATCATTCTAAAATGCTGGATACAATTTGTTTTTCTTCTGTAGAGTCTTTCTTCAGGAGACTGTCAAATATTTCTAAAGCAAACCTTGATTATGCATACTTTATTTACTACTTGTCCTTCCAATTGAAATTTTTAAAAATAAATTAGAATTAGTGTCAGATTTACTCCACTCATATGTGGGGATTTGTGAAGTGGTACAGAGAATCCCTTTTCATGTGGTGTTAACCCGTCACTGTGAAATATCTTTTAGAGGTATTTCCCTGTTATATAAACATGTAAAATATCAAACAATCCATATCATAATAACAAAAACCCATATTGAACCACTATTAGTATTTTAGCAGAGGTCCTGCTATTCTGACATATTTTTACATACTTGATATCATACTATAGATACATGGCTTTAATCCTTTTTAAGTTAACATTGAGGGCTTTTTTTCCCCTACCTCATTAAAATATTCATATTAATGGGTGCATTACATTTCATGATATGGCTCATTTCTCACTTCTTGGATTTTTCAAGTTGAATCCATGTTTCAAAGTATTAAATATTTTCTTTTATTATTTCAAATGCTCCATATACTCTCCTCCCCCTTTACTGTCATCTGATCATTGCTATAATTCCAGAAGTGTTCTAATCTTATCTAAGGTTTGTCCTCCCACTTGTGCTCCAGATCGCATCCTGCCTCATCCTTCAAGGTTATTAATCCCAAAATTTCTCTCTCTTCCACGTCATCAATTTTTCCCTCTCTATTGAATTATCTTTATTAACATAAAATATTCTTTAGGTTCTTCCATTTTTAAAAAAAAACCTGCTTCTTTTAAACTATAGCCACATTTCTTTCCTTCCTTTTATAGCACAGCTCCTTGAATATGTTGTCAGTAGCTTTATACTCACTTTCTCATCTGCATTTTCCCTTTCATTAAGTTCAGCCGGATTTATCCTCCTAAGCACTCCACTGAACATACTCATACCTGATCACCAGGGACCATCATATTACCAAATACTAAATGAGCTTGCCTCATCTCTCAAATGACCTCAATGCCAGGTTCATTCTGCCTAGTTTGACCAATCCTACTTTCTGAAAAAAAATATTCTAGTGTTTTCGTGTGTATTGTACTCTGTTAGATTGTCTCTTTACTCACTAGCTGCTCCTCCTCAGTCTCTGTCTGGCGGCTCTTCTAGATCTCTTTTTCAGGACTCAAATTTGTTACCATGTCCTTCTCTGTTTATAGCCTCTTGTAGAAGATGTCATCCACTGCTATGCCTTTAAATACCTAAATGTGCAGCTACATCTTCAGCCTGGTATCTTTCCTGAACTACAGACTCATCTGCCTGCTTCTTTACTTCTTCACATGAATATCTTACGTCAGAGTGAACATACACCAAATTAAATGCCCAGTCAACAAACTCTTTGGCTATGCACACCTCAATAATGTTGTCACCATCTACCATCTGCTTAAACCAAAAAAGAGGACCAGGTACCATTCACTCCTCTCTTAATCCCCACAACAATTGTGCCAGGAAATCATGTCACCTTGAACTCATCATGTTCCTTATATATGTAGTTCTTATGTCCCAACTGCCACCTTAGTCTCTCCCTACAAGACCCTCCTCATTAGTTGACTAGTTGGCACAGTTGACTCCTTAGAATGCACTTACTAGAAGTATCCTTATAAAACAAAAATTACCTTTTTTCCCCACTTACCTGCTTAACCCCCTGTATTTGTTTCCTCATTTACTATAAAATCCAAATTCAAGTCCTTTGACCTTTTGGATCCCAAATTAACGAGATACTGCAAACCTCCATGACTTTGTTTCATAAACTTCCTTTGCACTTACTGTCTGCAGGCACACTGTCACTTTTCTTGCTGTTGCCTTGATATGTCAAGTTTTACAACCATTACTTTTGTTTCCTAGTAGCATGGGTACTACTGCTGGCTCCTACTTTTTATTTCTCAGCCTAAATGTCACTTTTGCACTTAGGCATTCCCTGAAAGCCCAGTCAAAAGTAGATCTTCAGTCTCTTTCATATTTTCTAGTTTCATTCTCATCGTGGAACTGAAACTTTTTTTATTTATTTAACATTTTTTATCTTCTGTGAGAATGCCAGCTCTATGAAATCAAGAATCTTCAGGTATTCTTTTCTGCTTTATCCCCAGTGTCTAGAAAATGTATGAAATTTAGTGCATGAAATGGAATGTCTTTGTAAAGGCCCATTTTTGCATTTCCAATATGATTTTCTTTGAACAGATTATTGAGTTCTAAGTGGAATTATTGAGTTTTAGCCAATTGTTTTTCTAGGAAGTTTATACCTATATTAGGGTTACCAGATGTAACAGAAAATATAACACACCCAGTTAAATTTTAATTTTAGATTAACATTGAATAACATTTTAGTATAACTATGTTCCATGCAGCATTTGTGATATACTTATATTTAAAAATTACTCTATGTTTATCCCATACCCAAATTCAACTGGGCATACTATATATTACCTGGCAATGTTATCCTATATGCACTCTCAGCTAAAGTGGATAAAAATGATGATGTCCTCATATCCTTTTCCCCATGCAAAAATGCATGAATCCTCTCCATTCCCCCCAAACACATACACATACACATTCTTATACCAGACATAGGACCACGAAAAATAAGAGAAAACACAAGTCTGTACTTAGATTATAATCTGTTTTTACAATATATAACTTTTATTTCATTGAAATCCTGTTGAAGCTTTAGTCATTCTGTACAATGCCACCAATGGTCTATATGTCTTTCTGAATCCAGGTATGACTCTTGATTAGACCATAAAGTTGTTTTTATCTGAATGGACTTTTTGAACTGTTATTTTCCCAGATAAGCAATAACATGGAGGAAAACTGGTTCTGGCTGGGGTGATGTGATA
This sequence comes from Cryptoprocta ferox, assembly GCA_028646485.1. Classification (NCBI taxonomy): domain Eukaryota; kingdom Metazoa; phylum Chordata; class Mammalia; order Carnivora; family Eupleridae; genus Cryptoprocta; species Cryptoprocta ferox. The sequence goes on from CM053573.1 coordinate 47,117,594, forward strand.
TGCGTGTGGAAAAATGTCCAAAACTTGGCATTTATGGAATCTAGAAAACATGAGAATCAGGAGTCTGAGATATTTTAAGTCACTGAGGATGTTCAAAAAGAAAAAAAAAAAAGAAAAAACAATCTCTGGGATGGCAGTTTATGTTCTGGAACTTCCTAAATGTTTGCCTAATACGTTGCAAGTGTTTTTGGTTACCGTGAAGGGAATATAACTCTATAGACATAATATATATAAATAATTTGTAAAAGAATAGCAAAGAGAGAATTAAACTTAATGTAAGCTTTCCTTTTGCTGTTGTGTTTTTGTGTTATTGTAAACTCATATAAGAAAAATGCTAGGTAAAGTGAGAGAATGATATCAAAATGTATTTTTATCACTTATTTCTTCATTAATCTCAATAAATCTCTAACATGTTAGGAACTTGAAAGAGAAATGTAAAAACCTAGAAACCATGTTAAATGAAATGACAACATTGAAAACTCTGAAGTAGGAAAGAATTCTCATTAGGGGGTCTCTGCATTTTAAAAGCCTTAAAATTAAAATTGCTTTGAGTAATTTTCATAATAGCTGAAATTTTTGGTTTATACTAGATTAGAGCCTGCATTAGGTGCTGAGAATATCCTGTCTATTGTCCTCAACCAGAAAGGTTTGACTCTTTGATTTAGCATTTCCATAAAATGTAGTATTTTCTGAGTTCTTACCATTATTTGTTGGCAGCTCCGTTCTATTACCTGTGACTTAAGTCAGCAGGGTTTGTCATTATCACGAGAAACAGGGGGAAAGGAAGGAAATACAAAGGATCTATACCAGAACACCTGACTTCACCAGGCTGTACCCATTTTCTCTTTGTATTCAGAATTATAGGATAAATCATTATATTCAATCCCATCTTTATCAGATAATAGTAGCAATGGTTCATATGCATTGAGTGCTCACTAGAGTGTGTGTGTGTATTGCTTAATATTTAAACTAGCATATGATCATGTGAGTTTCCTTTTCCACTTACCTCCAAGTGAACATTGTTTAACAATAATAACCTTCTAGAAATTCCACCAATAAATCATAAATAGAAGATAGTGACCCAAGTTGCCACAGACTGTTTTTCTCTATGCTGGCATGCCCTCAAATGTCATAGCATTTTGGTTCAGGGTATCAAGGGAAGAGCAAGGTTTCTGGTCTGAGAAGATGTAGGCTTGAACTCTTACTCACCACGTATCTGTAAATAACTGTAACTCCCTTGAGTCTTAGTTTCTATTTAAATACAGAGATTTGATTATTTAACAATGAAAAAAATGAGTAACCTAAGAAATGCCTTATCACCATATATGATGCATATGAAAGGGATTCAAAAACGTTGCTTCACTTTCCTTTTTTCTCAAGAAGTCCAAGAACTATTACTCCCCTTTACTGAGTTCATATTATGTGCCAGACAATACTAATTCCTTTGTATTGCTTTAATGCTCACAATGCTTCTATGAAGTAGTTGTTACTATTTTATCATTCCCATTTTGTAGAATTAAAAAATGAAATACTTAGCCTCAAAGATAGTAGTACCCCTCAGGTGATCTTACTCTACCTTGGCTCCCTTGTCCATCTGGGTACATAAAATTTGGGTATACAAACTTTTAGATATATACTGCACTAAATAATACTCTATCTTTCCATTAATTATATTTCAAGGATTCAAAGTGTCTTCCCTGCCTAAGTACGATGTGTTATGATAGACACTAGAAAAACACACGTGACTGATTCTCTGTCCTCAAGGAACTTAAGATTGGAAGCAATTTATCTTAGTTCCAACTTCAAATCCATTGACTGAAGAATGAGGTTTATTCTATGATCACCAGAACAAAAAGGAGAAAACAACCATGTTGTATTCTCTTGGGCTATTAGAAATTGCTAATATAGATAAATTGCCAAGACATGCAGCTGAGAATTTATACACGTGCTTAATGAAATCTGGTCACCAGAGCAATTTACTGAAGTTAAGGCAACTCAATTAGAAGAAAAAGAATAATGGACATGGAATTAACTCAAAGAAGTAATTCTAAATGTAGACAGAGTTCAGGTTTCCTTCTCTAATGCAGGGTGAGGTAATAAAACTTAGATATGAATTTACTGATGGTTAATCCCAATTATAATAAAAATTTAAAAAATAAATTTTGATATTTTCTTCTATAACCATTGGAATTTGGGATGAGAGGTGGGTTTCATTTGTTTGTTTTATATGACTATCAAGTATTCCCATCTGATTATAAGAGAAGTCCCAGAGTGATATTTTAATAAAATGTAATTTGAAACTGATAAACTTTGTACAGCTTAACATAAACCTCATACAGGACAATAAATGCGGATTTAACACTGTTTGCTGTAGTCTCTACTTTTCATGGCCTGAATACCAGTATTATTTTAAGTATCAAAATAAGGGGGCATTAGACAGCATGACTTTGAAATATTGAGCAGTATACATTCACATTGTGGAATAGAAATTCTACTTGCCTTTTCTGAGTTGTAAAAAGGACTAGTTTGTCAAGTAGGCATTTGAATTATTTATTTTAAAACAGCAAGTTAGCTGTATAACATTGAATGTGAAACTATGTCTTCTTTTGGTTATTGATTGGCCAAAATATTATCTATTTGATTTGGCATATAAATACAGTGAGTGATCAACATCTTAACACATGAATTTTGGTTATAAATGAGAAAAACTAGATGATGGATAATAAATTTCTAGCTGTCAAAGACATTTCTTTGACCTATCCTTTCCTACCACCTAAATATTCCTGTCTCTATTAAAACAAATACAAAAAACAGTTTCTTGCTGAATTCGAGCATAAGTGAATTTTAACTAAACATGGATGCCATCAACCATATTTGTGCTGCTTTCAATATCCTTTCCTCTCCTGAGGTGCTGTGCATTTCTTTTAGTTTTTCTATATTTTGAAATATTTCAAAATATTTTATGAACGAATTTTTAGAAATTTCCATTGTAATTGGAAGCATGTTTATTTGAATATTCAAAATTATGGCTAATGTACCATGGTATACATTTTAAAATAGAAAACAATGAAGAACATATTTTTAGGGAAAAATGAGTTCTACATATGAGTGTATGTGTGTGCTGTGGAAATGATGCTGAATGACTAAACACAATACCATTCACTCTGGTTATTTCAGGAAGGTGAAAGTGGAAAATGGCAGCAAGATTTAAATTTTAGTTATTTCTTGAAATTATTTTGATTGTGAAGATGTGCATTACATATATAATTGACAAAAGAAATCAATGAAGTTATTTAAATATATAGAAATTTAAAGAAATATATAGAAAAGAAAAACAAGCTTTTCTTCCCATAGGGAACAATGCAACATGAATTCTTAGGACTTCCTCAAGGTGAAGAACAAAATTACCAGATGGATGCATTTAAGCAAAAAAATCATAGTTAACACTATGTTATATATTAGAGTAACATATTCCCAAATATTAAGATAAACAATTTTTTCTTGGATTTTCACAACTCTACCTTGAGAAATGGAATTTTATAGAATTAAATAACTTGCCAAATAAGACATAAAATGTTAAATTCAGAATTTATGATATTTTAAATCAAGGAACTTTGTTCCTAACTACTATATTTATACTACTACTATATTTATAGTGCCTACTAGTATTTCCACAAAGCCATGTATTTTCTAGTGAGGTTAGTTCCAATCTCAAATCCATGAACGGATGAATGAGACTTATTCTATGATAGCCAGAACAAAAAGGAGAAAACCATGTTGTATTCTCTTGGGCTATTAGAAATTGCTAACGTAGATAAACTGCCAAGACATGTTGCTGAGAATTTATACACATGTTAATGAAATCAAGTAAAAGCAATGATAATTCTTCTTTGAGATATCTTTCTTACAATCCTGTTATTGTGAAACTGCTTCATTAAGAGGTGTCTGATTTTATTACTAGTCGTTTGGCATTTCTAGGATGGTTTTGCAATTTAAAACTTATTTTAAATAAACTTTTTACTTTGTTTTTGCCACATGGATTCAGAGGATTAAAAGGTTTATAATTAGCCTTATTTGTAGATATTCACAAACACATGTAGTATAGTATATATCTTGTTAAATCAAATTTATTTTTAAAGTTTTGTTTCTTTGTTTTATGATTTTAAATTTAATCTGCACAAGAGAAAGTCCACCCTATGAAATTTATTGAATAGATGATTTTCTTAGATTTTTGCTCCTTTGTTTTGTTTAATTTACAATGTTTCAATTCACTTGAACTGCTGGAGGAAAAGAACAGAACTATTTGTAAATGTACAGTTACTCTTTGAATATTTAGATTAGAACAATCTTTGATTTAGTGATCATAACTCACAAACATTTATATTTACTCCTTGAATGTTGTCATCACTGGATACTTACAACAATTTCTATAATCTAAACATTTGGAGGGTACCTGGGTGGCTCAGTTGGTTAAGCGTCTGGCTCTTGTGTGGTTCATGAGTTCTAGCCCCCATCAGGCTCCATGCTAACAGTGCAGAGCCTGCTTGGGGTTATCTCTCCCCCTCTCTGCCCCTCCCCTGCTTGCTCTCTCTGTCTATCTGTCTAAATAAATAAACTTTAAAAAGTAAATATTTGTAAAATAGAGAAACCTTAGAAAATTAAATTGCATTATATATCTTTTCTATGTTTCCTTTCAATAACAAATAATATTACTATTTTAATAAAAATTAGAACCAACTCCTTACTACAAATCCCCAATAATCAGGTTTGTTCTGAATTTTATCAGTGGATATAACTTCTATTTTGTAAAGTTATTGTATTTGAAAATGTCCCAACAAACGTTTCTATGTCACAGCATTTCTTACTAGTAGCAGCTGGTAAAGGCTATATATACTCTGGGAGAGGTTGGCTGTGAAATGGCTAAATTGGGTAAAATAAAAGGGAGGAGTATATTGAATTCACTGAATTAAAAAGTGGGTTTTCACCATTTTAAGCAAGTCTCGTATTATGCAGAACATCTCAATATGTTTTATATTGATCCCCTTATCAGTTTTGGTGTTACTCTTTTCTAATTACCTTTTTCTAATTATCTTTTTCTAATTTTAACTTGTAATTTCTAATTTAATCTCATAGTTTGTTTACATTTCAGACAAGATTTGTGTTGGATTGAAGTATTAGGCATTTCAACCAGGTTCAACCATTTCATAGGTTTCTTTTTGGACTCTATGTTTCATTTATCAATGTGTCTATTTTTATACGTGTACAATGCTGTTTTGATGACTATAGCTTTGTAATATATCTTGAAATCTAGGATTGTGAGACCTCCAGTTCTATTCTTCTTAAGATTGCTTTGGTTATTTGGGGACTCCTGTGGTTCCATGCAAATTTTAGCATCATTTGTTGTAGTTCTATGAAAAATGCTGTTAGTACTTTGATAGGGATTGCATTCAATCTGTAGAATGTTTTGGATAGAATGGGCATTTTAACATTATTTCCCAATCCACGAGCATGGAATGTTTTTCCATTTATTTGTGTCATCTTCAATTCATTTCATCAAAGTTTTATGGTTTTCAGAGTAGAGTTCTTTCTCCTCTTTGGTTAAGTCCATTCCTAGGTGTTTTATTATTTTTTGTGCAATTATAAATGGAATTGTGTTTTTAAATTTCTTTCATTTTTAAATTTATCTTTCTACGTTGTTATTACTATATTAGAAACATAACTGATATCTGTATATTAATTTTGTATTCTGCAACTGCACTGAATTCATTTATTCTAATAGATTTTTTTTGGTGGAGTCTTTATGGTTTTCTATGGTATGCCATCTGCATACCATATAGTGGCAGTTTTACTTCTTTATTATGACTTGGATGCATTTTATTTCTCTTTTTTGATTGCTATGGGTAGGATTTCCAGTACCATGTTGAGTAAAAGTGGTGAGAGAGGACAACCTTGTCTTAGTCCTGATCTTGGAAGAAAAGCTCTTAGTTTTTCACTTTGGGTATGATGTTAGCTGTGGATATTTTGCATGTGGACCTTTTTTTTTTTTTAAATTAAGGTTTATTTATTTTGAGAGACAGCACAAGTGGGGGAGAAGTAGAGAGAGAGAAAGAGAGAGAGAATCCCAAGCAGGCTCCATATTGCCAGTGCAGAGCCCAAAGCAGGGCTTGAACCCACGAAGTCACAAGATCATGTCCTAAGCCAAAACCAAGAGTTGGACATTTAACCAGCTGAGCCACCCAGGCACCACTTGTATGTGGACCTTGTTACTTTGAGGTATATTACCTCTAAACTCACTTTGTTGAGAGTTTTTATCATGAACAAATGTTGAATTTTGTCAACTGCTTTTTTCTGCATCTATTGAGAGGACCATATGATTTTTATCTTTCATTTTGTTGATGTGGTTTATCATGTTGATTTGCAAATATTGAACCATGCTTGAATCCCTCGAAATAAATCCCTCTTGATTATGGTGAATGATCCCTTTAACATATTGTTGTGGTTTTCTAATATTTTGTTGAGGACTTTTGGATCTATGTTCATCTGGGATATTAAGCTGTATTTTGTTGTTGTTGGTATTTTTGTTTTGTTCTTGTAGTGTCTGTGTTTGGTTTTTGTATCAGGGTAATGGTGATGCTGGCTTTATATAATATATTTTGAAGTTTTCTTTCCTCTTTGATTTTTGGAAGACTTTAAGAGGAAAAAATATTAGCTTTTCTTTAAATATTTGGTCGAATTCACCTGTGAATCCATTTGTCCTGGACTTTTGTTTGTTGGAAATTTTTTGATTACTGATATACTGTGATTAGTAGTTATTGGTCTGTTCAGATTTTCTATTTCTTCTTGATTCAGTTTTGAAAGATTGTATATTTTCAGGTATTTGGTTATCCATTTCTTCTAGGCTTTCCAAATTAGCTGGCATACAATTTTTCACAGTATTGTTATAATCCTTTGTATTTCTGTGGTGTCAGTTGTTACATCTCTTCACTTCTGATTTTATTTATTCATATTCTTTTTTCTTTTGATTAGTCTGGCTAAAGGTTTATCAGTTTTGTTTAGGTTTTCAAAAAATTGACTCTTGGTTTCATTAATCTTTTTCATTGGTTTTAAGTCTCTATTTCATTTATTTCTGTCCTGATCTTTATTATTTCCTTCCTTCTGCTAGCGTAATGCTTTGTTCTTTTTCTAGTTTCTTTAGGTGTAAGGTTAGATTGTCTGAGACTTTTCTTGTTTCTTGAGGTAGGCCTGTATCACTATAAATATCCCTCTTAGAACTGCTTTTGCTGTGTCTTAAAGATTTTAGGGGCACCTCGGTTGTTCAGTCAGTTAAGCGTCCAACTTTGGCTCAGGTCATGATCTCATGGTTTGTGAGTTCCAACCCTGAATCAGATTCTGTGCTGAGAGCTCGGAGTCTGGTGCCTGCTTCAGATTCTGTGTCTCCCTCTCTCTCTCTTCCTCCCCTGTTTGCACTCTGTCTCACTGTCTCTCTCTCAAAAATAAATAAAGAATAACATTTTAAAAAAAGATTTTAGACTGTTGTGTTTACATTTTCATTTGTCTCCCTATTTTTTTAATTTCCTCTTTAATTTCTTGGTTGACCCATTGGCTATTTAGCAAAGTATTGGTTAGCCTCTTCATGTTTTTGTTTTTGTTTCTAGTTTCTTCCTTTAATTGATTTCTAGTGTTATACAATTGTAGTTGGGAAAAAATGCTTGATATGATTTCAGTCTCCTTAAAATAAATGAGATAATTGAGATTTGTTTTATGGCATAACTTATCTGTCTTAGAGAATGTTCATTGTGCGATTAAAAAGTATGTGTATTCTGCTGTTTTAGATAGAATATTCTGTATATATCTGTTAAGTCCATCTGGTCTAATGGATCATTTATGGCCACTGCTTTCATATTGATTTTCTGTCTGAATGATCCATCCATTGATGTAAGTGGGGTGTTAAAATACCCTAATATTATTGTTACTGTCTGTTTTCCCCTTTATATCTGTTAATATTTGCTTTATACATTTAGGTGTTTCTATATTGTGTGCATATACACTTACAATCATTATATCCTCTAGTTGGATTGATCCTTTTATCATTATGTAGTGCCCTTCTTTGTCCCTTATTACAGTCCTGTTTTAAAGTCTATTTTGTTTGATCTAAGCATTACTACTCCATTTTTAAAAAAAAATTTACTTCCATTTGCATAGAATACTTTTTACCATCACCTTAGTTTCATTTGTATGTATCTTTAGATTTGTTAGTGAGTCTCTTATAGGCAGCATATAGATTTTTTTTTCTTTCCATTCCACCACCCTCTGTCTCTTGATTGGAGCATTTAAACTATTTACATTTAAAATAATTATTGATAAGTGTGTACTTATTGCCATTTTGTTAATAGTTTCCTGGTTGTTTTTATAGTTCTTTCTTCCTTTATTCTTCTCTTGTTCTCTTTCCTTGTGATTTAATGACTTCATTTAGTGTTGTGTTTCGATACCTTTGTTTACTTTCTATTCATCTATTATAGATTTTTGGTTTGTGGTTACCATAAGATTCATATATAACAACCTATATAACTCTATTTTAAGTTGGTTGTGGCCACCAGGGCAGAAATTACTTCAGTCTCAACTGAGGCCACCTGCCTGGTGTGGTGGGGCAGTAGGTGCTTTGTGGACAGAGCTGATCCTGGCCAAGGCTGCCCAGTGGGTGTGTCAGGGCAGGAGCTGGTGCCTGGAGGGGTGCCTGCTGGGGCATATCCACAGGGGAACACTGGGGTATGGCGGGTGATTCTATCAAGGTAGATGGAGATTGTTAAAAGTGGCACCCACCAGCAGTGTGTCACGTAGGAGAAGGAAGGCAAGAAAAATGGTGTCCACCAGTGCTTCTGTTCTGGAGGAATTTCCTACAGATGCCTATGCCTCTGGCACACAGCTTACAGATAGTCATTAAATCTCTTTCACCTAAGGCCCAGGCACTTTAAAACACAGAACAGGGGCAATAGTTTGAAAAGAGCAAGTGAGTTTGTGTGTGGTCCCCTTAATAAAGAGTGGAGTCTCTGTTTCCAGTAGCCCTCTGGCTTTCCTAGAATTAATTTCCACTGATTCAAAGCTAGACATTATGGAAGCTTGTCTTCTCTGTGCTGGTCCCCAGGCTAAGAGATGCCCAATGTGGGACTTGAACCCCTTGTTCTTCAGGTTTAACCTCTTTGCCTGTGATATCCCTTATGCTTGTGGGCTGCAATGCCAGGAGTGTCGGTCCCAGCCAGACCACACCTCTGATCCTACTATCATTCTTGAGGTGGCTTTTTCTTTCTCTCTTTAGCTGTGGAAGAGATATTCTGCTAGTCTTTAGGCTGCTCTCAAAGAGTTGCCCTTTAAGTGGTTGTAGACTTGCTCCATCTGTGGAAGGAGATGAACTCAGGATCCTCCTATTCTGTCATCTAGTTAGGGATTAGGACTTATTTTTTTCCTTTTAGCATGGGAGAGTTTTGTTGGCTAAATAGCCTTAGTTAAATATCAGGCAATTGTTCAAAGAAGAGCAAGGGCACTGTTCGATTAATGGATGGATGTATTGTGCACAATTAGATCACGATACTATATTGTGATTGTAGAAACTAGATATACCCTGAAAGTTGAGAAATTAGTTTATCAGTGGCACCCCAAGTACCTTCCAATAAGTAAGATCAATTAAAATAGCTGTGTCTTCCTTTGGATATTTAACTTGCATAATTCTTATGTAATTTATATATCATTTCTATCAAAATCAGCCTCTCAACCTGACATTTGATGGTCTTTAACTTAGTTTTACAACTAAGACTCCAAAGTCGTCTTTTACTGATAAATTATCTGATGCTGAGGACAATCCTTAGGTGTGCAGGTGAGGAGAATATGTGCTAGAAATCTATACTTAAAAAAAAAAAAACTGTTCAGCTCTCAGATAGCAGCTATCTCACACTTTTTACATCATGCAAAGATTTCAAGTAAGAAGCAGACCGGATGATAAATTGTCTGTTTTGGCCATTTCAAAGATTGTCTCAGTGAAGGGTTCTTTTCATAAATGCCAGCTATGTGAAAATGCAAAGCATCAGCCTAATAAAGTAGTGCATATGGTCATTCAATTAGATTATCCTCTCCCTCTTAAAGGGGAACTGCAACTAATGGGCCTAATTGCATCTGAGAGCTTGGGACATTTTTATTTTCCCTCACATGCCTTATATTTCATTTGAGCAACAAGAGCTTTCTGTGGTAATGCCCTTACACTTTAATTAAAGAATTGAAGTCTGATTTTAATGTTCAAGCATCCCACTAAACTGGAAATTGTAAATATTTTTGAAGAAAAAAAATACCAGCAAAATTGTGTTAAACTCTTCTGCTAAAATATTGTAAATAAAATATGTGCTAGGTTTAATTAACTTTCATTATCTACCAGAAAGGCTACATACCTGATGACAATACTGAGAACAGATGTACAAATACTGGAGGGGCCTATCTTGGTAAAAAATTCCAAAAATTTTCTTAGTATGTACAGCCTACTTCTAGAGGATATGCCACTCTTAAAAAATTGTGGCCAATGTTCTGAATTTCATATGGAAGGATGAATTTTGGAGTGTCTCCTCAGCGTGGGACCAGATTCTCCCTCCTGAAAGCTTAGACTGAGTCTAGTTTTTATAAGATGTGTAAATAATGGCTCATGGTATGGTCTTTTCAGATGACTTAAGGAAAAAAAATATCTCAGGAAACATAAATAAGAAATAAAAGAGCCATTCTGTGTATTTTCACTGAAAAAAAATTATTAAGTATACGTGCATATTAAGCATATGTAACTTATAGTGGTGTGCATTTTATTAGTAGTATTTAAATGTTACTATTCTATACAGTTATCATTTAGAGAATACATGCAGTTTGGGGTCAGGTGTAAGTTAGAAATGGTGACAGGTTATACCATACTCCTTGGAAATATGTGGCCACTGGCTCTTGTGCAGGAAGTGTAGGACAAAGAGTGTCTCTTCTGTTCAAGCTCTTTTCCTGTAGTCCCATATCCTTATGGTGGTTGAGTGGTGACCTGAAGACATCCAGAGTATCTTTGTCACAAAACTGTTCTCGTGCTTACTCCACTTGGTTGGTAAGACTCTCTTGGGGAAACTCTCTTCATGTCACTCCATCGGATGACAATCCCAGCCTCCATCGTTAGAGATGAGGCTACCTGGCATGCTTATAAACTGAGATGGGAATAGCCTATCCTTGAAGAGACAAAATGAGAGAAAAAAATTAAGGAAATACCATTCTTTAGATTTTGTAATTATCACTTTTTCTAATTATTCTAAATTAAGTCTGTTGATACTGAGGAATCATTTTTCCACCACAATGAGTGCTCCTCAGTTTCTAGAAGTAAGAGACTCCCTATTTTTGTTTTGATCCTGCTGTATGCCTCTCTTGTGACTTTTACTACCATTCTGTAATAGCAAAAAGGAGAAAAAAGACAAAAGGAAAGTGTTGATTGTAAAACAAACAACGGACAAGAGGGGAGGGTTTTATGGCAGAGATGAAGCTAGACAATGAGGAGAAAGAAAATAATGTGTGATTACAGAGGCATAGACAAGAAGGGGTCACATTTGTGATCTCATCCTATGAGCCTTACTTCCACATTGAGAAAACCACATATCACCATTATCTTGAATAATACTAAGTCCTGGAAACAACAATAAATTGCATGTATCAATAACATGTTCTGGAGATTTGGGAGACCAGAAACCCACAAGAGACCCTCTCAAGAAATAGGCAAATTTCCCAAGGACTCATTAGTCTACTTTTCCTCTTTACAATGTTACCTCATTAAAATATTCCAGCCATGAAAAAGAAAAGCAAAACAAGATTCTCCAATCCTTCCAAAACTCCAGTTCTTCATCAGGATATCCCTTCCATGGGCTGGCAAAAGGGCTGGTTTAAGGGTACTCTTGAGATGATAGGCTAACCTGTCTCTTCTGGCAGCACAGCTCTTTTCTTACCTGCAACTGTGTTTAGATAAATGTTTGTAAAATTCTGCTTCTCACCCGTCGCCTCCTACAGATCATTTAAAAATGGATTTCTATTGGGGCACCTGGGTGGCTGAGTCGGTTAAGCATCTGACTTCGGCTCAGGTCATGATCTCGCGGTTCACTGGTTTGATCCCCGTGTTGGGCTCTGTGCTGACAGCCGGAAGCCTGGAGCCTGCTTCAGATTCTGTGTCTCCCTCTTTCTCTCTGCCCCTCCCCCCACTCACACACTAACTCTCTCTCCAAAGTAAGTAAACATTAAAAAAATAATAAAATAAAATGGTTTTCTATTACAGGATACAATTTCAGCCTGAATCTGAAATTCATTACCTTATATGCAATCTGCTCACACTGCCTTCATAAACATATCTCCAGCTATTCAGTGATTCTGACAGAAACACTCCCCTTTCTCTCACCCCCTTGATCCTCCTATTCAGCCACCCAAATCACTTCCACACTCGAGCCTTTGCTTGGTCTCTCTCTGATTTGAGCTCCTCTCTTCTCTTTGACCAAATCTCAGCTACTCTTCCTGACACAATTAAGCCCCACTTTCTCTGAGATGCTATCTTCTCACATACTGGGAAGTATTAATCCCCTAATTTCCCACTGTCCTTCCTCAAGGATGACTTTATGTCACACTTGTATACTGGTATTGAATTTGCCATGGTTGTCTTTTTCCTCTTAAAAAACAAACTTTGAGGTAAACAGTCTTTACCATTTATAGAATATGGTGTGGTATGATATACATAGCATGTATGTATAACTTACCAGGTGAATAAATGCAGGCTTCAAAATTCTTCTGGTTTGAATTCTGTAGAAAAATATTTAAGGGCAAAAATTTAGTTTGATAATCAAATTCCAAATTCAGAGTGTGATACTTACTAAAATCATATAGTTTATAGACATATATATTTGTTGATATAGCAGATAAGAATAATTTGTAAAATTTCAAATGTAAAACATACTCTTGCAATTCCATACTTGTATGATAAATAAAAGGAAAGTTCATCATACCCTTTACTGAATTACAATACTCTGTGTAAATTTAACTATGAAAATTTTTAAAATTAAAAAAACAGGCTGACCTGTAGTTAATGAACAGCACTATGAGAATGCAAATCGTGCCCTGTCTTACTAAAAATAACAAAACAGACACCCAAGAGATTGAGATTTCAGCTTAACTCTTGCAAGCTCTGAAATCCCCAATTAAACTATTAAAGTAATCGGATTTTTTCTTAATTCAGCATCTCAGGAACTGTACATGGAAATGACTTTCACCATTCAGTGGTAGGAAAAGTCATCTCTTATTTTGTTGTTATAGTTGTTGTAAGAAAATAGGAATGAATGGCTTCTGTGCAATCTACAAGAAAATATAGCTAGAACATTTTTCCCTTCTTAATGGAAACGTGAAAAAGAGATCTCTCTTTTTCTTTCAATCACAAATACAATCTGGACAAGAAGCCAATAATAAACTGAATCTTTTGGTGAGTTTCAGGCATTTGACAATTACATAGGTTGGTTCATCAAGTAGGCATTGATTGTTAGCATTAGCTAGGAGTATATAAACACTTATAAATATTGCATGCAGAAGAAAAGCTGCACTTAGATGGATGATTAATAGTCCTGTTGTTGGTAATCTATTGTAGTTGTTTTGCATGGAAAAAGCAATTAGAAACACATTTCCGACTATCCCAGACAGACCTGAGATGCTTCATAGCGGAAAATTAAAATTTTAGACATTGCAAAGAGTATAATAAATGTATCTTCGGTCACCACATAGAAACAGTAGCTGGGGGACCCGGACAAACTCATAAGACCACAATTTGACTTAACTTTCTTCCTTTTGATAATCTGCTTTAATAAAGCCATGAGATTTTTTACTGTAATTGTTGATTTGTGTGCTTGTGTGTGTGATGGCATGAGTGTGTTGGCGTTGTGACTAAGAGTGGAAAAAAGGAAAGAGACAAAAAAAAAAAGAACTCCAAAAAAAAAGAATATTAAAGCACAAGAAATGGAAACTTTGACAAGTGCACCGTAATAAACCTATATGCATGCAGAGCAGGAGTGTAAAACACCAGGCTGGAAATGAATTTTACTATCGAACTTACAGGGTCTTATTATAACTTGTGAGTAAAATTGATTTTTTAAATATGAAAAAATCCTTCATTGTATCCTTAGAGTTTTTCATTATATCCACTATAAACTAGATATTATAAATCAGGTAAGTAATTCCGGGCTAAAAACTGCCATATCAGGTTTCTGTTTAGAAAAGAATTATGACTCATATTATAATTATCATCACTTACACTGAGGAAATGCTCATTCTAGAAAAACTTTAAAAAATCAGTTTAAGGTGAGTAGAGAGTCTTGAGCTAAGTTCATGTTATTAATAATCCATTAAAAGTCCTTCACTGGTACTTCCTTTCCTTCTTTTTCATTGCCATGTATAACAGGAATTTTTTCTTTTTTACATCAGAGAAATTGGGCCTCCAGAGAGTACTGTTCATTGTTATATGCAACATGCTCACAATACCTGCGTAATGGAAAGGAATCACAATGAGAATTTTGTTTTGGAATTAGGTTGATCCTCAGGTTATAAAATTTTCAGAAATGCAAGATACAATTTCATTTATATACTTTCAAATTTTAACTTAAAATTCGATGGTTTAATAATAGAATTTATTAATATAAATAGACTTACTGATATAATTAAACCCACACTTTATGCACTAAGTCTTTCCTTTGCATTCTTTCTTCTGTAACCTCCAACCTATAAAAAAATAAATAAACAAAAAGCTTTGACGGGTGCCTGGATGGCTTAGTTGGTTAAGCATCCGACTCTTGGTTTCAGCTTGCATTATGATCTCATGGTTCACGAGTTTGAGCCTGGCACTGGGCTCCATAGTGACAGAGCAGAGCTTCCTTGGGATTCTCTCTTGCTCCCCCTCTCTCTGTCCCTTCCTCACTGTGCTCAAAATAAATAAAAACTTAAAAAAGGTAAATCTTTGAATTGGATAAAAGTGAGTGCTTAGGGTCATGGTAATGAATTTTGTGTGTTTAAGGTTATTTATTTATTTTGAGAGAGAGAGAGAGAGAGAGAGAGAGAAAGAAAGAGGCAGAGGGAGAGAGAGAATCCTAAGCAGGCTCAGCACCTTCAGTGCGGAGCCCAATGCCAGGCTCGAACCTGTGACTGTGAAATCATGACCTGAGCCACCCAGGCACACCCAAACAATTGAATTTTGTGTATTTCTTTTATCTATTTTGTTAATGAATATTGAAGTGAGTGGTTGGTTGTTTCAACTTGCTGTTGATAAAACTTGGAAGTGTGTTTCTATGTATTGTGATCACCCTCTCCCTCCTTGGAATCCTAACAACCCATCAGTTTCAGGGTCTATGTCTGTGGTAACAAAAGTGACTTTGGAGAAAGAGAAAGGACAAGAAAGGGAGAGAGGGATAAGAGGGCATTTTTTAGATAATCATGACACTTTCAAAAGCATATCTGATACATATTTCCCCATAGTTAAAATCTTCACTTAGTTGTGGATACTGTAGTATTCTCAATTTAGGAATAAAACCTCTCCATAGAATAAAGTCCTAAATTAACTAATTTTTTTTCTTTTACTCATACAGCATAATTTTTCCTTAGTCTGTGATGAAATTTGAAGTGAATAAAATATATCAACCAGTTAGAAGGTTTATCAGATAATCCAAAGAATTATTGAGTCTTTATAGAATTCCTTTGTTGTTAACTAGCTTTAACTTAATAACTGCTAATTCTGCAAATAATACTTTTTTGGCAGAGCTATTTTTGCCAGACCTAAGTGGGACTTTTCTGGATGATCCATACTTTCCCTAGCATTAGGATTCTTAGTAAGGTCTAAGACTACATAACAGACCTTTTGGGTTGAATTGATATATGTGATTTTCAAGCCTAAGTACATAGGCAATCTAATTGGTTCAGTTAGCCAAAAAGCTCAACTCAACAGCAATTATCAGTCCTCATCACAAAACAGGTTACTAAGACAAAGCTTCATTTGGAAAAGAACACCTCTTCTCCTCTCCAGAAAGAGGTCTGAGGGAGCCAGAGACATGGTTTAGGTACTGTTTCTGTGACAATTTTGTGGCAGAGACTATTCCTCTATTGCCCATCGAGCTGGGTGAAACCTTTATTAGACACATTCATTGTTTCCATTGCAACTGGTGTTCTGCAGAATTACCCTCCAAGTCAATTGTGTGGCTCTTTTTCGGGGCATGTGAATAATGCACTACTGAAATAGTCATTGGTATTTTTGACTATAGGAAGAATTTAATTATATTGATTTTGTGGCAATCTAATTGTTTGCTAAGGTTTGACTTATATTTTTATAAAGTGAAATTGACCTGTAAGTGGCTGATTTCATGTATGTTCTTCAAAATATAACTACCTATATAAAACCATCTGTTTTCTAGAAAATTACAGTAAAACAAAATATGGCCACAGTGTAATCACAGTTTTCAAATGTGCATGGATACAGCCTACCTGTCCCTGTCTCTGCTCCTTCCTCTTAATGTTCTCCTTATATCATTCATAAAACTGCTTCCCTTCTGGACTCTGAAGGAAAGCAAAGCTTTGGGCCACTTCATTTCTGAGAATGATTCTATCCTTAGCAGCCTCCAATCCCTCTAGTGCTATTTTTCTGAATGAATTTGTTTTTGTTCAGTGATGTTTAGAGTACACAAACCCAACTGTATGTGAAATATTGCCCACCTGCAAAAGCTCCCTGAGGGCACTAAATGAGATAACCATGCCATGCAAGAATGATTGTTTCTGGGATATGAGGATGGAACTATCAAAAGGCAACACTCTCTCTGTAAACCTGGAATGAGTCATTTGACATGTTTCAAGGGGCAACCTGAACAATTTAAAAAAGGCTTGCTTAGTAACAGAAAACAAAAAAAGCTGTTAGAGCTATACCTTGGTTTACTTAGAATAGCCCCACATTTGCCATCCATAAATACTATCTTTTCCTAAGTATCTTTTCGTTTCTTCTTCCTTCTTCTCGCTTGTCAGGAATGTCACAATGCAAATCGCTGTTCCTAAAAGAATGTGATAATTCTTCCAGGTTCCCTGTACTTTCTCTTTCCTTGAAATCCCTATGGAAATTAACTAGAAGTTTAATTATACATTACCTGATAGTGATTTCACATTATTTATTACCATATTTTTTGTGTGAAGTATATCATAGAAAACTATTTTTGCCATTAAAGAATAGGAAAAAAAGTCAATATTTTGCAGCTTCGACATAATCATTCTAATTTTGAAGTCCTTGAGTGAAATATGTTTGTTTTCCCCCCGCAGTATTACATTGTCTTCTTATTGATTTACAAATCATTATTTGTAATTAATTTGGAGTTAATTTTATATTCCAGGTGGAATCTTTACTCAATTGTGTGTTGCAAAATCTTCTCTAACTTTATGGCTTAAAAACAATCTTATTTAAAAGGAAATAAAGGGATGGGGCACCTGGGTGGCTCAGTCAGCTAAGTGTCCTACTTAAGCTCAGGTCATGATTTCATGGTTCCTGGGTTTGAGCTCTGCCTCCAGCTCTGAGCTGACAGCTCCCCCACTCACTCTCTGTCTCTGTCTCTCTCTCTCTCAAAAATAAATAAAACATTAAAAATAATTTAAAAAAGGGAATAAAGGGAAAAAATAAAGGAGACTATTCTTTATGAACTTGGGCTGAGGAAGGATTGTTTTTGAACAAGACATAAAAACACAAACTATAAAGAAAAAGATGGGACATTTCTACTACATTAAAAATGAGAATCTAATTAAAAATAGAATAAAGAGGACAGAGAAAACAAAAATCATACCACAATTATACTTTGATAGATACTTTTTCTTATCAATCTGAAGATATGACTTCTCTCTTTTCTGGCTCTCTTTTTCTGCTATCGAGAAGTAGACTATCTGATTGTTATCCTCTTGTAGGTCAACTGATCTTGCTCTTTGCTTTTAAAACCTTCTTTTTCCCTTTTCCCCTGTGCTATTTTACCATGACATATCCAATTGTGGATTTTCTTTTTTTTAATCCTGTTTGGGATTTTAAGTTTTCTGAATCTGAGGAAGGGGATCGTATAGAAAATCTAGGGTATCACTTAACATTACTTCATTGAATATGGCCTTTATCCTAATCTTCCTATTCTCTCAGCTCCTAAAAATATAATTAGAATTTGGGCTTGTTCACTCTATCCTCCCTGTTTAATATTTTTTAATCTTTGTCTTTCTGACAAATTTTCTATAGAACTACATTCCACTTCACTAATTCTTTCAGCAGCTATGTTAAATTGCTTTTAAGTATGCATTCTTAAAATTGTAATTTTAATATTAGTAAACTTTTTAATATTAATAGTAGTGAAATTTTAATATAAGTAGTCTGTTTTCCATTTCAGAAGTTTAATTTGTCCTATATTTCAACATTTTCAGGAATATGTAGTTGAATATTTTGTTTATAACTTCAATGCCTCTCTTGTTTACATGTCAATATATTTATTTTATAAACTAATTAAAGGATTCCATCATGTGCAGTTTGGGAACCTTATTCTTTAGTTTGACTTTTCTGTTGGGTTTACATGATTATGTGATTCTTGACGGGTCTCATTATTTTGAATGGGGGCTGCTTTCTGGAATTTCTTAAATAGGAAGAAGTTGTATCTTTATTTAAAATGTTTTCCTCCAAAGGATATTTATATTTGCTTTCTCCAAATTCCTATGGGCAAGCCAATATGTTGCTGCATTAGGTTACTTTTTTTTTCTTTTTAAGATTTTGTTTTTTAGTTATCTCTGCACCCAATGTGGGGCTTGAACTTATAACCCCAAGATCAAGAGTCACATTCTCCATTGACTTAGCCAGCCAGGTGCCCCAAGATTGCATTCTTGTCTTCATACTTTTAAGGTACACCTGGCATGATTTTAATGACACGTGTGTATGATTATGAACTTTTGCTTAGGGAATACTTTTGTGTTTTCTATTTTATTTTGCTTCTACTCAGTCCCAATTCAGATTCATATTGGGCCAGCATGCTCTTGAAGAGTGGATTTGTTGATTTTTTTGGTTTTCCTAATTTTACCTACTGAACATGTTCCCCTTTAGGAAAGTTTGCTTTATGTAGGGAATTCTGAGCTGATATTCTTTATGATGCTGGATGTTTATCCATTTCTCTGGTATGTGATCATTCTTTTAGACCCTGGTGTGTGACTTCTGAAGTTTGACAGGGGACTTTAAGCCAAATGTTCACTTTACTGGTACTCTGGCCTTATATAAGTTAAGTATCTTCCTCCTGTCTTCTGTTTTCCCTTACAACACTGCTATCCAGTCGTGATTTAACATACAGATATTAAGCATTGCAGAACTTTGTATTCTGTCCAAGGAGTAATTTCTCTTTTTTGGTTTATCCTGTTTTAGTTTTTTTTTTCTTTGTAAGAATAGTTCTAAACCTCTTTAAGGTACAAATATTATGATAGCTTTCATTCAAACCTAGATTATATCTTGCTCAATGTTTAATATTTAGAAGGTGCTAAATAAACTTTATAAAATGGATTAATTTTAATATTTAATCAATAGACTAGAAATCTTGTATATGAGTTGCACGTCTTGTGTGTGTTGCAAATGTGCATCAAGTCAATACAATCTCCTTGTTGAGTGCTTATTACCTATAAGGCATTGTATCAATTCCAGTGGTAGCAACTGAATTCAATTTCTGAAGATATTTTAGTTGAATTGGGAGCTCCTTAAAGGAGTAAAGAGAAAGATCTTACTTGTTTTAAATTTAATTTTTATGGTATCTACCACAATCTCTAATACTGAAAACAATTTTAAATTTTTATGGAGGGGTCAGACCTAATTGGAGGGGTATATTCAATGAATCACAATTATTTAATGTGTTTTACTAACTAGCAAAATCTTTAAATGCACTTTTTTTTGTATTTATAGACACCTTTATTTTTTCTTTCTCCCTTTAAGTTTTTATTTAAATTCCAGATAGTTAACATACAATGTAATATTAGTTTCAAGTGTACCATAGAGTGATTCAACACTTCTATACATCACCAGGTGCTCATTACAACAACTGCACTCCTTAATCCCATCACCTATTTTATCCATCCTCCCTTCCCCCTCTCCTCTTTTAACCATCAGTTTGTTCTATATTGTTTGTCTCTTGGTTTGCCACCTTCTGTTTTTACCTTTGCTTATTTAGTTTGTTTCCTAAATTCCACATATGACTGAAATCATTTGGTATTTGTCTTTCTTTGACTTATTTCGCTTAGCATAATACACTATAGCTCCACCCATGTCATTGCAAATGGCAAGATTTCATTTTTTATGGTGTAGTAATATTCCTGTGTGTGTGTGTGTGTGTGTGTGTGTGTGTGTGTGTGTGTTACACTTGGGCTGTTTCCATAATTTGGCTATTGTAGATAATACTGCTATAAACATTGAGGTACATATATCCCTTTGAATTACTATTTTTGCATTCTTTGGGTAAATATTTAGTAGTGCAATTGATAGTCAATAAAACTAAAAGCCAACCTTTGGAATGGGAGAAGATATTTGCAAATGACATATATGATAAAGAGTTAGTATCCAAATCTATAAAGAACTTATCAAACTCAAAACCCAACAAATAACACAGTTAAGAAATGGATAAGATTCATGAATAGACATTTTTCCAAGGAAGACCTACAGATGGTCAACATACACATGAAAAGATACTCAACATTACTCATCATCAGACAGATACAAATCACAACTACAATATCACCTCATACGTATCAGAATGTCGAAAATCAACAATACAGGCAATAACAGATGTTGGTGAGGATGCAGAGAGAGGGGAACCCTCTTACACTGTTAGTGGGAATGCGAACTGGTGCAGCCACTCTGAAAAACAGTATGGAGGTACCTCAAAAAGTTAAAAGTAGAACTACCCTATGAACTTTACTTTTTAAAATTAATTTCTGATTTAACCCTAATGTACTAATTTGCTTCTTTGGAATATATATAAAGAAGCTACCATAGGCTAAAAATCCTTCTGAAGGTTTGGGGAGGCTGACTGAATTCAAACATTTGCTCTCAGAAAAGAAGAGCAAGGGTAGTATAATATAGCATATAAATACATAATGTTAAATATTTGAATGTGACTTGCTAAGTTGAATCAACCGGAAAGCTGTTAATGTAGCTTTAACTTTGAGTAGATTACAGCACAATATATGAAAAAGTCCACTCAATTACTTAAATAAAACTGTCACTGAAACAATCACATAAAGAGTACATTTATTTTTTACAGAGACAAGTGATGGTTTTTAACTTCAACCACTGAATGTTTTCTGTATTTTTTTAAATCTTTCAAGTTTTTATTTAAATTCTAGCTAGTTAACATACTCTGCAATATTAGTTTAAGGAGTAGAATTTAATGCTTCACCACTTACATATAACACCCAGTGCTCATCACAAGAAGTGGCCTCCTTAATGCCCATCACCCACTTAGCTCAAACCCCTGCCCACCTCCCCTTCAGCAATGCTGAGTTTGTTCTCTATAGTTAAGAGTCTCTTTTATGGTTTGCTTCCCTTTCTTTTTTTTTTCTTTCCCCTATGTCCATCTGTTTCTTAAATTCCACATCTGAGTGAAACATATGCTATTTGTCTTTCTTATATTGCTCAGCATAATACACTCTAGCTCTATCCACGATTGCTAATGGCAAGGTTTTATTCTTTTTGATGGTTAATATTCCAATATATGTATATATACTACATATTCTATATCCATTCATCATTCAGTGGACATTTGGAATCTTTCCATAATTTGACTGTAGTTGATAATGCTGCTATAAACATCAGGATGCATGTGTCCCTTTGAATTGATATTTTTGTATCATTTGGGTAAATACCAGGTAGTGCAATTGCTGGGTTGTAGGACAGTTCTATTTAAAAAAATGTTTTTAAATAATTTTTAATGTCTTATTTATATTTTGAGAAAGAGACCGTAAGTGGGGGAGGAGTAGAGGGAGAGGAGGACAGAGGATCCGAAGTGGGCTCTGTGCTGACAGGCTCTCAGCAGCAAGCCCGATGTGGAGCTCTAACTCAAGAACCACGAGATCATGACCTGAGCCGAGGTTGGACACTCAACCAGCTGAGCCACCCAGGAACCTCTATTTTTAATTTTTTGAGGAAGCCCCATACTGTTTGGCAGAGTGGCTGCACCAGTGTGCATTCCCACCAACAGTGTAAGAGGCTTCCTCTTTCTCTGTGTCATCTCCAACATCTGTTATTTCCTGTATTGTTGATTTTAACCATTCTGACAGGTGTGAGATGTTATCTCATTGTAGTTTTGGTTTGTATTTCCCTGATGATGAGTGATGTTGAGCAAATATTTGTCTTCTTTGGAAAATGTCTATTCATGTCCTCTGTCCATTTCTTAACTGTGTTACTTGTTTTTTGGGTGTTGAGTTTGATAAGTTCTTTATAGATTTTGGATACTAACCCTTTATCATATATGTCATTTGCAAATATCTTCTCCCGATCCAAAGTTTGCCTTTAGTTTTATTGATTTATTCCATTTCTGTGCAGAAGATTTTATCTTGATGAAATCCCAATGGTTCGTTTTCCTTTTGTTTCCCTTGCCTCTGGCAGTGTGTCTAGTAAGTTTCTACGACCAAGTTCAAAGAGGTTACTAACTGTGTTCTCCTCTAGGATTTTGATGGTTTCCTGTCTCACATTTAGGTCTTTCATCCATTTTGAATTTATTTTTGTGTAGAGTGTAAGAAAGTGGTCCAGTTTTATACTTCTGCATGCGGTTGTCCAATTGTCCCAACACAATTTGTTGAAGAGACTATTTTCCATTTGGTATTTTTTCCTTCTTTGTTGAAGATGAGTTGATCATATAGTTGTGGGTCCATCTCAGGATTTTCTATTGTGTTCATCTATGTGTTTTTGTGCCAGTACCATACTATCTTAATGACTATAGCTTCGTAATACAGCTTGAAGTCTGGAATTGTGATGCTTCCAGCCTTGTTTTCTTTTTCAAGATTGCTTTGGCTATTTAGGGTCCTATAAAATCCAGTGATACTATTGTTTTTACTGATATTTATATTCATTCCAGCTCTTAATAAAAGAGGCAGCAAAATCACATGATAAAAGGAAGTGCACACAGGAAAGGGAGGAATTTGAGGTCATTAAATAATCTATCATAGCATGTGGATATTACAAGATAATGTCAACTGGTTAAGTGTGTTTTGAACAAAGGTGAATTGCCCTAGCAATGTTAAGGGATTCTATTGCTGCACTGATCTATACCATATATTTCAAATTATCAACTGCTTAATTTTTGCAGATTTAAAGGGTATTAAATGATGTGTCATTTTAGTATCGATTTATATTTTCTGATTACTTATTTTGATAATCATTTCTTATATTTACTCTGTGTGTATTGTCTCATTACTTTTCCTGTATTGGATTGTTTTTTTTTCTTACTGGCTTAAAACTCAATATTCTGAAAACTATTGTGTCAGTAATACATATTGCACATAATTCAAGTACTTAGCTCAGTTTTTGACCTCCTTAAAGGTATCCATTGATAAGGAGAACTTCTTTATCTTCATAGAAATTAATTTATCAAGTATTTTTATAATGTCTTATTTAGGAAATCCTTTCTTAAGCTCAGATGAGAAAGGCAGTTGTATATTAAAAATTTCAAGTTAGATTAAGAATTGCGAAAACCTGTGTGGAGTTGATTATCTTTCTCATCTTTAATTATTTTTTATTTCATAGTGGGAGGTAAGAATTCAGCTTTTTTTTTCATGTGAAAAAGTATTTCTTTCTGGCACTTTTTTCTCTGATTTGCCATCATATCTTTGTGAACTACCCAAGTTCTATATATCTATGATTCCATTACCTAGCCTATTCTGTTCATCAATGAGTCTACTCTATAACAACACCATACATCTTATATCATTTATAATCATCTTCCCATATAGTAAGGCAAGTAAATCCCCTATTTTTCAGGAATGCTACTTTGTTCTTTCATATACACTTTAGAGCAAACTGTTCAAATATTAATAGAATCCCACTAAGATTCTGATTGAAGTTCCAATGAATAAATATATCCATTTGGGAAGACTTGACACCTTAATATGTTATGAAGTCTTCCTACTCAAGTCCATGAGATAGGTCTCTACTAATTTAGCTCTTCCTTATTGATTTGCAATAATGCATGATTTTCTGGGTGTAGATGTTCCATATCCTTTTTTTGCATTTTGTTATGGATTTTTCTTATTTTAAAATGATATCAAATGTTTATTTTTTTAAATTTTTAGTGTTTATTTTTAAGAAAGAGAGAGAGAGACAGAGTGTGAGCAGGAGAAGGGCAGAGAGATAGGGAGACACAGAATCTGAAACAGGCTTTAAGCTCTGAGCTGTCAGCACAGAGCCCAACACAGGGCTCAAACCTACCAGCTGTGACATCATGACCTGAGCTGACATTGGATGCTTAACCGACTCAGCCACCCAAGAGCCCCTCCTTTTTTTTTTTAATTTTGTTTTTAAAATTGTTATTAAATGTTTTTAAAGAATTTTAATCTTTGCTGGTACACATGCAAGTGCAATTGAATTTTGTATATTGATCTTTATTTAGCACTTGCTTAACACATTTTATGTAATTTCAAAATCTATTCTATGTAGACATTTCTATCATTTGAAAATAATGACAAATTTATTTTCTTTCTAATCATTTTGTCTTGTTTTTAAAATTCATTTATTTATTTTGAGAGAGAGAGAGTGCACGAGAGAGAGAGAGAGAGAGAGAGAGAAAGAGAGCACGCATGTGAGTGAGGGAAGGGCAGAAAGAGGAGGAGAGAGAATCCTAAGTGGGTTCTGCACTGTGAGCATGGAGCCAGACACAGGGCTTGAACTCATAAATCATGAGATCATGACCCGAGCTGAAACCAAGTCAGATGCTTAACTGACTGAGCCACCCAGGCACCCCTCTAATCATATTGACTTTAATATATTTTTCTTATGTTGTCACACTGAAAAACAATATTGAACAAAGGTGAGAAGAGCCTTGCTTATATTAAATAATTTTTTACACAAAATAAAATGTGGTTAGATAAGAGAACATCATGATACCATTTCCAAGGATGTTTCCAAAAGGGCAATTGTTGCTCTTAATTTAGCTAGTTAGCTTATAAGCTGCAGTGTAGAAGAAATAATACAGATTTTGAAGGGACAAAATACTTGGTTATAATATTAGTTCTACCACTCACTGAGTGGTGGTTTTGGGAGTTTTTCAGGGAATTTAAAATTGACCTAATACGTGTCTCTTAAAGTTCATATGAGGAGTCAAAGAGCCTGTTAATATGGAATGGGGCATGTACATAAATAGCTACAAGTGAGGCTCAATGTTACCAGACCATATTGGATTATAGATACAAATGGGGACAGTTTATTAATATAGTGTCCTAACAACTGCATTTCCTGTGCTCATAATAATAAATATTTGTGGAAGTTCTCAGAGAAGATTCACATATACTTCTTTATTATATCCAGTTTCCCTAGGGCCTTTGAGCTCCTTTTTGGGAATGATTTTCTGATGTAGGTACCTTCTCTCTGATTTGTGGACACGACTGTTCCCTTAGGAATGGCAAGAGCTGCTGCAAATTGGTGCTGTTTACAGCAGATGACTCAGTAGAACTCTTGTCATGGCTGAGCTCTCTCTTGCTGTTTATTTCACTGTGGAAGGGGGACCTGGGTGGCTCAGTCAGTTAAGTGTCTGACTTTAGCTCAGGTCATGATTTCATGGTTTGTGAGTTTGAGCCCCATATCAGGCTCTCTGCTGTTAGTGCAGAGCCCGCTTCGGATCCTCTGTCTCTTTCTCTCTCTGTCCCTTCCCTGCTCCTACTCTCTCTAGTTCAAAAATTAACAAACATTTATTTCACTGTGGCAAACAAGGGCTCCTGCCTCTTTATACATGCTAAGGTAAGGATCATACAGTAGCATTGCCTATACCTCATAGGAAGCAACTGTTTCATTTTTACTAACAACTTTTCCCTTCTGCTTGAATATGAATCCAGGGAGTAGGGGTGAAAATGGATTGAATAACTTACGACACTACCCATTAAACAACCGACTTTCTTTGTGGCTTTAGTTCACACCTGGGCACCGAGACTTCTTGTGATGGACAGGGTGGATTATCCGATGTGTGTGCCCAGATACACATAAATAGATTTCTCTTAGGTTTATACCATCAATTTGAAACGCATGCCCTGATAAATCTGAATCATGAGCGGTAGATGACACAGCCTAAGGAAAAGCAGAAATAACAATTTAGCAGAATAGGATTGAGCATAGGATTCCTATCTGATTTATTTTTATATCAGGAGAAGAACACAGTGTAATCCAAATAGCATTACTTGTTGGAGTCACTCAGGTTGGGCCTCAATCAGATTCTCTCCATTTACTTAATTTGCACTGGAATTTAGGATAAGGTTTTTTTAATTGTTGTTATTTTGTGTTTTATTTTGTTTTACCAATGCTGGGTCTTTCCTGTGATAGAGTTTTAATATCTGCCTAATAGTTGTTAATATCAACTAAGTGGATATTAGAGATAATTTTTAGGAAGACCTCTATATGGGACATATTTCTATTGAGATTAAATTGTTAGATCAAATGGGCATAAAAACACAATGATATATGCTGTTATTTCTGTGAAACAGACCAATTGTATGATAAAACAGGTGAAAGCAAATTTTTGATAGTGTTATTCATATGTAAAAGAGTATATTGATTATAATTTTTAATTTTCAATCAAAGATGGGTAGTTCAACCCAATCTAAGATTCTTAGAGCATATATCATTAATAGCATTCATATCTCTGAATTTGCAGCTCTAATTCTTATTCATATCATTTTAATGTTATAGAGATGATTATCACCAAGAATAAAAACTTAACATCGTGGCATGAGCTATGTCTAATAAGAAAGCCAGTGACAACTGCTTATTCAAGAATATTTGAAAACCTGACTCAAAAAACAGATAAGAAAATTTCAGAATTTCTTAAACAGTTTAATGTTTAAAATAAGCTTAGCTCACTTATACAATATTGTATTATTAACAATAGTCACCATGCTATACATTAGATTTTCAGAACATATTCCTCTTATAACTGGAAATTTGTGCCCTTTGACCTACACACCCCTGACAGTAAATCCTTTTTAAAAAATTAGTGAGGAACAACATATAAAATATTTTAAAAATTATATTTGTCTAAAGATAAAAATGCAACAAAAAAGTAGGCCTAGTTCAAAAGAATTGTAAAGGTAGTCAATGGTATATTTTTGCAAATGAGATTAATTTGAAAACATTTTCTCCATTTCCTAAAACAGAATAAGGGAGAATCACCTTTCTTTAATTCTGTCAAGTATGCATTAAGTCTACTTGGAAAGAACCTTAGTGAAAATAACACTGCATCATAGCAGTCAAATTTTTTTGCAGCTATACTGAGGTATAATTAAGTAAAATGTTAAGATACTTAAGGTGTTAAGAGTCCCCTGGGAAGAGGGGCAAGATGGCAGATGCTGAAGAGGGTACTTTGCGGCCGTGGGAGCCTCTGCTGCTCCAATTGCATTCAGCTTCAGTCGCACATTGGACCCAAGACAGCTAGCCGATATGGGAGATGACACAGGTACGGCTCTGGGGGAGAAGGATTTCTTGAAGACCTTGGAAGGGAGCAAGCTGCAGAGTGTGAAGCCCTCAGAAACCCCCAAGGAACTCATCATCCCTTTGATCCAGAATGGACAATTGCAGGCAGCCACTGAACCCGGCTTCTGGGCCACCCACAAATACAGAGGCCTTGGTGGATGGGGGACTATCCCAGGCTGTGAAGGAGCTCACTGAGGACGCCAAGAAATCCCTGGAGGAGAGAGAGAAATTGAGTGTCAACCCCACACTTGCTAACCCCATGATCCAGAAAGGATGCATCCCTAATTGGGAGGGGGCAGATAGTGAACCCCGGGCTGAGACAGTGCGGGAGGAAGCTGATTACAAGGCAGTCCCTGTAGAGGCCTATGGGCTGGCTATATTATAAGGCATGGGCTGGAAACCTGGCGAGGGCATTGGCTGCACCTTCAATCAAGTGGTGAAGCCCTGTGTTAACTCACTGAGGCCAAAGTGGGTTAGGGCTGGTGCCAACCTGACTGAAGTCTGGGCCCTGGCCCCCACTGGCCCCCACCACCTGCCAAGGTCAGATGAGGATCAAGAGAAGGATAAGAAAGACCAGCCTCAAGGACTGGTGCCCAGGGGAGCTGTGGTGGTTCTTTCTGGCCCTCACCGAGGCCTTTACAGGAGGGTAGAAGGCCTCGATCGTGACAATGTTTGGGCCGTGGTTTGCCTGGCCATGGGGAGCCGAAAGGTGACTGTTAAGAGAGTACTGCCTGCGGCCTGTCTCCCAGCAGGAGTTTGACAAGAACTTCTTAGATCTCAGCCAGTTGCATAAAACCTCCTCAGTGCAACGAACGAAACACCCTCTTCACAGAAGGCCCTCTGGGATCAGGACCTTCCCAACCGGCAGGAGGACTCACAGAGGAAGCGGAAACACCTTTCCGACCTACAGGGGGAGCCTGCAGCCAAGAATCAGAAGGCAGGTCCCAGGAGCCAGCACTGGTTGCACAGGGACCTGCGCATGAGCTTTGTGGACAAGCTGCACAAGGGCGGCCGGTATTGTAACACCAAGATGATGATTGAAGATATTTTCAGCCCAGATACCTGTGCGTGTCGAACAGATGAAGGCCTGGTCCTAGAAGCCTTGAGGTAAGACATGCTGGAGACCCTTGTCCCCAAGGTCCAAGCCAACCAGGTAATGGTGGTGCTGGGGCCACAGGCTGGAAGAGTGAGCCACCTGCTGGACTGGGACAGAGAACAAAGCCAGGCTCTGGTGCAGCTGCGGAGAGAGAATCAGCTGATGGAGCTTCACTATGATGCTGTCTGCCAGTACCTGGGCCCCAGTGACTCAGATGAAGACTGACCCGTGCCCCCATCCCCCAGGCTGCTGCCAGCTCTGTACCGTGTGAAAAGCCAGTCTTCACAAAGGTGGGGAGGTCATTGTTCCGTCCTCCACTTGCACGGCAGCCCCAGGACCAGGACAGGGCCAGGTCACAAAATAGGTGGACCAGAAGGGAGGCTCGAAATGAACCTAATACTCTCCAGAAGCTAGGGGGTAATAAAAATCATTTCAAAACCTCAGTGAAATGACAAGATCTTAGGTGTGTGCCGAGCTGAATGGAAGAAGGAGCTGGGCTGACCAAGGTGGGAGCCATTCCAGGCTTCAGCCCCACCACCCTGCATGGGCTGACAGACAAGTTAAAGGATCTGTCTGCTCACGGAGTTCATTCTCAGAATCCTGATGTTGTACACCTCCCTCCATCACACCCATGAGCTCATCACACCCATGAGCTACATGGGTGATGGACATTAAGGAGGGCACTTGTTGGGCTGAGAAATGGGTGTTTTATGTAAGTGATGAATCACTAAATTCTACTCCTGAAACCAATACTATACTATATGTTAATAACTTGATTTTTTAAAAAGATGATATAACTGTTATATGCACTCAAAACTAGAGTGCCTAAGTATATAAAGAAAATATTGACATATTTGAAGGTAAAAATGGAGAGTTTTATTACATTATATATTAACTGACTTGGATTTAAATAAAATTAAAAAATAATAAAATATATTTAAGGTTTATAACATCAGGATTTGATGTACATATACAGTATGAAAGAATCCCCCTCTTTGAATTAACACATCTATTACCTCACATATTTGTCTTTTTTTTAAATTTTTTTTTGTGTGTGAGGATTTTTAGGTTCTACTCTCTTACTAAATTTCAATTACACAGGTAAGAGCCATAATTTTTTGAAATATTCTTTCAGGGGGCACCTGGGTGGCTCAGTCAGCTAAGTGTCCGACTTCAGCTCAGGTCATGATCTCACAGTCTGTGGGTTCGAGCCTTGCATCGGGCTCTGTGCTGACAGCTCAGAGCCTGAAGCCTGCTTCAGATTCTGTGTCTCCCTCTCTCTATGCCCCTCCCCTGCGCACTCTATCTCTGTCTCTAAAAATACAAAAATTTTTTTTTAAAAAAAGAAATATTCTTTCAGATTTTTGAACCAAATTTACTTCCTTAAAATTATCAAACTTTCTATTTGTCTCTTATTTGTGGTACTTTATAGGCTATGTAACAGGACTGATTCTTTGAAGATTAGGGCAATAGATAATATCCTCTGGATATTATACTGGATAATATCCTCTGGAACAGTAATTCCTGATTCTGGCTTTTTATCACAGTCTTTGGTAGAGCATGAGAAATATTTATCAAATTATAAACTGTTGATACTTACAGTCGTGGTGTTTCTTTAGGTCTGTAAATTAATCAGAAATCTGTTTTGTAAGTTAACTTCCCAAGTGTTGTAACAAATCTACACACAGGATTTGAGATCCTCTTCTGTAGTATGATGTGAATTTTTCTGATTCAGTAAGTCATCTATTAAATAAGGGCATCTGGTAGAAAGATTTTTCTGAATTTCATACAAGAGGATTCATAACAATGGTAGAAAAACATTCTTTCCTATTATTAGGCTAACATTTATCATTGGCAAATGCTGGTTAATTTTAATTTCATTTTCTTTCATCAAAACATTTCCTGGTTTATCTGCTTAATAAAAGATTAAAGGTTACTGTCATATTTAACTGAGTAGGGATGCTATTTTTATGTCATGGGCTGTTTATATTTCCTTTAAATATAATCTCTATAAATAAATTCAAAAGGTTAAGTCATGATATCAAATATATTGAGCAATGATCTGTCACCTATGGCCAGCTGACCACTTAATGCTCACATAGCTTCATAATTTGTCCTGTAATAAACCCATTATTTTGTAGAGGGAAAATGTGGCTCAAAGATACGATGTGATTTCCCCTGAGTTACGCTTATGGATACAGCAGAATAAGGCCTAGATAGTGGGCTTTTCTAAATCAGGTTTGCATGGCATGGGATTCTGAGAGGAGAGAGAGTCTAAGAATTGGAAAATGATGTCAATATATGTGATGTTGGTCAAACTAGTGCAGGTGCATGAATGCAACAGAAGGCTGAAGTTTTTCTTGGTAATTGAAATAAAGGTATGTTGAAGCTAATACTGTTGCCACACATATAGGTGCTGTTCTTCAGGGGAGGATGAGAAAGAAATCTTTTCGGGGCTAGAAGGAATGGAGAATGGGAACTAAAGAGTATCAAAGAGGGGAGAATATATTCTCTCTGATCCTAAATATGGAGCCAGAGGGAGAATTTCCAGAACTGCAAATGATTCAGAGGGCCTGAGAACAGGAACAGTGAGTCTCTCTTCACTGCTGGTGATTAGGGAAAATGTATATAGCAACACGATAAATATAAATATTACTAAACACATTTGTTATGATAATGTTTGTAATCCAAATGATTAAAATAGGAACATGTAATTCAAACATAAGTATAAAATATGGAGTTACCATGAGAGTGTATTTCACAAAAGGAACCAGCTTCAGAACTGACCTGCATAATGGAAAAATTTGTTCTAAGGTACAGCATTAAAATCAGGCACTGCAGTATGTATTTTTGTACAATTTGAAATTTAAGCTAAATAGTCATTTAATGACTAGGAAATATTAAATACCTAAGTGCAGTTGCAGATACTGTAATTCCTGATTTTTAAAAATGTAAAATTTACATAAACAGCATGTTATCTCAAGAATGAACAGTCTGGTGCAAAAACTTTATTCCTCTCTATCATGAAAGATATTAGATCTGAGACCACTGACAACATT
This sequence comes from Cryptoprocta ferox, assembly GCA_028646485.1. Taxonomy (NCBI): domain Eukaryota; kingdom Metazoa; phylum Chordata; class Mammalia; order Carnivora; family Eupleridae; genus Cryptoprocta; species Cryptoprocta ferox. The sequence goes on from CM053573.1 coordinate 47,149,506, forward strand.
CAGGGCTGGTGAGTGATAACATGGTGTTGTTCACATGAAAATTGTTTGGGATTCACTCTACTTGCTGGGAACCCAGATTCTGCCTATTCTTTTAAAACTAGACATATATATTTTTGTACATTTTTCTGTTGCATATTCTAGAATGATATATAAACATCATGATGACTTATATACAATGAAATGATAATAAAATGTAGGAGTAAATGATCACATAAAAACATGTTTACCACCATCGGGGTAAAATTAATTTGGGGAGCTTTGTTGTATATCTACTATCATACTTTTGTGGCCTATGAGATTGACCAAGACATCTTGGGTATGTCCCTGTAGGTATAAGGGAGATTAAATCATTTTTTTCCTCTCTTGACAGTTGAGGAAAGCATTGTTTTAGGCACTGTGGTCTTTTATATTTTACCATGTTGTGTCAATTCCTCAGATACATATTCAGCCCTATTCCTCTCTTTCTCATAAATTTTACCCACATTTCAAGGTCAAAGATTTACTTTATCATTTGAAATGGCCTTCTGCAATGCTATTGTGTAGAATTCTAAAATGAGAAAACACTTAGTATTTCAACCCTCTAATTGTCTAAAAATAGGCCACTTCATCTTTAAGTTTGGACATTAATGAGCTGTCTACATTCCTGTGGCAAGCCTCCCTACCACAGCAATGGTGAAACCTTCTCATTTAAAGAAAATCAATAGCTATACACTTTTTTCTTTTATGAAGTCCAGTTTACAACTCACTTTTAATATCAAATAAAAGTACATAAGCAAATCCTACATGACATTTTTATTACCATTATAATATCTCAAGTTTAATTCTTGGCAGTAAATATAGTCTGGTACAAACTTAGAAGCAAAAAAATGAAACTTGAATTTAAGCATTTTTTTTCTATTTATATGGTCATTTGACTTTTGTGGGTGAATACCATCTTTGTACAAGACACCTGTGTGTGACAAATCTGAAGTAGTTTGATTTTCTAATGACCTCTAGAGGTTATATTTTACTTGTTTTTAACACATTTTGGGAAGTCTACCATAGTTTTAAATTATATTTTCAAAAGGCTTCACATAGAGTTATCATTGGGACATCAATGGATTTTATTTGACCCAGTCTACTAATTTTTTTTTGAATATCCCCAAATTAATTGCAGAATCCATAAAACCAAACCTGGTTCTTTCACTTTTGAAGACATTTTTAGTCATTAATATAGATGTTTAGAATCTGTTAGATAAGGGAGAAAAACAGGCTAAAAGCCAGGACTCTGACATCCTATGGACTTTGGGTTTCAATTTCTGCCCTGAATTTTAAAAATTGGATAATCTTCGCAGGATAACATATTCCTTTTCTATCTTAATCTACTTAATTGTAAAAAGGGTGAGTGAAAGTGCCTTTGCGTCATGAGTTATTGTAGGAGTAATTATAATAGGACAACAAAAGAACACGTAGTATTTAGACCATAATAATCACATGCATATTTCCTATTAGCCTCTTCTCTAGTCCAGGAATGGATTTGGTGGAGATCAATGGGAGGTAAGGCTATACAGGGAAAACACACAAAATTAGTACTCTAATAAAGATGAGCAGAAATCTAAACCCATGAGGGATAGCCAGAACTCACACCAGAGAACACTGCCATCATGTTGGCTATGTACAATAACAGTCTCCAAACTTTGTAGGTAAGCCAAAGCAGCTCTGCATTTCCAAAATTAGTCACTACAGAAACGTGGTAAATATATGCTTGCCTAAAAGTCACAAAGGGTACAAGGATAATGAATATAATTATTGATGTTAGTAGAGCTGTCTCATTTATAAATGTAGAACAATGACACCTGTCTTTTTCTCTTTTTGGTGTGTTATCTCTTTAGCGTTACCAATGAAAGCATACAAAATGGAATGCCTTTAAACAAAACAATGAAATATAAATGTTGTTATTTTGGAAAAGATGCAAGGCAAACATAGAAATGGTAGGGATTGTGGCATTATATATGTGTATTCAAAAGAATGGACTTTTCAATGATCTATCTAATATTCTAAAGAATTTTACTTTTCTTTGTTTTGTATCCAAGAAAACTACAGATTTCTGAAATAGTTGCATTTTGAAGTTCGTTTTAACCATTATGTGTTTTAGTAATCCAATTAGCAAAGCTTTTAATTTTCCACTGGTTTTGGAATCTGCTTTGGCCAAAGATTAGAGATCCGGCAGGGTTAGCGTCTACTTCTTGGCATCTGGTAATGAATGGTTTAATGACTGAATTTCACAGTACGCTCAGGGTGAATCATTAGTACTATGTAAAAACCTTATGATTTACTTAATGCATTTTCGAGGCTACATATTTGCTATTTTTAAATGGTAGCATTCCATGACTATTTCAAATCATGTCACCTTAAAACTTGCTGGTTTCTGCACATTATCACTTTAGAGTATTTTAAAAATAAATTGTTAAACACATTTGAGTTTTCAGAGCAGTATTAAAACATTTTTATTATGTAGTAAAATTGGTTATGTGTAGTGTTTACATTTTAAATTAAATAGGTAAAGATGTATGAAAATGAACAAGATGGCTGCACCTTTTATTTCAGTGAAACCTGATGTGGAAGGAATGTTCACACACAATCATGTCACTTAATATAGATACTTTAGATCCTTTCTTTACAATATTAAGTCTGTAAGTCCATCTATCATTCTGTTATAATAGTGCTACCATGCATTTTGCCGATTATGGTCACAGTGCCTGGTAGAGAAAAGTATTCTGAAAAAAATCAGAGGCTCTTTTACCTAACACAGTATGTCCCCCTTTGAAATCATCTAAAGATGTTTCCACAGAATATTGTACAGAAAATGATCAACACATCGACCTCTTTAGCGACCACCCTCTCCAAAAAGCTCTGCAAATGAGTTTTTATTTAAGGTCTTAGTGACTAATATTTTTTTCTAATTTACTTACATTTCCCATTAAAATGTCATCTGAAAATAAAATTGAAATCTATATATGAAATTCATTACATTGGGAGCTGACACTCATTATTTTTTTTTCTTTTAAGTAATAAAAAATTAATAGCACTAATTCCAAGTTTGGCTTTATGTATTCCCACCATCTTTTATTGCTATTTCCATTTATTTACTCTTAGAATTTCACATTTGGGAATTATGAGTGTGTGTATTGGTATGAAGGAAAATCTGTATTGACTATAAAATACTCCTAGTAATTATAGACAGAAGAAAAATGGACCATTTGAATATAGTTAAATATTTTTTGCTCATCATAGATTTTGCTTTGTGTATTAAATGTCTATATCCAATTTTGATATATAAAGAACACCTATAATTACATTAGAATAGGATCAAAACCTAAAAGGGAAAAAAGGGGGAATATTTGAGATCAAGCATCCCATAAAAAAAGAAAAATGATTCTTAAAGTAATCAAACTATGCTCATTCCTACATATAATATAAAAACATCCAAAATTATACTCAAACACTACATATTTAATGAGAAAGATCTTAAGAAGAACAAAGCATTTTCTATCTATCTAGATAAACCAGGTTAGAAAATAACTCCCAAAATATATGAGAAATAACTCACATTGTTACCCAGGATATGGGAAAACAGAGACCCTTGTATATTGCTGGTTTCAGTATGGATACCATAGGTAATATAACCATTATAAAGAAGTTTGGCAGTGTTGAACATAATTATATTTTTTCTTTGAACCCCCCAATTTTATTTTAGATTCAGCCTCTAGAGACGTTTCACATGAATGAAATAACATGTAAAAGATATTAATGTCTGCATTATTTAAATAGCAACAGTTTGGAAACAATATGCATGTCTATTGTTAGGAGACTATTTAAATTAGAAATATAACTTCTTGTGCTGTCATGGAAAGATCTGTAGGATTTATTATTGAATAAAAAAGAATATCTGAGAGTACTTGATAGCATGTTCATAAAATAACTGTAGACAAAAACAAGAGACTAAATAGCAGTGATGTAGGTTAACAAATGGGTGGCTGTGAGAAAGAAACGTTTAGATGTATACCCTGACTTTTCAATTTTGGAACTGTATAACTGTACTATGTGAAAAAATATATTATGAAATTAAAATTTAAAAATAGAAATGAGGGATGCCTTGGTGGCTCAGTCAGTTGAGCATCCAACTTCAGTTCAGGTCATGATCTTTGGTTTGTGAGTTCGAGCCCCACATCGGGCTTGCTGATGTCAGTGCAGAGCCCACTTTGGATCCTCTGTTCCCCTCTCTCTGCCTCTCTCCTGCTCACACTCTCTCTCTTTCAAAAAATAAACAAACATTAAAAAAATAGAAATGAGATGCAATTAAATTAGCTAGGGTATTCTTCCAGATAGTTTTCTGTAGATATAAAATCAGCCTTGATACCTACATAAAATGATTGCTTTATAAGTCATACACAGATAATGTATTAAGGAACCAAGAATACTGGTAACTGGCAATAGATTTACAATTGATTGAAGAGTATGGTTGCTAGGATTGTTATGCTAAAATTTCACATCTCTGTGTCTTTGCATAAGCTGTTCATTGTGCCTAACATTTCCTTTTCCTGTCTCTCCTGGTTTTCTATCTGAGGAACATTTTTCAGTCACCAAGGCCTCCTTCAAACATTTAAAAAAACTTTTAAACAGATACTCTACTATCTCTCATTTTGTTCTCTCCTAAGAACTCTGATTATGTCTCAATTATAGCACATATAATGTTCACTGGTTGTTTTTTTTTTTCCTTCTACTCTTCCCTAATATACTGTAAACTGTTTGAGAGTAGGGATTGTACCTTGTTCATTCTCAGGATTTGGCACCGTCTGGCACATAGTAGGAGACCAATAAATGTGTGTGAAATAATTGAACAATAAATGAAATGCATTAGGTAATCAAAATGGTTGCATGAATATAAAACTATTTTAAAGAAAAATATAAGAATATAAAAGAAAATGGCTTTTTATACTATGACTATTTTTTGTATTTATGACTGTTATGAAGTATAAAAGTGTGTGAAAGAAGTGCTATTAAAGGACACAGCATGACATTAATTTTGAACAATGTGCTCGGGCCTCAACTAACTTGCAAAACTAGAGTTAAGTAAACTGAGGTGAATAAAGGTTAGATAATTTTCCACAGATAAGATGATTCATAAATTGAATAGAGATTTGAATGTAGTCTGATTTTCCCAAGTCTGTTCTCTCTGCAGTATGAATCACATATACAGTAAACCAAGATGATAAAAAAATGACTAAAGCAAAATATAGACTCCAGGAACCACTTGCCCGTACATCTAGATTTTTTTCTTCAAATTTTTATTTGAATTAACATAAAGTGTAATATTGTTTTCAGGAGTAGAATTTAGTGATTCATCACATAACACCCAGTGCTCATCCCAACAAGTGACTTCCTTAATGCCCATCAACCGTTAACCACCACCCACCTCCTTCCACCAACTTCTCTATAGTTTTCTATAGTTGAGAGTCTCTTATGGTTTGCTTCCCTTTTTCTCCCCCCACCTCTTTCCCTATGTTCATCTGTTTTGTGTCTTAAATTCCACATATGAGTAAAATCATACGATATTTGTCTTTCTCTGGGTGACTTATTTCCCTTAGCATAATATACTCTAGCTCCATCCGTGTCATTTTTAATGGCAAGATTTCATTCTTTTTGATGGCTGATGATACACCTATATTTATTTATTCTATCAATTGGGAACTATTGGGCCAATGAGAAAAATACAGAGATGACCAATTAGTACCTATTTTTCAGTTAGTGTTAGCTGTGCCTTAGTTCTGCTCAATATTCATGGAGGGTGGAGATGACAAGATGAAAACCAAAAACTATGATTTCTTTTTCAAAATGTACTTGAGAAAATGAAACCCTGGTAAGTGTAACCAAGAGAGTTCGTGGATATTCCTACTGAGTTAGTCTTTTTAAGAGTAAGATTATCGGTGACTAAGATGCTTTGTGTTTGCTTCTATCAAAAGCTAGGCTGGTGAGTTCTTAAAATTCTGCCTTCCAACTTCTTTATTCAACATATTTTCTGAGTGTTAGAAAAGGAGACCTAAAACTTATTTTTTAAATTTATTTCTAGCCTTTTTTTTCTTAGTAATATACACCAAAACAAACATTGTTCATTTCTTTGGCCTATGATATTTTGCACACATCTATTATTAAATTGGTTTATGTGAGCTCAAGATTTTTTTTTAATCTTTAATACAAATCAGTGTAAATGTCATTGCTTGGATTTCAAAAGCAGAAGTAATTTTAAAAAACAACTAAAAACCAAAAAAAAAAAATAGTTCAAAGTTGGTTAGAAAAAACACTTATTTCCGAGAGTTTTAGATTTACTAAAACTGAAAACAAGTACTAATATTTTCTCATCCATAGTTATTCTGTTTGTCCTTTAAAATTTGCATAATCATTATAATGTCTTAAATTATAGGAATGATATGGAAAATTATTGGTTTATTTAAATAAAGGCATAACTTGGAGATATTGTGGGTTTAGTTCCAGATCTCCACAATAAAATTAATATTACAATAGTGAGTCAAATGAATTTGTTTTCCTAGTGTGTATATGTGTGTGTGTGTGTGTGTGTGTGTGTGTGTGTATATATATATATATATATATGTTCTACTATCCCACAGTCTAAGTGAGCAGTAGCACTATGTTCAAAAACTGTACATACTTCAGAAAATACTTCATTGCTAGGAAGTGCTATCATCTGAACTTTCAGCAAAGCATAATCTTTTTGCCAATAGAGGGTCTTCTCTTAATGTTCATGGCTGCTGACTGATCAGGGTGGTGTTTGCTGAAGGCTGGGGTGGCTGTGGCAATTTCTTAAAATAAGACAAAAATGAAACTGCCACATGGATTGGCTCTTCTTTTCACAAATAATTTCTCGGTAGCATGAGGTGCTGAGAGAATTTTAGCACAGGTTTTTTTTGGAAATTTGAAGTCAATACTCTGAAACCCTTCAGCTGCTCTATCAACTGTTTATGTAATATTTTAAATCCTTTGTCATTTCAACAATCTGCATCTCAAGAAAACCCTTTGCTCATCCATAAGAAGTAATTCCTCATGTGAAAATTTTCTCATGATATTGTACTAATTCAGTCACATCTTGAGGTTCTACTTCTAGTTGTCTTACTGTCTCTACCATATCTGCCATGACATCCTCCATTGAAGCCTTGAAACCCTCGAAGTCATACATGAGTGGAATCAACTTCTTCCAAACTCCTGTTCATGTTGACATTTTGACCTTTTCCCATGAATCACCAATGTTTTTAATGGCATCTAGAATGGTTAATTCTTTCCACAAGAATTTCAATTGATTTTGACCAGATCCATCACAGAAATCACTGTATTGCAGCAATAGCTTTCTGACATGTTTTTCTTAAGACTTGAAGTCAAAATGACTCCTTGATTAATGGGTTGCAAAATGGGTATTGTATTACCAGGCACAAAAATAACATTTATCTCCTTGTATATCTCCATCAAAGCTCTTGGGTGACCAAGTACATTCTCAATGAGCAATAATATTTTGAAAGGATTTTTTTTTTCTTCTGAGCAGTAGGTTTCAACAGTGGACTTAAAATATTCACTAAACTTTGTAAACAAATGTCATCCAGGCTTTGTTGTTCTATTTCTAGAGCACAGGCAGATAGATGTAGCATATGTTTTTTTAAGTTTTTATGTATTTTGGGAAAGAGTGCAAGTTGGGGAGGGACAGAGGGAAGTGGGGACAGAGGATCTGAAGTACCCTCTGTGCTGACTGCAGAGAACCTGATGCAGGGCTCACACTCATGAACTGTGAGATCATGCCCTGAGCCGAAACCAAGAGTCTAGTGCTTAATTGACTGAGCCACCCAGGCACCCTTAGATGTAGCATAATTCTTACAGGCCCTAAGATTTTGTGTATGGTAAATGATCATTGGTTTCAACTTAAATTTGCTGGCTGTATTAGTCCCCTAACAAGAGAGTCAGACTATTCTTTGAAGCTTTGAAGCCAGGCATTGAGTTCTAACTACGAAAGTCCTAGATGGCATCTTCTTCCAATAGAAAGCTATTTTGTCTACATTGAAAAATCAGTTGTTTAGTGTAGCCACCTTCACTAATTACCTTAGCTAGATCTTTTGGATAACTTTCTGCTTCACCTTGCACTGTTATGTTATATTTATTTTATGGAGAAGACTTCTTTCCTTAAACCTCATGTACCAATTACTACTAACTTTCAACTCTTCTTCTGCAGCTTCCTCACCTCTCTTAGCCTTAACAGAAAAGAAGAGAGTTAGAACCCTGCTCTGAATTAGGCTTTGGCTTAAAGGAATGTTGTGGCTGTTTTGATCTTCTATCCAGACCACTGTAACTTACTCCATCTCAGGAATAAGACTCTATTGCTTTCCTATCATTCATGTGTTCATTGGAGTAGCACTTTTAATTGCCTTTAAGAACTTTTCTTTTGCATTCACAACTTAGCTGTTTGGTGCAAGATGTTTAGATTTTGGTCTTTCAGCTTTATACATGATGCCTTCCTTACTAAGCTTTATCATTTCTAGCTTTTGATTTAAAGTAAGGGATATACAATCCGTCCTTTCACTTTGACACTTAGATGCCATTGCAGGGTTATTAAGTGACCAGATTTCAAATTGTTATGTCTCAGGAAAATAAGGAAGCCTGAAGAGAAAGAGACAAGGGAACAGACAGTTTGTGGAGCAGGCACACACACATTTATTGAGTGAGTTTGCCATCTTATATGGGCATGGTTCATCGTGTCCCAAAACATTTATAATAGTAACATCAAAGATAACAGATCACAGATGAACATATTACAATAATAAAGTATTTGAAATATTGTGAGAATTATCAAAATGTGACACAGAGACATGAAATGAGCTACTGCTGTTAAAAATGGCACTGATAGACTTGCTCAACACAAGGTTGCCATAAATCTTCAGTTTTTAAAAATTGCAGTTTCTGTAAAGTACAGTAAGATAAGGTACAGTAAAACAATTACCTGTAGTTTGATATAATAGAAAATAGCATCTACAGACTTACATTTATTACTTTTATACTTGACTAACAGTTGTGACTTTTTTGATGCCTGACATACATTTACTCTAACGGAAGTCATGATCTCTCCTTTTTCTCAGGTCCGTTTCCTACTGAAAATTATTCTTCTGATGGTCCAAAAGTCAAGGAAAGGGAAGGAAAAAAAACACAGTTTCGGAAGGAAAAAAAACACAGTTTCACTATTTGAATAGTCTCACTTAATGTCTTATTCTTAAAATTCTCACCACAGATCATGAACTTAGGCTAAACCTTAGTTTGACATAGCCAATGACAAGCTGAACAGAAAAAGAGATTGATAAACTTAGAAGTAATTTCTATTCTGCCTCCCTTCTATTTCCATAGCACATGCCATTGATGGGGCTCAAGGCAATTGATGAAAAAGATAGAGTAAATACAAACTAATTTTCTCTTCAAGACCAAATCTAAGAACTGGGAATACAAAATATTCACTGGCACATTTGCTAACCTATGATCTGATCCCGACACAATGCAATTGTAAGGCAGCATTTGTGCATTTCTCTGTTGATTCAATCCTCACTCATTTTCAAGGCTTAAGTTCCTTCCTTCTTCCATGGAATCCTCTTGAAATGCTTCAACCCTAGATCTTCTATTCTTTCTTAGAAGACCTCTTGGACTTCTTTTAGTAAGTTAAAACCCCCTTCATATTTTAGAATGAAATACTGACAACCACTTTGACATCAAAGCAGTTGTTTGTTGAAGGAAAACCTCAGTTAAGCAGTTTTGTTATTGTTATTTTGTTTGGGGATGCACCCCCCTCCTCAGTCTTTCCTTGCTAGAATGCCAAAGACTTCATTTGATCATGATGGTTAATTTTATGCATCAGCTTGACTGAGCCAATTTGCTTAGATTTATGAACATTATTCTGGATGTGTCTTTGAGGGTGTTTCCAGATAAGAGTAACATTTGAATTAATGAACTGAGCAAAGCAGATTTCCTTACCCAAATGGGAGAGTTTCCTCCCAAACAGTGAAAGCTTAACTAGAACAAAAAGGTTGAGCAAGAGAGATTTTGCTCTCTGCCTGATGGTCTTGAGCTGGAATGTTTTTCAGATCTTCAGCCTACAGATATTGGGACTTCTTAGCCTCCATAATCAGATGAGCCAAATTCTTATACTAAATCCCTTTTTATATAAATCCTCGTATTTCTATTTCTGTGGAAAACCCTGACTAATATAGTAATCAATGGGGAATAATTTTTAAAAGCCTAAATTCTGGAAGAGAGAAAGTGAGGGAAGGGTAAAGGGAAAGAGGGGAATGAGGAACAATCATTGCTTTTTTAGGCTGCTTCGTAAAAAAATCCGGTATTGACTATATCCAGTATAAATTAAGTTCGGTGTTTCCCTGTATTTGTGCAACTCTAAGGAGTCACAGAAAAAAATTCATTTATTTGTTCCAGATGTCCAAGGCACCAAAATTATGCAGCCTTAATCCAAATATATAATCTAAAAGTAAAAAGCATATTTTTACATCCTCTCTGCAACTCTGATTCTTTCCCTTTTCTGCCTTATTATTCTTGATGAAATTATAAAGTGGGGTTCATGAACAAATGGCTAAGAAAGAATTCTTGAAGATTTTTGGTGCAAAAAGGTGGTTTTATTACAGCACCAGGACAGGACCCATGGGGAGAAAGAGTTTCACTGGGATTGTGAGGAGGGACTGATTATATACTTTTAAGTTTGTAGAGGGAAGGGGATAAAGATTAAATAAGCTTCAAAGGAATTTTGGAAGCAAGTCTTTCAAGGCCTTGAGGGGCTATCTGCTGTTAAGGTAAGGTTACTTTTAGGTTTTAATAAACAAACATTAAGGCAACAATGTGTTCCTTGAGGAAGGTCACACTCTGCAGGTTTCAAGTGTCTATCAGTGGGCTGTAATCTGTAAGGAAATTTAATTTAAGCTACATTTCTCTTGCCTTTGTCTCCCTCATTTTCCTCCCTGAACAGCTTTTATCCTTAAGTCTTTAAGGTTATTGAAGGTTGAAGGTCTCATCTTTTGTATTATCTTCCTGCTGAATAGAGGCATAGAGGGTGGTCAGTTGAGAATTTAATAGGAGTTAGGAGTTAGGGAAGGCTAAAGCAGCTATATCTAGAGTTCTTTCTTTTTTTAAATACAATTTATTGTCAAGTTGGCTAACATGCAGTATATACAGTGTGCTCTTGGTTTTGGGGGTAGATTCCCATGATTCATCGCTTACATATAACACCCAGAGCTCAGCATAAAGGATCATCTGTGGACTTAAAGTTGTGGCAGTGAAGGAGTCTCACACCAGGTGAAGACACTTGGAAGAAAACAGAAAAATGTGATTAGAATAACAAAAAGAAAAAAAAAGCCCAAATAAGAGCCTTTTGATAGGTGACAAAAATCTTCCTTTAGTCCAGGAGTTTAACCAATTATTAAAGGAAAGAAAGATTGTTTTTATTTCATTTATTTTTTTAATGTTTATTTATTTTTGAGAGAGAGAGAGAGTGTGAGCAGGAGAGGGACAGAGAGAGTGGGAGACACAGAATGTGAAGCAGGCTCCAGGCTCTGAGCTGTCAGCACAGAGCCCACATGGGGCTTGAACTCATGAACTGCAAGATCATGACCTGAGCTGAAGTTGGACACTTAACCGACTGAGCCACCCAGGTGCCCCAGAAAGGGATTGTTTAACGTACCAATTTGAGCATTTATGTCAGAAATCTAGGAATATTTTTGTGGTGATCTGGAACATGTATACGGCATTTTGCTTTTATGATACGATAAGTTCCACCTTGTGCATCTGTTAAAACATCTAATGTCTTTATTTTGTAGAACTAACTGCCTTATGTATTTGAATTATTTCAGTGTTTCATAATATATTATTTGGAGAGTTACTAAGGCCTTAATTGTGCAGCATGTGGTGTTAGCCATCATATAGACACTGTTTTGTTTAGTAAGCAATCAGATAATTAATAACAGGCACTTCTATGGAAACCAAAGAAAAATATAGGTTAATGGTTAGAGCAAATTATAAACCCAATGTCTGAGTCTTGAGTGCTGCCAGTGAGAAGATTTTTAGATGTCAGGCTTGAAGCATCCTCAGAAAGAGTGGGAACAGGAAGCTGGAATCTGGTTTTTCTGGCTTGTAATTCAAATGCTTCTGGTGATTCTTTTGAATGGCCCATAGAGCAGCAGGACCAAAGATCATCTATACATGAGCCATATGGCAATTTTTCTGAAGCTTACCTCAAAGTAACTAGCTTCGGCAAATTACAAATATTTAAAGACAATCAGAACTAGAATTTAACACTGGCAAAGATGTGTTATTGACACACAATTTCTCTCTAAAATCACCCTTATTTCCAGAGATAGCCAAATCAAGACTAATTTGTAAAACAAGTCCAATTTTAGAAAACTTGACCTAATTATCTACATAAGCTCAGCAAGGAGGACAATTGATCATATAAATATTTTAAATCTTGCTTTGCTGGAATCTTTTATAAGGAAACTTGATGAACTTTTAGTAGCCTCTGAAGACCAGAAGCCAAGCCAAGTACTTGCCATCAGACATGCCTGTAACACCTTCAGATCTAAGTGAATTCCTCCTCGTGAGGTATCAGGCCAACATTTCCAAGGGGCTTTATGGCTCTGTGTTTCCTAAAGTCAACCTCAATTTCTTAAAGCTGTCTGGTTCATAGCTGAGTCTATGCATCTCTCTCTCAAATAGGAGATTCCAGTCAAAGCCTTCGCAAAGTAACCAATGTTTCCAAGGGTTTCCTGTTGCAAGAACAGATTCATACTGAACTTATAATTTCCATGGAAAAAAGAATATTCACAAAGAGTTTTGGAAATTTAGAGGGTACAGGTAGAAAGAAAAGTTAAATGCTTTAAATGGTTCACAAAGGGAAATTTTATTATACTTTTGTAGATCATAGTTATCTTAAGAGAAAGTTTTTTAATTGTTGTGTTTTTTTTTTTCCAGTTTATTTAGTCCCAGTTACTGATTTTTGTTCAGTTTGAATGAAGCTTTTTGTGTTCTGGAAATTTTTATCCATTTTATTTTTATGATTTTAAAGATATCAAAAACATGTATTTGTTTTAAAAAAGTCTTTTTATAAAACTCCTTGAAGATGAAACACATTTTGTAAATGACAAAAGGTTATAATGCAATTGACAAGGAAATTCCATTTCTGTGACATGTAACACTTCAATAATCAGCATACCGAGAGATGACCTTATTATCAAATTAAAACTTCAGAAACTTTATAAATGCTATGATATATATATATATATATATAACATTTTATATAAACAGCTATACCATATATCCAAGCAATACAACCTAAGTTTTATCATCATTTGTTTGACAGTGCTTTCTAAGTAACTTAACATAACAAATAAACAAGCCTAATTTGTCAGAAAGACTTTATTTACAATTTAAATCTCAGGGAAGTTTGTTAAAAACTTCAGAAAGTTAGTTATAAAGCACATGCCTAGACAGGATTACAGATCATTGTAAAACTTAAAACTTAATTATTATTTAAAAATGTTTTTAATGTTTATTTAATTCTTAGAGCAACCGTGAGTGAGGTGAGGTGGAAAGAGAGGGAGACATAGGATCTGAAGCAGGCTCTCAGCAGGCTGCACAGAGCCAGAGCGGGGCTCAAACTCACAAACCCTGAGATCATGACCTGAGCTGAAGTCAGACGCTTAACCGACTGAGCCACCCAGGTGCCCCTAAAACTTAATTATTTAACCAAGGTGGCAATAAGAGATTTTAAAGGCAAATATGTAGGGTTAAGTAGTTGTTAGCAAAACCTTCTTTAATATTGACAAGTTTTAGTTCTCTTAAGTAACCAAAGACTCGATAAGAACAGCTTAATAACTGATTTTCTGGTCAGACAAAATAGAGAAAAAAACTTTGCTTACATTTTTTTATTAGAAGGAGATCAACAATCTAAGAAAACTTTGTCTTTTTGACAGACAGGAAAGCAGAATTTTAATCTTAGACTAGTGTACTTTTAAAATTCATTTTTACCTTAGTTTTGATCACACATAAAGTTTTTTTTAAAGCTTTCCCTTCCCTTTTGCACTCAGATTTTTACCTAAACCATTTTTCTCCAAATAGCCAGTCTCATTTAGGACACAATTACTTTTTTTTTTTACCTTCAACAAAAATGTATTCCCATTTCTTAAGATTTTTCTTACATATCTCCTGCTTTTCAATATACAGAGTTGCTTTCCTTCTTTCCATCAGTCTCAATTACATTTAGGAGAATTTTAGCTTAGTTTTCACTGGAGACTAAGGTTTCTAAGTAGTAACCAATTGTGAACTGTTATACCAGAATTCTTTAGATGACAAACTTATGAATCAATTAAGCACGAGCATATTTTTTTTTAACAGATCTGTGTTTTTGCCTTCCCATTTAAATCTATGTTCAGTAATCAGTGCTTCAGCATTCCATCCTATTTGGAAAAGATCTACATTCCAATGAATTTAATCCAATTTATCATCTAAGCAAAACTTGAAAGTTTCAGGTTACCAAAGACTTTAAAAGCTATTTTAACTATTGCTCATGAGAACTTTGAAACAAAATTAACCATTATTTTAAATCATCCCTTTGCTAACAAATTGCAACATAGATAACATGAACATATTTGACCTTCAGTAAACTGAGGTAGTAAAAGTTTTATATTTAATGTTGATAACTCTAAAGTCATCTATTTTAATTAAACCAACAAACTTAAATTAGTTTATATACTGAATATATTCCATTTGGATCATTTGAAAGTCTGTCTGTTCACCATTGTCGATTTTAACCAGGGAGACTGCTGGGGGAAACTGGGAGTAGAGAGAGGGGAAGGCACAAGAGGTGAGGTGCCCCTAGGAAGGCTGGAGGCCAATAAAAGCCCAGAGGCCACAGAAAGAGGTCTCCCAGTCCTAAAGCTCATCAGTTTGGACAGATGAAAAGACAGGTTTTTTGCTTTATTTCTTTGTTTTAGACCAACAAGTAGAAATGGACAGTCCACTTAGGCCAGAGAAGACAGGGATCTTCCCCAAAAGAAAAGTCTGCTTGGGAATATTCCTTAAAGTCCCCATCCTGAGGTAGACTAACCACAGACAGTGGGCTCCAGTTATTCTAGCCATTAGCCTGGGAAATGAAGGAAAAGAAGCCCCCACATACAGCTAGAGTAACCTAAGTCTATTAGAAGGAACAGTGAGAGAGAGTGCCAACATCCCCTACCTTAGGGATGGCCTATGTTTTCTCCAGCAACCTGGGTTTATTCAGAGGAGTCCTGTTTAGACAATTATCCAATATATCAGGAGAGAGTTTATCAGCCTGATTAGTGGCCAAATACATTCTGTAAGAGCCCTTATGTTGAGGTCCTGATTTAGGGCCCTTCAGGGCTGGGTATAGGGTACCTCAGTCCATTTGCCCTGTTTCCTGGAGAAGAGATCTAGTTGATAGATTAGAAATCAAGAGTCAGATGCTTAAGACACTGAGCTATCCAGGCGCCCCCCCCCCCCCAAAAAGGCATTTTTATCCCCTCAAAACTCCTGATACACCTTGTAAAGACAATGAGGCCCCAAGGGTATGCAAAATGCAGTTTTAATTCTGTTGATCTAAGTCACAAATGTTAGTATAGATTGAAAATGGATAGACATAAGTAAATTATTTGTAAGGCAACATTGTTGATTGTGAACAAAAAAAAGTATTTTGTCACATTATTTTAAAACATTGGGATCTTATGACATGGAAAAATAAGAATTACTATTTATGTATTTCCTTTATTCTTTTTATAGGAAGTAATGAGGGAAACTTTGTCTCCTTAGAGCCCACTGATAGATACCTGAAACACGCAGAGCATGACCTTCCTCAAGGAACGCATGGCTCCCTTACTACCTTAATGTCTATGTTTTATTAAAACCTAAAAGTAACCTTAACAGCAGCCAGCCCCTCAAGGCCCTGAAAGCTTTGCTTCCAAAATTCCTTAGAAACTTACTTTATCTCTATTCTCCTCTACTACTTAAAAGTATATAATCAGGCCTTCCTCACAATCCCAGTGCAGCTCTTTCTGCCCATGGGTCCTGTCCTGTGCTGTAATAAAACCACCTTTTGGCACCAAAAACATCTCAAGAATTATTTCTTAGCCATTTGCTCACAATCCCCACTTCATAATTTCATCATTTTGGTGCCCTTACTTGGGGCTTCAAATCTTTCATCTGGACTCTGAGCCTTGGTGCAAAGTTGATGAGTAATTCCTCTTTTCCATCCTTACTTTCATTTCAGGGGACTTTCAAGGAGTATGGCGTTCGGCTGCAATCCTCTAGCCCACGGCTACTCTACGGGGAAGAGAAAGCCTGCCTTTTGGCTAGAAGTTAATACACTAGCTGGAATGGTAATAATTTCCAGAAACTTGATGCCCTCTCTTTATGTCTATGCTTATACAAAATTATCTGCCTGGGACACAGAGGACAGCCACCCAAGTCATTAGCACAGCTGCCAAAGACTCTGGTGTGAGGTTTTCTCCTTAGTGGTCTAATGTGATCTCCTCTACATCTCTAGTCTAGCCACCTTTGGCCCAGAAACCTCCACTTGGAGCAGGTCAAAACCAGTATCCGACTGAATTAAAACCCAACTAGACCCAGTTTCCTAGGGAAGTTGGCTGGTAAGGACTATGTGTTTTGCTGGACACCTGAGTGGCTCAATTGGTTAATGATCTCAGCTCAGGTCATGATTTCACAGTTCATAAGTTCAAGCCCAGTATCGGGCTCTGTGCTGATCATGCGAAGCTTGCTTGGAATTCTCTCTCCCCCTTTCTCATGCACTCTATCTCAAAATAAATAAATAATCTTAAGAAAAAAAAGAATGCCTTTTTGTCTCAGAAGCTAAGAACAAATTAGGAAAGGCTTAATGTTTTTCCTTTCTGTCCTTTCACAATTTGTTTTCTCACTTAAAAAAGAAAGACATGAATCTAACCATCTTAAAACTTACAATGCATTGCCTCCTAAAGGTACACTGAATCTAAAAAAATCTAAAACTGACTTGTCTTTAATCAAGTCACCAAAACTTGTCTCATCTGTATCTTTAAGATGTGCATTTGCAATGATTTTTTTTACATAGTTGTTTTTATTGAAGTTTGTAATTTTGTTGTTTTGTCAGTTTAATATTAGTACAATTGTATATACAATTTTTTTAAAGATAATGATAACCAATGGGTGAAACTGTAACAGGAAAGGATGATAGCAGACTTTATTATAGTGGAGGGGACTGTCATCATATGAACCCACCAAAATCTTTGTATTTCCAAAAGGGGTGAAATCACCCTTTGTCCTTCTGTAAAGCAGGTGTCCTATGTAAAGCACTCCACACTTTGCAGCATGCTTGCCAAAATGCTTTTGCCCGATTTTGGCTGAGATCATAGTCAAATTTATGGGAAATATAGAGGATGGAAGAACAAGCTAAATAATACTTCAAAGAAGCAAAGCAACAAATTGAGAATGTGGGTCATTCTAGAGGGTAACTGGTTCTGTTTCTGTAAAGAATTGGTAGCACAAAGCATGAAAAGGAAAGAAAATCTACAATTATAAAGGTTTAAGAGCTATAACATCAAATGGATGTGTGATCCTAGGGGGATCTTGTTTTGAATAAAATAACTTTAAAAATGTATTTAGAGAAAGGGAAATTTTGACTTCTATGAACTATCAGATGATACCAAGAACTTACCATTAATTTGCCAGGTAGGATAATGGTTATGATAGAAAAGTGTGTATTATTTAGAAACACATTCTGAAATACAGTAAAATGACAGGATTTCTGGGGTTTTATTAATTTTTACTTGATATAGTACAGCAGGGGGGAAACAGTGAGTGAGGGACAGAGGATCCAAAGCAGGCTTTCTTTGTGCTGACAGCTGTAAGTGAGTTGAAGTCCCACATCAAGCTAACTGCAAGAGCATGACCTGAGCTGAAGTCATGCTCAAAAGACTGAGCCACCCAGGTGCTCTGGGTGTGTTTTATAATGCTTCAAAAGGAGAAAAAAATAGGGTTAAATGAAGTAGAATCCAAATAATTGTTGAATCTGGAGATAATAGATAGAGAGGATTTATTGTACTGTTCTCTGAAGTTTAGCATATACTTTAGTATTTTTGTAACAAAATAAATGGAAAACTTTAAGGTGTCAAAACTACAATAGTGCAGAAACCTATCATTTATAATTACATGTATGATGAAAATTTACATTTTAACCTAGTGAATAAGGGGCACATACCTTTTCATAATTACTTTGGAGAGTATACAAAAAAAAAAAAACAAACTTTGAAGAATCTGGCCAAAGTATACCAGCAAAACTGGATAGTGCCGATGGCCTGAAATCAATGATGGTGTGTATGATCCATTTAGATACCATACTCATAAGAAAAACAACAGCTAATATGGCTGCAAAAATTCTAGGGTTATTTATTTATTTACTTACTTACATATTAGTTCATTGATCTGACATGCGGAGCTTTGCTCCTGGACTCTAAACTATTTATCTGCCATATTTCTCAGATTTATCCTATTGATTGTTCGCATATTACAATAGATTATTTCTAGTTTCAGTTTCCTGGGTGAACTTAACATTGTAAGTTTCTTGCTTCTTAGAGTATGATATGCAAACCATACTTAATCACTTTCAAGTGAAAATTGGGGCTATGGGTTGTCTATTTGTAAAATATTCTTTCCTCTGGTATAAAAAACGGTATCTCCAAATTTGGTATACATTTGGAAAGATGCATAATAAAATGCTATACTGCCAAGAGTTTTCCCTTAAATACATGTTTGTGAGTAGGTGTCATGTATGAAATTACAAGTAACTACTTTGTTGGCCAGCAGATGGCAAAACATGGTGCTAGTTACAGCATCAACATGTAAGTTCCAAGTTGTAATACAACGAAATGCCATTTCTTGGGCAGCACATGTAAATAAATTGGGATGTTTAGCACTCAAATTCTAAGACAAAAATATTAAGAGTAAAATAGATCTTGTATTTGTTGTTACAGCACAGACTTTACTACAAATTTCTCAATTAAATAGGAAATGGCTGCTTCTGTATTATGTCATTTTAGTAGCATAAAAGAAAAAGTCAGTGAAAGGTATGTATGCCATTATTTCTCATTGAAAATGTTTTCACTTTGAAAAGATTTACCATTTGAGAAATATGGCAAACCTGGAACACAAAGTGGTGTATTTTTTTCTGTCATATAGTCCATTAACACATTGACCTCATTCTAGTAGTTTGACAGAATCAGTACCCAGGATTTGCATTTGTGCAATTTGCTAAAAGCAAAGTATAAAGCCGGCCCCGGAAACAATAGAAATGGAAATTAAACAGGTATGTTGCTGTTTCTGTAAAGCCCTCTCTACCCTGTGCTCCCATCAGATCAATGCAACGCTCATATGAGGAGAGTCAAAATTCACAAACTAAGTTGATAGAGAGCTCCTAAGCTGCCTAGAGAGTGCTAAGGCTGAGAGGGCCCCTGTGAGCTTAAAACAAGCTTTTTCACTAGTCTTTCATCCTCAGAAACTACAGCTGAGCCTAGACTTAGATGAAGTCATTAAATGGAGTAAACAAGACACTTCCAGCAAAGAACATACCATTAAAGTGAGGCTTCTTTGTAAGTGAAGCAGAGGGTTTTTAAAAGACTCTCATCACAAAATGTCCTTTTCTTCTACACCCTCGAATGCCTATACCACTCCCCACTACCCTGTATACTGAACTTGAAGTCCCTTGTACACATAATTTTTCCTCTCTAGAATGCTGTTTCTTCCTTACTATCACCTGCTATCCACTCTCTTATCCTTTAGGGTTTTTTTTCATTTCTAAATCATCTACTGTGGGAATAAGATTATCATTGTCTAATTAATTTCCTACCTCTACCTTCAACTTTCCCTCTCCTCACAAACAGTAATGGTAAAAGGCTCTCATGCTTCCTCCTTTCTAATGTTATACTTATCTTCACACTCCTCCAGTTAAGGTAAGGTGTACCCCAAAGCAAATGCCTAGATGGGAACTAATTTCATCTTGAGCTATCTCTAAGGAGATGCTATTCCATGAAGTGTCTTCTCACCCTCTTATCTCTTTAAACTTTTCTATTGCCAATTATTTCCAGCATATATAAATAAGGAAATCACTCCTGTCTACAAAACTCATGTCTGATTTCCATAGCTATTTAGGTTTTAGCCTGTGTTCCCCTGCCTTCAGAGATAAGATTAAGTGTAAAAAAAAAAGCTCTGCACTACTCTATTTCATATTCACTGAAATTCTGTTTCCCCTAAAGCTAAATAAAAATGTATAAAGTCTCACGTACCTGCATTTTGGGATATACACCACAAAATATACAAGGGGCAAATACTATTTTGATTTACTTCTGAAGATTCTAGAAATCTCAGTGTACAGTACATCTCCATTTACCCAGATGACATTTCATTAAGGTTATTTTTGTGTATAGATTCTCCCATTACACCTTTAGACTGCTAGAATAAAGGAACTATGTTTTGATTTTATTTTTATCCTCAGTTATATAGCAGTGTATTAAAACTAGATAGGAATTTTCCTTCTTTTCTTTTTTTCTTTTGTCAACTAGTCCCTTTACTATTCTTGCCTCATCATCATCCCAGGGCCCTACATGACCTGGTCCCTGCTCCTCTCCAATTTCACCTTATAAGTAAGTTATAGTTTCATGGCCAGCTTTTTGTTCACCAGCATGCAAAATTTGTTCTATCTCACTATCTCAGAGACTTTGTACTTGCCCATACCTCTGTCTGCTTTCCCAAAGATCTTTGCTTGGCTAGTTTCTTATCACTTAGTCTCATTTCCCATATTATTGCCTCCTCTCAGGGTCTCTTTATCACATTATCCTGCTTTTGTCTTCTTCATGGAAGCTAACAGTCCCTGAAATTATGCTATTTGTTTACTTGTTCCATAAAAGAAGAGCCTTGTCTGTTTTGTTCCTAGTATTTTCCCCATTATGTTAAATGGTGCTTGGCATGTGAATGGAGTTTGACAAATATTTGTTGAATGAATACATGAATTAGATAAGCTGGAGTTTGGACTACATCTCTGAGGGTGGAGAGGGATTTTTCTAAGACTCAATATCACCAAGAGGTGTAGCAAAGATGAGAAAATGTAGTTAGATTCATGCATTTGGAAGTGACATAATAGTCAAACCAAATCCACATCAAATGTTGCTGAGATATTTGCAGGTGAGATGACCTATTATCTGGGCTTTGTTAATACATTGTCCATCATATCCTCATTGTCATTGCTCCCATGAGCTCTTCAGAAGAATCCTGTTTTTCTTGTGACCAGGAGATAAAATAGAGATGGATCTATCAAATATGCATTAAATGAAAGAATAGAGGAAAATATTTGGGTAGACCCAGTTGCCCAGATACCCAGTGGTACATTTCAGTGTCTAAATATTTGTAGGTGGTCCACTTTCTTTTTAGCAAGGTGAAATCTGGATCTTCCTCCAAATCTGTCTTCATCTTAAAACACTAACTTCTTTACTATTAAAGATACAAAAGGAAAAAGGGAGAATTATTACCACTCTGAAAGACTTTTTGGCTGTGTGGATCTGGCATTTTGTGTCTTCTAGGAGGTTGACACCAAGATGGAATTAGATGTTCAAGCCTTTCCTCAGAGAAACATCTGTGAAGAATAAAGCCTCTACGTCAGTGTTCTACAGAAAGAAAAAAAAAATCCTAAAGACATAGATGAAATCTGCACTTATTCAAGAGAAAGACAGAGATAAAAAGGGTCAAGAACACCCAAAAGGAGTAAAGAACAATGAAAATTAGAAGGTATTTCCAACTGAAATGTACACTTTCCTTTTGTGGTGCCTAGCACATTTATACACCTTGAAATGAATGTTATCTGTGTATATTTCTCAAGTAGCTATAATCTATGAGATAAAGAGAAGCAGTGAGATCCTAACAACATTTGATTCTTCTAGAGTATTCAGCACAACACTGTACTTTAACCACATAAAAGTGTTAGAAAAAAAGGATGAAATATGTTCACTTCTATTTTACATCATATTAATATTAAAACACCTAAAATAAAACATGAAAGTCTTTGGTAGGTTGAAAAGAGGCAGTGTAGGACACTTTTTTTGGGTGTCTGCTGTGTCTCCAATACCTTCCTCAACTAGCCTCTCTAACCGCCCCTTCAATTTAACAAACACAGGTTTCTAGCAGCCCCCATTTGTTCACAGTGACCACAACCAACAGTTGACAGGACCAAGGATGGGCATCTGGCTTATGCTTCTCCAAATCCCTCTCAGTTTAAGCAGGGTCAAGAGAGAATCAAGCATTTTCATGTACCTGAGTCTATAACATGTAAACTCAGAATTCATTAGCACCTAGATTTAGCTGTGCATACTACAAAGAGGAAGTCACTCTATGTAGATATAGTAGAAATCCAGAAATGAGTAGATAGGGGCACAGAGTATATTTCCAAGTGTCCCACCAGCTTTTCAATTATCCATTTTCAGTTCTTCCTCATGACTAGCTAAATGTCTGACACTGAATTTCAAGATCTGTGCCTACACCATTTTGTCATTTCTTTTTAAGCTTTCAGGTTGGTTTCTGATACTTATAACAAAAGAGACTTAACTCACCCAGGTAATAATTACTATACTGTTTTACCACTATCTGGTGGTGTGGCCTGTATGTTTATATGCTATATTTAATTTTAAATCTAATTTTTTCTAAGAGTCAACAATTCAGATTGGTTATGTGAAAAGAAAAATAGTTGCCAAACTTAAAGAGATTTTGTCTTTTCACTTTTTTATGGTAAAGTTTCATAAGGAAGATTGACATGAAAACTGAGAACTATAATCAAATGTATTACTTCATGAAATGCTTTGTTAATTATATGCTGGAAATTATAGCTATTGTTACACTTCTTTATCAGTTTCAGTTAAAACATTAGTATTTTGTTGAGTGTTAAAAATTGGATTTTACCATAACTCTAGTTCTAAACATTGCCTTGCCCATCTATGCAGCCTTATTATCAACAATGTATATTGCCACCTGGGTGGCTCAGCCCATTGAGCTTCTGACCCTTGATTTCATCTCAAGTCATGATCTCACAGTTCATGAGATCAAACCTCATGTCAGGCTCAGAGCCTGTTTGGGATGCTCTTTCCCTCTCTCTCTCTACTCCTCCCCCACTCATAATATATTATTAATGATTATTTTTAGAGATAGAGTGAGTCACACTGTACCTTTAACTAAATTAAAAACTATTCACAGACCTAACTAAGGGATATATGTAAAGGCATAATAAAAGGCTATTCTGTTAACTGCTGAATGGCCTTTCTGGTTTAAAAAAAAAAAAAAAACCAGCTAGTAGAACACAGAAGAGATGTTCAAAAAGTAGAAGTAAACAAGCCATACAAGTAGCTCACCCAGTTATAGAAAAAGGTACAGTTTAGGTAGAATTGAGGTAAAGTTTGAGATGAGGCATTTGGCTGGATACTTCCAGAAACACAGTGGAACTGAATGATAGTATTCTCATAAATAGAATATAAAATTCTGTTGAAAGTTTTTTGACCCAGAGATGATAATCTTGAAGGATATGTGAATATAGAAGAGGAATTGTTCTCTAGCCAGTAGGATATGAGAGACAGCCAGATGCCTTTTTCATTCTATCAAAAGATTGGGATATTATAAAAATGCTAAAGTATGACCTGTTTTGTTTTCTCCTTTTGCTTTCATCATTTTATCTTAACTTTTCACTCCTCTCTTCAAAATTCGTCTCTTGCCTTCCAGTCTTATTCTTTTTCTCTGGTTCTCCAGCCCCTTTCTTTCAACAAAATTTTTTATTTTTATTAGTGCAGTTATTTTTAGTCAGTGCTTAGGAAGATATCTGTCCAATTAATTTAATTCCTGTCATGATGTGTTGTACTACAAACAAGAGTTTCTTCCTTCATTTGTTCCTTCAGCAATCAATTACTTAATTACTACCTTGTGCCTCACACTGGAAGTCACCAAAACACAGACTTTGGTTCTTTAAGGAGATCTTAGAGGCAGATATGAAAAAGAAAACCTGCTATGAACTGTTGGTTGTCTTGGCAGATGTATTCACATGTAAAATATACAAATTGGAGCATGGTTAATTCTACCTGGGAGTAGAGGCCAGAATAGTTTTATTCTTTAAAAAAATTAGGCAAAACTGATTGCCTATGTAGAAGGAGGAAGACAACATTCTAGGAAAAAAGAATATTTGAACATGCATAAAATTTTGGAGGTAGCAAACACTCCAAGAATATTGGCAAATAATTCTCTTGGTCATGGAGTGAGCAAGCAGGGATGTGTGTCAAAAAATGATACTGGAGAGAAAAGAAACAGTTTAATCTCAGAAAACCTTTGTGTAATAGGATAATATGTTTCAACTTTATACTATAGGCAGGAGAAGCTATCAAAGATTTTTAAGCCCTGGACCAGAAAGAGTGTTTATTACAGAGGATCCTGCCTGAACCTGGGGAGACATAGAAGTTATCTTTTGGGAAGTGTATTATTATTATTTTTTAAAATAATGTTTACTTATTTTTTGAGAGGCGGGGAGGGGTAGAGAGAGAGGGAGACACAGAATCTGAAGCAGGCTGTTAGCATAGAGCCCTACATAGGGCTTGAAGTCAGAGCATGCTAGATCATGACCTGAGCTGAAGTCAAACACTTCACCAACTGAGCCACTCAGGCTCCCCTGGTTAGTGCATTATTAAAGAATAATTATCAAAAAGTAAAATCATGATTCTCAGACAAATATGAACACTAACATGTTGAAGATTTTAAATTATGAGGGAAACACATGGATGTTATAATTAGTTGAGAGACTGATTATACAAATGGACAATGGCCAGGTCATACATGACATTGTTACTCTGACCCCAAACCTCTGCATCAACCAGTCTAAGAAGCCAAATCTCAATCTCTATCATCCCAGAAAGGTCAGGATTTGTCAATGCCTGCCAGCTTCCCTAATAGTTACTTCTACTTGCAACTCATGACCAACTAGAAAAAGCCAAATATGCTACCCAAAATAATCACATAAGGTGTCCCTCCCTTCTAGTAAGCCCACCTGCAGTTTTATGTCAACAACCCACTGTTGGGTACACTGAACTCTTTCCTTCTTTTCACTATAAAGCTTTGCCACTCACCTGCCTGCCTTTGAGTCTCTACCAACTGTAAATGATGATGACTGACTTCCTTGATTTAACAAGCTCTGAATAAATAGTCTCTGTTCTAATTTGTGTCGCCTTTGTTTATTCCTACAGTTTTCCTGGGAGTTCCACTAAGATAGGACCTGCACTGCTCATTGAGATGGAATCCAGCCTTGACCAGGTGCAGTAACGATAATAGCTGCTTGTGCCATGTTGCTCATGGCTTCTTGGGTCATTGTCACTGTGGGCAGTCAACCTGATGGTCAACCACCTCTGAAAACATAGACTAAAAGTTTCTCCTGGTGAATGGAAAACCATAGAAAATGCTCTCTCTGTATCAAAGCCAAGATCTTTGGATAAATTAATCAAAATGGAAGGAGTATCTCATCTTGTTTTATTGATGACCCACAGCAAAGTTGGTACAAATGAATGCTAGTCCAATGAAAACCTCCTAATCATCAGTCTGTGAAAGAAGCTCAAACAACAGGTTGATAGGACCTGTACCTATGTTCTACCCTGTGATTCTTCTTTTTATGACAAGCAGCACTTTTAGACAACATAACACAAAACAAACACAAAGGAGAGCAAAGGTGGATGAAAAAGAATGGTCTGATTCAATCAACAGTAAGGACCAATCACAAAACAAATGGCAACCAAAAACAAAACCAAAGTATTGAACTGGGATTAAATAGTGAGTGAGCCTAACAAAAACAGGCCTTCCAAAACTGAAGATATAGCACTTTATTTGTTCATAGAAGATGTGATCATCTATGTAGAAAATCCAAGAGAATTGATCAAAAAGCTCCTGGAACAAATTATTGGTTAAAACAAGGTTGTAGGATATAAAATGAATATACAAAAGTCAATTGCTTTCCTATATACCAGTAATGAACAAGTGGAATTTGAAATAAAAAATATAATAAAATTTACATTAGCACACTCCAGAATTAAATATTAGATATAAATCTATGGAAATATGTACAATACCTGTGTAAGGAAAACTATAAAACCCTGATTAATGAAATCAAAGAAAACTAAATGAGAAATATTCCATGGGCATGGCTAAGAGGACTCAATAGTAAGATATCAGTTCTTCCCACTTTATATAGATTTGATGCAATCCCAATCAAATTTCAGAAAATTATTTTATGTATATCAACAAACTAATCCTAAAGTTTATATGGAAAGGTTAAAGACTCAGAATAGCCATTATAATTTTGAAGGAGAAGAAAAAAGTTGGAAGAATGACACTACCCAAAGTTAAAACTTACTCTAAAAGCTGTGGTAATCAAGTCAGTTTGGTATTGGTGAAAGAACAGACAAATCAATCAATGGGACAGAATAGAAAGCTCAGAAATAGATCCTTAGAACTACAGTGAACAGATATTTGACAAAGAAGCAAAAGGAATACAAGCGAAACTATAGTCTCTTCAACAAATGAGGCTTGAACACCTTGATATCCAATGCAAAAACAACACAACAACAAAGCAACCAGATGCAGACCTTATATCATTTACAAAAATTCAGTCAAAATAGATCACAGACCTAAATTAAAGTGCCAAAGAATAAAGCCCCTGGAAGATAGCATAGGCGAAATCATAGATGACCTTGGTTATGGTGATCTTTTTTAAGTACAACATTAAAGACATAATCCATGAAAGAAATAATTGATAAGCTAAAAATAAAAACTTCTGTTATATGAAAGGCATTGTCAAGGGAATGAAAAGACTAGTCACAGATTGAGAAACAATATTTTTAAAAGACACATCTGATAAAGGACTGTTATCCAATATATAGGAAGAACTCTTAAAACTCAACAATAAACAACTCAAAAAATAGACAAAATATTTTTAGAGACACTTTACCAAAGAAGACATACCCATGTCAAATAAGCTTATAGAAATATATTACGCATCATTTGGCAACAGAAATGCCAAATAAATCAACTGATGCCACTACACACCTTTTAGAATAGCCAAAATCAGGAAGACTGACAATGTCAAGTGCTGGCAAAGATGTGGAGCAAGAGGAACTTTCAGACCTTGCTGGTAGGAATGCAAAATTAGAAAGCCACTTTGAAAAGAATTTGGTCATTTCTCACAAAAGTAAACATACTCTTACCATAAAGGCAATCACACTCCTTGGTGTTTACCAAAAGGAATTGAAAACCATATACACAAAAACCTCCATAGGTTTTATAGAAGCTTTATTCATAATGCCAAAATTTGGAATCAGTGACAACATCCTTCAGTAAGTGCATGTATAAACATACAATGAAATGTTCTTCAGCACTACAGAGAAATGGACTACCAAGTTATGAAAAGACATGGAAAAATCTTAAGAACATCTTACTAAGTGAAATAAGCCAAGCTGAAAAAGCTATATGCTGTGTGAGCCGAACTATATGATATTCTAGAAAAGTCAAAACTCTGGAGATGGTAAAAAGTCCGGTGGTTTCCCAGTGTGATGGTGGGGGGAGATGGAATAGAGCACAGAGAAATTTTGGGGCAGTGAAAATATTCTGTATGATATTGTAATGATAAATATGTTATTATATATTTGTACAACAAATGCACAACACCAAAACTAAACTCTAAGGTAAACTATGGACTTGGGGTTATTATAATGTGTCAACGTAAGTTCATCCTTGGTAAACAAGTACCATTCTGGTAAGTGATGTTTATAATGGCAGAGAATATGCATGAGAGGGAGCAGAGGTTATATGGAAAATCTCTGCACCTTCCCCTCAATTTTGTAAACATGAAACTGCTCTAAAGCATAGAGTCTTTTAAAATAAAAATCATTTACTACATCCTAACCCTTTATCTGGTTGCAAAGGTTTATCCATCTTATCTTAGGGAAATAGTGCCACTGAACTTTTCTTGGTACTTCTGCTGAACTAGGTTTAAGTTTCTCACTGAACCTGATGGTTCCATGCAGTACAGACATCTCTGATGATTGGGAACACACAATACTTTTCAGCGAGTTGACTAACATCTTCTAAGTTTCTTTTTCTTTCTCTCTCACATCAGTATTTACCACTGTAGCATCCTGAACCCCACCACTTTCTTGTACCTACCAGAAGAAAGAGGACTTTGTATAACCGCAAATAGGAAACTTTCACTACCTTGCTCAGATTTATTAGAGACTACTATTGAAAACCCTGACCTAATATTACCTATTAATGGATTATATTTCAAACCTAAAACTGGAGTTTATCAAGCAGAATGTGCTATCACTGATTGAAAATCTTTAGGACACAGTCCTGTATCGAAAGTAAAATCAGTCCCAATGGTAGGACTTATTGCAATTACTAGAGTTTGTCAAGTAGCCAAAAAAATCAGAATAATCGTACATTCAGATAGTACAGTGTTTTTAGGGTAGTAAATGACTTTGGGATACTTTGGAAACAAAGGAGCGTTTTCATCATTGCTAGAACTCTCAAAAATGGACAGCAGGAACTTTTAGATGCACTCCAACTTCCTACAGAAGTGGCTATTATGAGGGTTGAGGCCCCTGAAAAAAGAGTATAAAAGCTAAGGTAAATGGCTAGCTGATCATTATGCCAAAAAAAGCAGCTTTAACCAAGGTTATGATGCATCTAAACCCTCAGAGGATAAATCTTTGGAGGGATTCAATCGGGCCATTAAAAATATCAACATTTACCCCCATATTTTGACATGGAAGAATGGAAAAGGTAAAGATGGTACTCAAAATGGTTACTTAGAGATAATAGTTGAGTAGTTTCATGAAGAAATCTATCTAATCATCGTGGTATAGACAAATTGTGTTTGTTAAATCAACACTTGTGGAGAAATATTTTTTTTAAAATCTGAGGTTACTTTTAAGTTGTAGATCAACTGTCAACAACATAATCCTAGAAACACTGCAAAAGTAGGTCATGGCCAAGAATCAGAGTCTTGAGTCTTCCCCCTTGAACACACCCAGGTGGATTTTATCCAGCTTTATCTTCTCTACAACTTGAATATGGTTTAGTTATTGTGGGTCTATTTTGGGGATGGATTGAAGCACTTCCTTGCTGAAAAGCCATACTCTTATAGTCACCAAAAAGATGCTTGATTTTGTATTTTCAACCTGGGGAATATCAATTTTATATCAAATGGCCAAGGCACAAAACCTAAGGGTGTTATTCTTGTATATTCAAAAAGTACTGTGTCTTTACCATCCACAATCTTTGAAAAGATGAAATAATAGCATCTTTAATTTAAAACCAGCAAAATTTTAGAAACTTTTTGTTCTCTTGACCAAGGTACTGCCACTTATGGCTGTACAAGCACTGTATCAATTTTCAGGGTGTTATATGTAAGCAACAAATCACTAAATTCTACTCCTGAAACCAATATTACACTATTTTGTTAACTAACTAGAATTTAAATCAAAACTTGATAAAAAAATTCCAGAAATGTGTAAGAAGTTTTAAAAAAATAAGCCTACCTCACATCATCTATATATGCTCTAACATTTTTTTCAAACCATCAAAAAGTGCAGAGAAGTGTAAAATAAGTTTTTTCAAACACCTTAAAAATTTCTTATAAATTTGTAACTAGAATTTAGGAATTTCATCTTCATTACTGGATTCTGTCCTGTTCCACACTGACATAGCAAAATTTTGCAAAGGATTATCACCAAAAGGTTAGGGTTGCCTTCCCACAGCATCTTCCTCAACAGCTTTTGTTTTTTATTAACATCAACATATCAGAGACTAGGAAAGGCATCAGAGATAATTTGCTCTGGAACCTCATTGGAAGAGACCTTATCAGTGCTAATGATATTGGTCTGTTGCATTCTATTCATTCTTAACTACTTCAGCACAGCTGCTCTCATTAGATAATCACCATGCTTACACAACAACATAAGGGTTAAGAAGAACTTGCAATACAATGACTAGGGAGGTAACTAAACAATCCTGTCTGGTAAAGATATGCATATGTAACCTTCCCTAAATTGGTTAACCTCTCTCAAGTAAGAGAATAACTAAAAGGCTGTACTAGAAACTGAATATGCAAACAATGGCTGGCCATATATGACAATAGAAATGTCACTCATAACATCTGTAGCAACCGGTCTGGAAAGTGAAACCACAAAGTCTCAGACTAGCCAGGACTTGATCAATGACTGCCAACTTCCCTAAATTTTGTCCTCACTTCCAACTCAAGGCCAACCTAAGATACTCAAATATGCCACCCAAACCAATCACAAAAGAAGCCCCAATTTAAGTTAGCCCACCTCCATTTCCCCCAGGCCACCAACCTCCATTCTTCCCCTTTTTCACTACAAAACTTCCTGAATCCCCTGCTTGGCTTTTAGTCTACCAAAATCAAGTAATGGCAGCTGCCTACCATGATATAGCAAACTTTAAATAGATAACCTCTATTTTTTCTCACTTGAGGGTCTTCATTTCTATATAATTAAAAAAAGAATTTCTGAAACATACACATTTATACATTGAGAATATTGAAATAATTATGGACATGAAGCCAAACTGTTTTTTTTTTAAACATGGCAGAGAGAGGTTGGGGGAGATGAAGGGAAGTCAATAAACTTAAGAATCATTTTTGCTTTATTATCTGTTATCTTACATTCGCAGAGTTGTAAAATAGCTTTTATGAAGGGAATAATGCCACTAATATGGTGACATAGGTTATTCCTGACTTTGCTCCTTAACACAAGAAAAACAACAACTACTCAAGAACAATACACCACTGAGAGAATCTTAGAACATAAGGTGACTGAAGCACAGAGACCAAGACAGATTATTAGAAGGGTAAGAAATGCAGCTACATTTGACCACATCACCCCTCTACTATGCCAACCCAGAACTACATGGAGAGGTTTCCAGGGCACAGAGTTCCAGGTCTTCTAGTGGGTGAAGAGAACCTAGCACACACCCTACACCAGCATTGTGGTTTGCTTTGTAGGAGCCCTTACTTTGATCTCATACCACAGGGATTGCTGGACAATCTGTAGGGCTCCACCACTGGGAATCTGACTGTATCTCTGAAGGGGGAGGGGCTTGCAATAACCAGCACATGAATCTTGGTAGACCAAATTTATACTTGCAATACCCAAGTAGTAATCCAAACTGGTTCTTCTTATCTGCAGAACCAAGTAAAGGTGCACTTTAACCAGGGACCTCCTTGGAGTACAGAGCTACCCTATTCCCCACCTGAACAGGGAACCTAACCAGAGTACACAGGAAGCTGCATAGGCCATTCAACAGCACTACATATAGTGGCACTTTAACTGAGGGTACAGCCTGTGGTCTCCACAATCTACAAAGCAAAACCAGTAGTCTCACCTGACCAGGGAATTCAGGCCACACTCAGGCCTGATACAGTTCTCCAAACAATGAAATATACACATCCAGGGCCCTGTTATGATAC
Source organism: Cryptoprocta ferox (assembly GCA_028646485.1). NCBI lineage: Eukaryota > Metazoa > Chordata > Mammalia > Carnivora > Eupleridae > Cryptoprocta > Cryptoprocta ferox. Next base: position 47,181,187 of record CM053573.1, read on the forward strand.
CCTGACAGAGGACAAAATCTAATTCATAGGTCTATCTCCTGATGAATATAGTACCCAGTCCCAACCATCTAGTAAGCCTGACTAGAGAATCTAGACCACCACAGAACCCATCATACAGCCTCAGTTGTGTAGGAAACCAAGCCAACAGTCCTAACTGTTCACAGCACGTGGCATAACACATAGTCCCTAGTCGTCAGAGCTCAAATAGTAGTCTTGTCAAAAAAAAAAAAAATAGATGATATATCACGTCCAAGGACATTACCAGCAGACACACCCAGAAACCCAAACTAAGCTGATTTGTGAAAAATCTTTCTTTGCCAAAGCAAACTTGTGAAGACTGGAAGAAGAGTGCAATTGCTCAAATGAATAGATATCAAAATAAGAAATCAATGATAATGAAAAATAAGGTAACTTTGATAGTACCAATGAAACTAATAAACTCCAATAACTGACCCTAAAAAAGGGACCATCAGACAAAAAATTCAGAATAACAGGAAGGAATAAAGGAAGTTTATGAACTATAATAAAATACAATTAGGAAAACAATGCATAACAAAGTGAGAAATTAAATAAGGAAATAGCAATCATCAAAAAAACAAACAGAAATCCTAGAGTTGAAAAATATAATAACAGAATGAAAGAATTCAATAGAGAGTGCAAAAGAATTAACCATGTAGAAAAAAGAATCAGCAACCTGGAGAGCAGGTATTAAAAATTGCTTAGTCAGGGACACCTGGGTGGCTCACTTGGCTAAGTGTCAGTCTTTGGCTTAGGTCACAATATCACAGTTCATGAGTTCAAGCCCCACATGGGGATCCTTGCTGACAGTGCAGAGCCTACTTGGGAGTCTCTCTCCCTCCCTCTCTCTCTCAAAATAAATAAATTAATTAAAAAAAAAGAAATTGCTTAGAGGAGCTAAATAAGAGAGAAGATAGCCTATGGAAATTATGAGACACAATAAAAAAGAAAGAATATTAACATTATAGAAATTTCAGAAGGAGAAGAGAAAGTGACAGAAATATGTTTAAACCAATAATAGCTGAAGGAAGGGGATCAAGATAGCAGAGTAGATCCTGAACTCACTTCCCACTAACAAACAGAAAGTATAACGAAGTATAGGACAACTCTCTCTGAGAATGACGTAAACACTATCAGAATAGCTCTTCCACAATTAAAGAAATAAAGAAAAAGCCACATAGAGATGGACAGGAGAGGCAGAGATGGGGTCTAGTTGAGACCCATACCCTTAATGCAGCAACCTAAAAGTGGGAGAGATATTAGAAATGTGGAAGTCCTTTCTGAGAAGAGAGATTAAAGCCCCGCATTGAAAATCCCAGCCCTGGGGACCTGAATTGGGAAGACAAGCCCTCATGATGTCTATGTGTGAAAACTTAAAGTATTTAAATCTGGGAGAGCCAGAGTGCTAGAGAAAACTGAGAAACTACTCTTAAAGGACTCAAACACAAATTCACTCACTTTGAGACCCAGCACAGAGGTAGCGGTTTGAAACGTATGATTTTTATTAACTAATTTTAAGGCATGTGCTGGAGTGGCATGGATCTGTAGGAACTTCTTCTTGGAATGGAAGCACTGCTGGGTGCCATTTTTTTAAACCTTCCTTTTACACAGCTGGCCCAGTGCTGGTGGGTATCATTTCTCCCATCCAAGTACTAACCAGACCCGACTCTGCTTATTTTCCGAGATCTCATTTCTGATATTATCCATCTACCATGTCAGCACCCTCACCCTGGCTCAGGATTCCCCTACAGACCCATCCTGACTAACACACTCAGCCCACCAGATGCCCTTCCAATGCTGCTCTCACCACACCAAGTAAGCAGCCTTAGCAACTCCCAAAATGACTTCCCCTTGAAGAGGTGCCAGCCCTGCCCACCAGCTGCAGTCTTGCCAGGCCTCACAACCAGCTGCACCAGGGTCAGCTTCCCTCAACCAGTATATCCACAGCATTTGCAGCCCAACTAAAACAGGAGAGTATATACACAGCCCACAAAAGGGACACCCCAGGAACATCTGGTTTTGGGAATAAGAGGGTATTTATTGTACTTTTGGGTCCCTCAGGACATCTTCTACATAAAGCCATTCCTTCAAGACCAAGAGATATAGCTAATCTACCTAATACATAAAACTCAGAGAGTCAGGAGGAGACACAGGAATATGTTTCAAAAATAAAGACAAAACCTCTGAAAAGAGAAATGAAATGCCAATAAACAATCTACCTCATAAAGAGTTGATATTAAAGATGCTCACTGAATTTGGGAGCAGAATGGATGAACACTGAGAATTTCAACAAAGAGACAAAAAATTAAAAATGAAGAACAACTAGAGCTGAAGAATACAATAATTAAAATGAAAAATACACTAGAGGGAATCAACAGCAGATGAAGTGATGAAGAATGAATGATCTGGAATACAGGGTAGTAGAAATCAAGCTGAACAGCAACACAAAAAAAGACCTTTAAAAATGGAAATAGTCGGGGCACCTGGGTGGCTCAGTCAGTTAAGTGGCCGACTTAGGATCAGGTCATGATCTCGTGGTTCGTGGGTTTGAGCCCCGCATCAGGCTCTGTGCTGACAGCTCAGAGCCTGGAGCTTGCTTCTGATTCTGTGTCTCTCTTTCTGCTCCTCCCTCACTCCTGCTCTGTCTCTCTCTCTCAAATTAAACATTAAAAATTTTTTAAATTAAAAAAAAAATGTAAACAGTTTAAGGGAGCTGTGATACATCAAGTGTACTAACATTCTTGTTTTAGGTGTCCCAAAAGAAGAAGAGAGAGAAGGGGGCAGAAAATTTATTTGAAGCTGAAAACTTCTCTAACCTGGGTAAAGAAACAAATATTTACATCCATGAAACAGATTCCCAGACAAGATGAAATCAAAGGTGTCCACACCAAGGCACATTTTAATTCAATCGTCAAAACTTAGAATTTCAAAAGAAACAAGAGAAAAACAACTATTTATGTACAAGAGAAACCCCATAAAGCTACTAGCCAAGTTTTCAGTAGAAACTGTGCAGGCCAGAAAGGAATGACATAATATATCAAAAGTGCTAAAAGAGAAAAACAAAAACAAACACAAAAACATACAACCAAGATGAGCTACCTGGTAAAGTTATCATTCAGAATTGAAAGATGAAGAGTTTAACAGATAAAAGTTAAAGTAGCTCATTACCACTAAACCAAGTTTATAAGAAATGTTAAAGAGAGTTCTTTAAGCAGAACAGGCCATAACCAAAAGAAAATTATGAAAGAAAAAAAATCTTATGGGTAAAAGCAAACATATAGTAAAGGTGTATATCAACCTCTTAATAGTAAAATCAACTACAGCTGCCAACAATTAAATAAGGGATAAGCAAAATGAAAAGACATTAAATATAACACCAAAACAAAATGTAAAGAAGAAAGAGTTAAAAAGTGCTTTTAAAATGTGTTTGAACTTGGGGCACCTGGGTGGCTCAGTCGGTTAAGCGTCCAACTCAATTTCAGCTCAGGTCATTATCTCACAGTTTATGGGCTTTAAGCCCCATATCAGGCTCTGTGCTGAGAGTGTTGAGGCTACTTCAGATTCTCTCTCTCCCTCTCTTTCTGCACCTCCCCTTCTCATTCTCTCTCTCTCTCTCTCTCTCTCTCTCTCTCTCTCTCTCTCAAAATAAACTGAAGAAATTTTTTTTATTGTGTTCAAACTTAAACAAGACTTCTATATGTATATGGCTTGTTATATATGAACTTTATAGGAAACACAAGCCAAAATCCTATGATAGACACACAAAAAGTAAACACAAAGTTATCCAAATAATACTAAAGAAAGTCTTCAAATTACAAAGGAAGAGAGCAAGAGAAGGGAAAAGAGAACTACAAAACAAAACAAAACAAAAACATAAAGCAATCGAAAAAAAGAATAAGTATATACCTCTAGGTAATTAGTTTAAGTGTAAATGGACTAAATGCTTTAATAAAAAAATATGGGGTGGTTGAGTGGATTAAAAGTCACAACCAAACTATACACATCCTAAAAGACTCATTTCAGACATAAAGGCACACACAGACAAAGTGAAGGGGTGGAAAAAGATATTCCATTCAAATGGAAAGGTAAAGAAAGCTGGAGTAGCATTTCATATCTCAGACAAAATAAATTTTAAGACTAATAGACAAAAAAGGGTATCATATAATTCAACAAGAGGATATAACAATTGCAAATATCTATACACCCAACACAAAAGCACCTAAATATACAAAGCAAATATTAACAGTAATAAAGGGACAAATTGACAATAATACAATACCCGTAGATGACTTTCCCACCTGAATTATATCAGTGGATAGATTATCTAAACATAAAAAGCATAAGGAAACAATGGCCTTAAATGACACATTAGGAAAGATGCACTTAATAGATATATACCAAAAATTCCATCCCCAAAAAAGCAGAATACATTTTTCAAATGCATATCGAAAAATTTTCCAAGATAAATTACATGCCACAAAACAAGTTTTAATATTTTAAGAAGATTGAAAAATCAAGTGTCATTTTTGACCACAAGGGTATGAAACTACATATCAGTTGTAAAAAAACTAGAAAAAATACTAACATGTGGAGGCTAAACAATATGCTTAAACAGTCGATGGGTCAGTAAATCAAAAACAAAATGAAAGTTTACCTCCATACCAGTGAAAATGGGAATGAATGTTCCAAAATTTATTTGGGGATGCTTCAAAAGAAGTTCTAAGGGAGAAATATATAGCATATACAGACTACCACAAAAGAAACAAGAAGATCTCAAACAATCCAACTGAAACCTAAAGTTAAACTAGAAAAGAACAAAGCCCACAATTATTAAAAGGAAGGAAATAATAAAGATGAGAGTGGAAGTAAATAAAATGGAGACAAAAAGATTATCAGTTAAACTAATAATTGTTTCTTTGAAAGATTAACAAAATTATAAACCTTTAGCCAGACTCATGAAGGAAAAAACAAAAGAGAGGGGCCAAATAAAATCAGAAATGAAAGAGAAATTAGAAGCAACATCAAAGAAATGCAAAGGATTGTAACAAACTACTACATTTATATGACCACAATTTGGACAACCTAGAAGAAATGGATAATTCCTACAAATACACAATCTTCTAAGACTTCATCAGGAAGATACAAACAGACGAATTACTAGTAATAAAATTAAATCAGTAACTAAAAAGAAATTAAGAAAACTTCCAACAAGGAAAAGTCCAGGATCAGATAACTTCACAGGTTATTTCTACCAAACACCAAACATTTAAAGAAGAGTTAATATCTATCTTCTCAAACTATTTCAAAAAATAGAAGACAAAGTAAAGATTCCAAATTTATTCCACAAGGCCAGTATTACCCTGATACCAGAGATTTAAAAAAGAGCAAAAAAGGAAAAAGAAAAAAGAAAAGAAAATTACAGCCCAATATCCCTGATAAATATCAATGAAACAATCCTCAACAAGATATTAGAAAACTGAGTTTAACAATTTATTAAAAGAATCATACACCATGATTAAGTGGGATTTATTCAGGGATGTAAGGATGGTTCATCATCTACAAATCAATCAACAGAATACAACATATTAACAAAATGAAGGATGAAAATTTCGTGATCATCTAAAAAGCACTTGACAAAATTCAACATCCACTTATGATAAAAACTCTCAACAACTAGATACAGAGAAAACATATCTTAATATAATAAAGGCTATATATGACAAACCCAGACCTAATCTCATACTCAATGGTGAAAAGCTGAAAGCGTTTCTTCTAAGATCTGAAGGAAGATGAGGATGCCCACTCTTACCACTTTTATTGAAACATAGTACTGGAAGCCTAGCCAGAGCGATCAGAAAAGAAAAAAATAAAAACATCCAAGTTGTTAAGAAGGAAGTAAAACTGTCATTATTTGCAGATGACATGATACTATATACAGAAAACTGTAAAGAGTATAAAACCTATTAGAACTAATAAATGAATTAGAATAAATGAATTCAGTAAAGTTGCAAGATATAAAATTAATATAAGGAAATTTGTTGTGTTTCTATACAGTAATAATGTATTATCAGAAAGAGAAATTAAGACAACCCCATTTACAATGCATCAAAAAGAAAAAAAATACCTAGGAATAAATTTAACCATGTAAATGAAATCTGGACTTTAGACAGTATAAAACGTTGATAAAACAAATGGACAAGACACAAATAAATAGAAAAGTATACCATGTTCATGGATTGGAAGAATTAATATGATTAACATCCCCATACTACCAGGGTGCTTGGGTGGCTCAGTTGGTTATGCATCTGACCCTTGATCTCAGCTCAGGCCTTGATCTCAGGGTCATGAGTTCAAGCCTTTTATTGAACTCTAGGCTGAGAATGAAGCCTACTTAAAAAAAAAAAAAATCCCAATGCTACCTAAAGCAATCCACAGATTCAATGTATTCCCTATAAAAATGCCAATGGAATTTTTCACAGAAGTAAAACAAATAATCTTAAAATTTGTATGGAACCACAATAGAACCAGACAACTGAAGCAAACTGGAAAAAGAACAATGCTGAACGCATTATGCTCCCTGATTTCAAACAACATTAAAAAGCTACAGTACTTAAAACAGTACAGCACTGGTATAAAAATAGACACAGATCAATGGAACAAGATGGAGTGCCCAGAAACAAAAATACACTTCTGTGGTCAAATAATCTATGACAAAAGAGGCAAAAATATGCAATGGGCAAAGAACAGTCACTTCAATAAATGGTGTTGGGAAAATTGGACAACCATATCCAAAAGAATGAAACAAGACCACATTCTTATGCCTTACACAAAAATAAATTCAAAATGAATTAAAGACTTAAATGTAATAGTTGAAAGCGTAAAAATCCAGAAACAAAACAAAAGCATTAAATTCTCCGACCTTGTTCTATTAATATATTTTTTTATGTGTCTCCTCAGGCAGGGCAACAAAAGCAAAAATAAACAAATGGGACTATATGAAACTAAAAAGCCTTTGCACAGTAAAGGAAATTAACAAAATGAAAATGCACTCTTCCAAATGGGGAAGATATTGGCAAATGATATATTCCATAGAGGTTAATATCTAAAATATGTAAAGAACTCATACAACTAAACACACACAAAATAAACAATCCCATTTAAAAATAGAATTAAATAGATACTTTTACAGAAAAGACATCAATAGGGTCGAGACACATGAAAAGATGCTCGGTATCACTAATCATCAGGAAAATACAATTAAAAACCACAAAGAGATATTACCTCACACCTGTCCAAATGGCTAGTGTCAAAAAGGCAATCAATAAGTGTTGCTGAACATGTGACAAAAGGAACATCTTGTGCACTGCTAGTGGGAATGCAAAATGGTGCAGTTACTGTGAAAAACATTATGGAGGTTCCTGAAGAAATTAAAAATAGAACTACCATTTAATCCAGGAATTCCATGTCTGGGTATTTTTCTAAAGAAAATGAAAGCACTAATTTGAAAAGATACGCACACTCCTATATTTATTCCAGAATTGTTTACAATAGCCAAGATATGGAAACAATGTAAGTGTCTATCAATAATTAAACAGATAAAAATGATACACACACACACACACACACACACACACACACACACAATTACTCAGCCACAAAAGAAAATCTTGCCATTTGTGATAACATGGAAGAACCTAGAGGGTATTATGCTAAGTGAAATAAGTCAGACAGAGAAAGGTAAGTACTTATAACCTCACTTATATGTGGAATCTAAAAAGCAAAGCGCTTGAACAAAACAGAAATAGACTCATAAGTACCAGAAACAAACTAGTGGTTTCCAGAGGAGAAGGGTGTGAGATGATGGTTAAAATAGTTGAAGAGGATTAAGAGGCACAAATTTCCAGCTGTAAAATAAGTTATAGGAATGTAAATTAGAGCATAGGGAATATAATCAATTATATTGTAGTAATTTGGTATGACGACAGATGTAACTATCCTTATGGTGATTATTTCAGAATATAAACATTGAGTCACTATGTTGCACACCTGAAAGTAATATAATATTGCATATCAAATATACTACAAAAATAAATAAATAAAGCAAGCAAGCAAACATGGCTGAAAACTTCCAAAACATGGCAAGAGAGATATATGTCAAGATCCATGAAACTCAAAGGATCTCAAATACGTTGAACCAAAATAAGGCAACACCAAGACACATTATAATTTCCAAATTTAAAAAGAAAGAATTTCAAGAGCAACAAGTAAAATTAATCTTCAGGTAAGGAGGGAACGGGATGACATAATCAAAACAGAAACTCTCAACCAAAAATTGTACACCTGATGAAGTTATTTTTCAGAAATGAAGGAAAAATAGTCTCCCAAACAAAGAAAACCTGAGAAAGTTCATTACACCAGTCTCATTAGAAATGCTAAAGGGAGTTCTTTGAGTTGAAGTACAAGAATGCTAATTAACATTATAACAACATAAAAAGGTAGCAGAAATCTCACTGTTAATGGTAAATATATAATCATAGTTAGATTCTGCAATATAGTAATGGTGGTACATAATTCACTTAAAACCCTAATTTAAAAGTTAAGAAAAAGAGAAAACACGGTAAAAAAAATAGCCATAACTATAATATTATGTTATTAGTTACACAATATTTTTCCCAAAAAAATGTAAATTGTAAAAGCAATAACGTAAAATGTGAGGTGAAAGAAAAATAAAAGTGTAAAGTTTTTTTTTATTTCTATTGATGTTAATTTGTAATTAGTTTAAAATTGGGTATTAAGCTAAACATATTTTATATAAGCCTCATTGTAATCATAAGGAAAAATCCTGTAGTAATTACACAAAAGAACCTGATAAGAAATTGAAATCATACTGGTACCAAAAGTTATCAAAACACACACAGAAAAGTCAAAAGAATAAGGAATAAGAAGAAATGGATCCACAACATAATTAGAAAACAATTAACAAAATGGCAGCAGTAAGTCTGTATGTATTAATAATTCCTTTAAATTTAAATAGCCTAAATTCTCCAATTGAAAGACATAGAATGGGTGAACTGATTTTTTAAAAATATCAGCAAAGAGGGATTCAGTTTAGCCGTAAAGACACACATAGGCTGAGAGTAAAGAGACAGTAAGTGTCAATAAAGACACTCAGGAAGTGTCTTACTTCTCAGTAAGCAAATGGTAGCCAAATAAGAAGGAGGAATAGCTATATTTATATCAGACAAAATATAGCTTAAACTAAAAACTGTAAAAGAGAGACAAAGAAGGTTCTTGTATAATGATAAAGAGGTCAACACATTAAGATGATGTAATAATCTGAGGAGGAGGAGTTAAGGTGGTAGAGTAGGAGGAGGACTCTATGCTTGCCTCGTCCCTCAAACACAGCTAGATAAATATCAAATCATTATGAACACCTAGGAAATCAGAGGACTGAGAGAACAAACTACACAACCAGAAGGAGAAAAGAGGCCACATCATGGAAGGTAGGAGGTTCAGAGATGGGATTTGCAGAGAGAAAAGAATCACTGGTACTGCAGAGGGGAGGGAGCCCTGATCAACGAGGAGGGGGGGGAGATACAGAGAGAACAGAGAGCATGGCATTGCACAAGAAAAGCACTTCCCAAAAGCCATTGATGGGGAAAACAAGAGGGAATGATAATTGCACATTTTTATAAGCAGCAGTGCTCAAAGTCTGAAGTTTTAGAAGTCATGTCATCACTGGGTGGAGCCTGCTGGGTGTAGAGGTTCTCCTTTGGAGAAAGGGGGCAGAGGTCCCTGGAGTTGACAGCGTGGTCTGATGATCTCCTGGGTTACTCAGGAAGAGACAGTTTCCCTTCCTGGATTGTATTTTGAAGAGGTGGTACTGTCTTTTCAGGGACAAAAGAGCCATTAGGTGCCATTGAGCTGCCCCATTCACTAGCATATGAGCAGAGATCCCTGCTGAGGACAGCTAACCTGGACACTGGTGTTTTGCTGTGCTTTACCTTAAACTCCAAGCTCCTGTGCCTTCATGCAACTGCCCTTCTGGGACAAGCCGGCACCAGCCACAGTGCTGTGAGACCCTCCCTCAGAGGATCAGCATGGATCCATGCCATGCTGGGTACCTAAAATTTGGAGTTTTGAAATACAGCTAGTGTGCCTGAGATAAAGCACAGGAGTATGTGCCATCAGGTGTCAGGTGGCTTGGATACAAGATGAAGGCAGGGATTTGAGGGAAGCCTGGGACAAATGAGGGGAGAGTTCACTTTCCTGTGAAGGTTTTCTGAACAGCAGTGGTCATGATCTTCCCTTTCTGGGGATGAGAGGTCTGGCTGATAACATTTTTACCCCCACCCATCAACATGGAGGGACTTCAGTGAGCAGCATAGTGCCCACAGTGGAGCTACAGCTGCTCACAACAAACTCTGCCTCCTTGTGCTCTGTAGGTGCTTCTTAACTATGGCAAGTGAGAATCAGAAGAGCAGTGGGCCCTTCCCTCAGAAGAGCAATACAAACAGTGCTACAAAACTTCGCTCTAGAAGAAATAGGATCTAGCCTCTTTTAACAAGCAGACTAAAGCACACCTAGTTAAAACTCACCACGCAGTGGACAAGGTCCAAATACTCCCCACTTCAGGCAAGGAGAAACTACAAAAGATTGACCTGAGAGAAAGAGCAGCCAAATACAACAGCAGAATGCACACAGCATACCCCAGAAATGATTCCTGAAGCACCAGGCCCTGGGGAGTATATGACCTCTTCTTAATATGGTCATTGCTCTTAGGAGTAGGAAGCATAACAGGCTTTCTTAACACAAAGAAGACAGAGACCTAAACAAAATGCCAACATGGAGGAATTCTTTTCAAAGGAAAGAACAAGAAGAGATCACAGCCAGGGATCTAGTGAAAAGAGATATAAATAATATATGCCTGAACCAGAATTTAAAACAACAATCATGAGGACACTAGTTGGGCTTGAGAAAAGCATAGAAGACACCAGGGAGTCCTACATCACAGTGATAAAAGACCTAAAAGCTAGTCAGGCCAAAAAGAAAAAAATGCAATCACCTACATGAAAAACTGCCTGGATGTAATGACCACAAAGATGAAAGAAGGAGAGGAATGAATAAGTGATACAGAAGATAAAATTATAGAAAATAATGAAGCTGAGAAGAAGAGGGAAAGGAAAATATTGGATCATGAATGTAGACTTAGGGAACTTAGTGACTTCATAAGGCATGATAACATTTTATCATCAGAGTCCCAGAGGAAGAAGAGAGAGAAAATGGAGCAGAAGGTTTACTTGAGGAAATTATAACTGAAAGCTTTTCTAATATGGGGAAGGAAACAGACATCCAAATCCATGAGGCACACAGAAATCACATCAAAATCAACAAAATCCAGCCAACACCAAGACATATTGTAGTAAAAATTGCAAAATACAGAGATAAGGAAAGAATCCTGAAAGCAGCAAGGGAAAAGAAATCTCTAACCTACAAGGGAAGACAAATAAGGTTAGCAACAGATCTCACCACATAAATCTGGCAGGCCAGAAAGGAGTGGCATGACATATTCAACATGCTGAATGGGAAAAATATGCAGTCAAGAATACTTTATCCAACAAGGCTGGAGAACAAGAGAGATAAAGTGTTTCCCAGACAAAAACTAAAGGAGTTCATGATCCCTAAAGCAGCTCTGCAAGAAATATTAAAGGGGACTCTTTGGGAGTGAAAAAAAGACCAAAAGCAACAAAGACTAGAAAGGAACAGAGAAAATCTCCAGAAACACTGACTTTACAAATAATATAATAGCACTAATTAATACCTATTAATAATCACCCTGAATGTAAATGGACTAAATGCTCCAATCAAAAGACATAGGGAATCAGAATGGATTAAAAAACAAGACCCATTTATAAGCTTCCCTAGAGAGACTCATTTTAGACCTAAAGACATCTCCAGATTGAAAGTGACAGAGTCATCTATTATACTATGGAGGTACAAGAAAGCAGAAGTAGCCATACTAATATCAGACAAACTAGATTTTAAACTAAAGCCTGTGACAAGAGATGAAGAAAGTCACTATGTCATAATAAAGGGGTTTATACAACAAGAAGATCTAACAATTGTAAATATTTATGCCCCCAACTATAAAGTAGCCAAATGTATAAATCAATTAACAACAAAGAGTCTCATTGATAATAATACAGTAAAAGTAGGGAAATTTAACACCCCATTCACAGCAATGGACAAATCATCTAAGTGTAAAATCAAAGAGGAAACAATGGCCTTGACTGATATACTGGACCAGAGGGACTTAGCAGATATATTCAGAACATTTTATCTCAAAGCAACAGACTACACATTCTTTTCAAGTGAACATGGAATATTCTCCAGAATAGATTACATACTGAGTCACAAATCAGGTCTCAACAAATACAAACAGATTGAGATCATACATGCATATTTTTGACCACAACATTATGAAAGTTGAAGTGAACCACAAGAAAAAATTTGGAAAGACCACCAATATATGTAGGTTAACGAACATCTGTAGAATGAATGAGTTAACCAGGAAATTAAAGAAGAAATTAAAAACACATGGAAGCAAATGAAAATGAAAACATGACAGTCCAGAAACTTTTGGATACAGCAAAGGTGATCATAGAGAGAATGAATTTGGATTTATAACAATACAGGACTACCTTAAGAAGCAAGAAAAGTCTCAAATATACAACCTAACCTTATCCCTAAAGGAATTAGTAAAGGAACATCAAATAAAGTGTGAAGGTGGCAAAAGAAAGGAATAATATAGAGCAAAAATAAATGATATAGAAACAAAAAAAAAAACATAGTAGAGCAGATTAACAAAACGAAGAATAGGTTATTTGAAAGAACTAATAACACTCATAAACCCGTAGCCAGACTTACCAAAAAGAAAAAAGAAAGGACACAAATAAATAAAATCATGAATGAAAGAGGAGAGATCACAACTAACACTAAAAATTTAGTGTTATAAACAAACTATAAGAGAATATTATGAAAAATTATATACCAACAAATTGGGTAATCTGGAGGAAATGGATAAATTCCTAGAAATATATGATCTACCAAAACTGAAACAGGAAAAAATAGAAAATTTGAAGAGATCCATAATCAGCAAGGAAATTGAATCAGTGATCAAAAATCTCCCAATAAACAAAAGTCCAGGGCCAGATGGTTTCCCAGGGGAATTCTACCAGACATTTAAAGAAGAGTTAATTCCTATTCTTATGAAGCTATTCCAAAATAATAAAAAATGGAAGGAAAACTTCGAAATTCATTCTATGCGGCCAGCATTACCTTGATTCCAAAACCAGACAAGGACCCCACTAGAAAGAATTAGAGGCAAATATCCCTAATGAACATGGGTGCAAAAATTCTCAAGAAGATACTAGCAAATTGAATCCAACAGTACATTAAAAGAATTATTCACCACAATCAAATGGGATTTATTCCTGGGATGCAGGAATAAATTTCAATATTTGCAAATCAATGTAATACACCGCATTAATAAAATAAAGGATAAGAACCATATGATCCTCTCAATAGAGGAAGCAAAAGCATTTGAGAATATGCAGCATCCACTCTTTTTTTTTTTTATTTTTTTTTATTTTTTTTCTAATGTTTTTTATTTATTTTTGAGAGAGAGAGAGAGAGACAGCGTGAGCAGGGAAGGGTCAGAGAGAGAGGGAGACACAGAATCCGAAGCAGGCTCCAGGCTCTGAGCTGTCAGCACAGAGCCCGACGTGGGGCTCGAACCCAGGAACCGTCAGATCATGACCTGAGCGGAAGTCTGACGCTCAACCGACTGAGCCGCCCAGGCGCCCCTGCAGCATCCACTCTTAATAAAAGCCTGCTCAGCAAAGTAAGGATAGAGGGAACATACTTCAACATCATAAAGGCCAGATATGTAAGACTAACAGTTAATATCATCCTTAATGGGGAAAAACTGAGAGCTTTACCTCTGCGGTCAGAACCAGATAGGGATGTCCACTCTCACCATTGTTATTTAACACAGTAATGGAAGTTCTAGCCATAGCAATTAGGCAAAAAGAAATAAAAGGCATCCAAATTGGCAAGAAAGAAGTCAAACTTTCACTATTTGCAGATGAAATGATACTCTATGAGGAAAACCCGAAAGACTACCACAAAATATTAGTAAAATCGGTACACGAAATATAAAATCAAAGTACAGAAATTTGTTTCATTTCTACACACTAATAATGAAGAAACAAAGAGAAATCATAGAAATAATCCTATTTACAACTGTACCAAAGAACATAAGATACCTAAGAATAAACCTAAACAAGGAGGTAAAGATCTATACATTGAAAACTATATAAACCTGATGAAAAAATTGAAGATGACACAAAGAAATGGAAAAACATTTCATGCTTATAGGTTGGAAGAACAAATATTGTTAAAATGTCTATACTACCCAAAGCAATTTACACATTTAATGCCATCTCTATCAAAATACCACCAGTGGGATACCTGGGTGACTCAGTTGGTTAACCATCTGACGCTTAGGTTGGGCTCAGGTTATGATCTCATGGCTTGTGGGTTTGAACCCTGTGTTGGCTCTGCATTGACAGTGCATGGCCTGCTTGGGCTTCTCTTTATCCCTCTTTCTCTGCCTGTCCCCTGCTCACACATGCATGCCCTCTCTCTCAGACTCTCTCTCAAAATAAATAAATAAACTTTAAAAACATTTTTCACAGACCGGGAACAAACATTCCTCAAATTTGTATGGAACCACAAAACACCCTAAATAGCCAAATAAATCTTGAAAAAGAAAACAAGTCTGGAAGTATAACAATTCCAGGCTTCAAGCTATATTACAAAGCTATAGTCATCAAGATAGTATGATACTGGCACAAAAACAGACACATAGATCAATGGAACAGAATAGAAAACCCAGATATGGGCCCATAACTATATGGTCAATTCGTCTTCCAGAAACAGAAAAAAATACCCAGTGGAAAAAAGTCTCTTCAACAGTGTTGAGAAAACTGGACAGCAACATGCAGAAAAATAAAAGTGGACAACTTTCTTACATCATACACAAAAATAAATTCAAAATGGATGAAAGACCTAAATGTGAGACAGGAAACCATCAAAATCCTAGAGAAGAACATAGGCAGTAACCTCTTTGACCTCAGCTGTAGCAACTTCTTACTAGACATGATGCCAGAGGCAAGGGAAACAAAAGCAAAAATGAACTATTGGGACTTAATCCAGATAAAAATGCTTTTATAGGGAAGGAAATACTCAATAAAATGAAAAGGCAGGCTACAGAATGGGAGAAGATATTTGTAAATGACATATCTGATAAAGGATTATTATCCAAAATCTATACAGAATTTATCAAACTCAACATCCCAAAAATTAGTTGATTCAGTTAAAAATTGGACAGAAGACATGAGTAGAAGACATCCAAAGAAGACATCTAGATGGCTAACAGACACATGCTCAACATCACTCATGATCAGGGAAATATAAATCAAAACTAAGATGAAGTACCACTTCACATTTTCAGAATGGCTAAAATTAACAACATAGGAAACAAAGATGTTGGCAAGGATATGGAGAAAAGGGAACCCTCTTACACTGTTGGTGGGAATGCAAACTGGTGCAGCCACTCTGGAAAACAGTATGGAGGTTCCTCAAAAAGTTAAAATTAAAACTACGCTACAACCCAGCAATTGCACTACTAGGTTTTTACCCAAAGTATATAAAAATACATTGATTTGAAGGGGCACATGCACCCTGATGTTAATAGCAGCATTATCAACCATAGCCAAATTATAAAAAGCCCAAATGAATGGATAAAGAAGACATGGTGTCTATTCAATGGGATATTATTCAGCCATCAAAAAGAATGAAACCTTGCCATTTGCAATGATGTGGATGGAGCTAGTGTATTACGTTAAGCAAAATCAGAGAAAGACAAATACTATATGATTTCACTCATATGTGGAATTTAGGAAACAAATAGATGAATATAGTAGAAGGGAAAAAAACAGAGTGAAGCAGACCATAAGAGATTCTTTTTTTTTTAAATGTTTATTTATTTTTGAGAGAGACAGAGACAGATTGCAAGTGGGGGAGGACAGAGAGAGAAGGAGACACAGAATCTGAAACAGGCTTCAGGCTCTGAGCTGTCAGCATAGAGCCTGATGTGGGGCTTAAACCCACAAACTGTGAGATCATTACCTGAGCCAAAGTTGAACGCTTAATCAACTGAGCCACCCATGTGCCCCAAGAGACTCTTAACTATAAAGAAAAACTCAGGGTTGATGAAGGGGAAGTCAGTGGGGAGTGGACTAAATGGATGATGGGTATTAAGGAGCGCACCTGTGTTGAGCACTGGTTTTATATGTAAGTGATTAATCGCTAAATTTTACTCCTGAAACCAATATTATATTATATGTTAACTAGAATTTAAAAAATTTGAAAAAAAATAATTAAAAAAGTAACAAAGTTTCAGCTATCAGAGATGAATAAGTTTTTGAGATCTAATGTACAGCATGGTGACTATAGTAATTATACTGTATTGTATCCTCAAAATTTGCCAAGAGAGTTCATCATAAATGTTCTCCTCCACACAAAGACAAAACTATGTGAGGTGATAACTAAATATGTTAATTAGTTTGATTATGGTAATTATTTCACTATTTGTATATCAAAACACCACATTGTACACCTTAAATATATACTATTTGTATATGTGCAGCAAACCTCAATAGAGGTGAAACTAAAGAAACATAAACATCAAATAAATAAATAAAATTTATATGGAACCACAGAAGGCCCCAAATAGCTAAAGAAATCCCAAGAAAAAACAAAGTAGGAGGTATCACACTTCCTGATTTCAAGCTATTGTCATCAAGACATATGTCACTTGCATAAAAATAGACAAATAGACCAATGGAACAAAATCAAGAGTCCAGAAATAATCCCAAGCAAGAATGGTTAACTAATATTTGAAGAGGACAAAAAATTCAATGGAGAAAAACAGTCTCTTCAATAAATGATGCTGGGATAACTGGATAATCATATGCAAAAGAATGAAACTGGGCCCATATCTTAAAACACTCATAAAAATTCACCCAAAAGAAATTAAGGACTTAAATGTAAGATCTGAAAACATGAAACTACAGGAGAAAACATAGGAATAAAGCTCTTTGACATGGATCTCAGTAATGCTTTTTTTTTAATGACACCTAAAACACAGGCAACAAAGTAAAAAATAAACAAGTGGGTGTTGGAGGAAATTATCAGGAACACATGACCACTGGTTGATGTAGGAGATGGATGTGGGCAAGAAGAGGCTCTTTGCCCTTCCCTTGTCTTTGGAATATGGGTTCTGCATGCCTTTCCCACTTCCAGGGGCTACTCCAGGGGCAGAGCCTTGAGATAAGTGATATGATGTTGAGAGTATCTGGATTGTATGACTAAACCCAGTTATGGCCTCTTTATAAACTTTTAGGATGTGAGTGGGAGGGTGATCCACTTATATTGCTGCCACACAAACCATCAGTAGGGCTACAGCAAACTAAAAAACTTCTGCACCACAAAAGAAACTATTAGCAAAGTGAAAAGACAGCCTCTGGAATGGGAAAAAACATTTGCAAACCATACCTCTGTTAAGAGGTTAATATCCAAAACATATAAATAACTTCTACAACTCAAGCAAAGAAAGAAATCCAATTAAAAAATGGGCAAATGACCTTAATAGACATTTCTCTAAAGAAGACATGCAGAAGGCCCACAGATACATGAATAGATGCTCAATGTCACTAGTCTTTAGGGAAATGCAAATTAAAACTGCAATGAGATATTTTTTCATGCCTATTGGAATCATCATCAAAAAATAAGAGATAAATGCTGGCATGGATGTGGAGAAAAGGGAACTCTTGTGCATTGTTGGTGGGATGTAAATTTGTACAACCACTATGGAAAACAGTATGGAAGATTCTCAAAAAATTAAAAATGAAACTACTATAAGACCCAGCAAGTCCACTTCTGGAAATAAATCCAAAGGAAATGAAAACGCTAACTTGTAAGATATCTGCACCATCATGTTCATAGCAGATTTACAACAGTCAAGACATAGAAGGAACCTGTTTATTGGTGAATGAATACACACACACACACACACACACACACACACACACACACACACACACTGGAATTTTATTCAGCCATATAAACAAACAAGGAAATCCTGCCATTTCTGACAGCATGGATGGACCTTACCTTACCATTACATTAAGTAAAATAAGTCAAAGACAAATACTGTATGTTCTCATATGTAGAATATAAAAACAAATGAACAACAAAAAACCTCATTGAAAAAGAGATCAGACTTATGCCTACCAGGAGCAGTGTGTGTGGAAGGGAGGAGGAATTGAAGGGAGGGAGGTATAAGATAAATAAGTACTAGAGATGTAATGTACACATGATGACTACAGTTAATATTTTTATATAACATACAAGAAAAATGTTGAGAGTATATCCTAAAAGTTTTCATCACAAGGAGAATTTAGTTTTCCTCTTTTTTCTTTTCTTTTTATTGTATCTATATGAGACAATGGATATTAGCTGAACCTATTGTAATCATTTCACAATACATAAACCATTATGCTGTCCGCCTTTAACTTATACAGCAATGTATATTAATTATTTCTCAATAAATCTAGAAAAATAGTTTCCATAAGATCGAGGTCAGACAATCCTGAGGGGTATCCTCTGATATCTAAACAATGCATAGTTTTCCCCTATAGCACAACTTTTTTCTATGTACCTTTTAATTAAATTTGACTTTTGAGTAGGAAGAACTAGGTACATGACAGGAATTAGTAAACAATTCCTTAGCACAATCAGTACATTGTTCTTGGTAACTTTTACTTCTTCAGACCTCAAGCTCTCATGCTAACTGTTTACCCAGCAGGCAGAAAGACCATCATTTTTCCCCTTCCCTGATTGTTTCCTATCACCACCAACATTGCTAATTCAATCCAAATTAATCCTTCATGTATTTTATGAAGGACACATTTTATTCATTTTATTTTTTTACAGAAAATGAAACTAAGACACAAAAAGCTAGTGTGAGTAATCTGATACAGGGCACAGTGCAAGACTAGACCCTCATATCAGAGAGCCCCAACTTAACACTTTCTTTCTCTTTGAAATAGGCAATTACATTTATGCCCATGATCCCCTAACAAGGCCAATATCTTAAAAAACACATTTTTATGGCAAAATTTAGAAGGATTTTGAAGTTGAAATCAAACCAAGCACCTCTCCCCTGATAAAAAGTACAAACTAATACAGGTCCTGAAAACAGGTGTCAAATATTACCCAATGCTTATTTCTTATTTGACAGTGCGTGTTGCATTGTAATTTTGAGTACTGGATGTGTGCTTGATCATGGTGAGTCGTCTTCCTGCTCTGCCTTAGTTTATTGATTTTTGATGTCTAATAATTGGGGTTTTTGTCACTGTCACTATTTGTACACCCATCAGATATTTCATTAAAACAGAGAATATCTTTTTTTAATCGGCAATTCTCCATTAATGATGCAGAAATTAGGGAAAGAGATTTAGTTTTCAGAATATGACTGGTACCATTAATACAAAATATATTTTCTTCCTTTTTGATGTATCAAATTTTGGAGACTAGCTCTCACTCAAAGCATTGGAGAAATATTCTCCTTCTAATCATGTTAGGTGATTGGCACCTAGGTTCCTACCAGCCCAGTAGGTTGCTGGGCAGCTTTCATTCTTGCCTACTGCTTCCCTACAGATTGCTGTTTTTGTGAAGATAAGAGCTTTTCTCACTTTTTTTTCTTGAGAGAGTGTAAACATTATGGCTTACTTTTCCACTCCAAATGTCATGTTATAGTGGTGAAGTTATTAGAATCATTTTTTCCTCTAATATGCACACATGAGAGGTCATTAACAATTTCATGTAGAACTTTACTGCAGGCTCATCCTCATTAAGAATCATTTTGCAAGACTCATTGCTTGACATAATTTAGTGTTGGATCAGCAGAGCTGGAGTTCATTTCTCAACAAAGAAGTTACATTGTAACCACCATCACCATTGTATACAATTTTTATATATTTTTAAATGTTCATTAATTTTGAAAGAGAGAGAGAAGGGGGGAAGAGAGAGAGAGAGAGAGAGAGAGAGAGAGAGAGAATCCCAAGCTAAGCATGGAGCCACACACAGGGCTTGATCTTGTGACTGTGAAAACATGACCTGAGCTGAAATCAAGAGGTGGACACTTGACTGACTGAGCCACCCAGGCACCCCTATGGTGTATTTTTATTTGTATATTTATTAAGGATTATACCTACTAGATGTAATTTTCTCAGTTGGGCACTGGGAAGGATATAAAAGTATATAAGATATTTTATAAGGAACTTACAGTAAAATAATGGAGATGTGTTCAGAAATTACTATAAAGTAGCATGTTTTATTGTACAAGAATGCTATTACCACTAAGTACTGTGGGGATCTAGGAAGAGAGAGTTCACACCTTTATATTTCACATGATTTGGGTTGGGCTTTGAAGGATGATTAAGATTTTGAGAGTTAGAGACAATATCATTAAGTAGACTCATATCATTAGAAAGAATTGATGAAGCACAAAAGATGTCAAAAAAATAGAAGTCATTCATTTAGTTGTAGGGTAGGTTATATCTAGGAAGGTAGGATAGTGTGTTTCTAAAACAGAAAGAGAGACAGAGAGGAACTTCAGTAATCTATTGAGAATTTATACTTTTTAACATAAGCAACAGGGTGTCACTGAAACATTTAAGCAAGGAATTGGTAATGTGATATTATTTTAGAAGGGTTCATTTTTGGTATTGGACAAGATGAGACTGTGAAGGGTGGCATAAGAATAGAGCAAGGGAGTCCAAGGAGGGCATGGTTTGACTGGTTGTATGTAAAATCAGGTAAAAAGCAAAAGATTGATTTGGATGAACATATGTTTGATTTTAAATGTCAGGAAGAAATATGGCAGAAATAGAAAAGTCAAGGAGAAGTGTACATGGAAAGGAAAAAAAATTAATTTAAGACCTGCTGAAATTGAGTATCAGAGGACATCTATACCAATGTGTATATCTAGAAATATAATTAGAATCTAGGTGGCAGGAAGGGTTAATAATCAATATTTGGAAATCTTCAATGTATAACTTAAGATTGAATTTATGAGACCATATTCAATTACTTAGTAACATACATTTATGCACATTTACACACACATTTTCTTCTAAGCTCCAAATCCAACTCTTCACATTAAAATAATACCTCATTCATCTGAACTACTCAAATAAGAATTTGTGATAATTTGAAAGCAGCTATGCCATCTGTGAAAAACATAACTTGCCAAGTAAATCCACAGGGTAATCAAATTTGTAGATTGGGGAAAGGAATAGTAAACCACTCAGGAGAACAAATTGTTTTCAAATATTTAAATGCGTTAGAGGAAAGCAGTCATTAAAAAAAAAAAAGGAAGAATCACATATCTTCTTTAATAGATTGCAAACTTTCAGAGGTCAAGAACAACATTTTATATGTAGATCTGGCATACTGGGTGAAAAACCTTGAGTATTAGAAAATATTTGTTGACTAAAGAAATAATTGGCTACAGTATTTCAAATACTCCTCCCAACATAAGCAGTAGTGTTTGGCAGCAAAAACTGCAGTTTGTCAGACACGGGATGGAGCATTGGCTACAGCACTTACCATGTATGTGATTCTGAAAAAATAAATGCATGATTATAGAATACCAATTCCATAGGTTTATAATGAGGAATACATAAAATAATGCATATGAACAAAGTAATGAAACTATAGTTTATTCTCAGGAAGTCTATGATGAATACAACTCAATTTGATAATGTATACTAATAGAAAGTCACTGTTCTGTTACTCTAGACTCATTCTACTCCTAAAGAGGATGCAGATAGCTATGTGTTGATTAGGTTAAAATTTGCTGATTGGTTTACATTATCATTCAGTGGAACTTCCACTATTCTGAAAAAGGAAATTGGCACCCACAGGTGGCTAAATTTGGGCATGCTTTCTCTTTTTAATGAGACAGAGTCTGGAGAACAGTCAGCTTTAGAGGCACCTCTGCTTTCAGATCTGTCCCTTGGTAAGGACATGTGAGGTCAAAGTACAGGACAGGTTCATTCCAGGTATGGGATAGTGGGTGAGAGTCATTTTCTTTAACTCTGATGTTCATGAACTGGCTTCCAAAAGACTGTTAGACTCGGCTTGGACTTTGTGCCACTAGAATTGCAGTAGTTTAGTTCAATATTACTATGGACGGAGAGAATTTTTGAAAGAGTCTGTCATACCAGTATCAGTTCCAAGTCTCTGAGCTGACTCGGGTCCGAGTAAAAACAGTCCACCTATTTGTCTAGTCAAGACACAAGAGACTGTATAGGATTTGTGGCCAGATTTCATAGTCATATAGAATTAAAAGGGGGAGAATAGAGAAGTTAACATAACTTCACTTAATCAGGAATTTGAGATATTTTATCTCTTCCAATCTTTCTTATATATTTATATATTCATTGGTTCCCTTTGCAATATAGTACTTTGTTAGTTTAGTTTCTGTAATGATGTGTATACAAAACCAGATAAACTATCTATAGTAGGAATTCATAATTTATCTATAATATTGTGTGTTACATAAATATTTATTGAGTATATTCTCTCTGTAAGTCAATATGCTGAGAATTCTGAAGCAAGCCAAAAGGAATTTGATATGCATTGCCCTTATGAAATTTTCAGTATAAATTAAAAGAAAGTCACATAAATAATACAATAAGATGAGGGTAAGTATTTTAAAATGTGAGAATGATGGTAACATTAGCATAAAAATAGATTCCATAGCTCCTTGAAATAGAAGGTGAAGAATTCAGTTATAAACACAAGTACGTAGAGATATTTAATAATCAGTTGGAATAACAAGGCTGAAACTGTGAGAAAGGTCAGTGTTAGAGCAGAGCAAGCTATGGAGTATATAATCCCAAAGTAAACAAATAAATCCATGAAAATAAAAAATCAAAAGGAAGACTTTTTCTTGGATAGGAGTGTAATATACTTTTCAAACAAGATCTCACATTATTCTTTGGCAATTCATTCCTTGAAAAACTATTGATTATCTACTATGTGTCAGGTAATGTGTGATATTGTAATGAACAAAATAATCTATAATCCTATCCACAAGGAGTTAACAGTCTAAAAATGACACAAAAAATAAGCAAATGAAAAAATATGCAAATTATATGGAGATAAGAGCTTTGAAGAAAAATAAAGCATTTAAGACAGAGAGCCCTTGGAATTAGGGAGGAGGATTTCTAGTTTGTATGAAAAGTTGCTGAAAAAATTACAAAGCTTGAAAGGTATGAAACATGTGAATATCCAGAGAAAGAACATTTCTAGAAGAGGGAATAAGGCATGTAAAGTCCCTGAGGTGGAGATATGTTTGGTATAATCCTGTTAAAAAAATAAAAACCAAGAAGGCTAATGCAAGTGAAATACAGTCATCCAGGTGGAGAGGAGTGAATGCTGAGAGGGTTATATTAGGTAGAAATATACTGTAAGAATATTGACTCTTTCTCTAAATAAGATATCATTTTGAGCAGAAGGGCGAATAGAATGATCTGATTATAGTCTTTCTGTGTATACAATAAAATCAAGGAGACAAAAAAACAAGGCAAGGAGAGGAGATAAAAGTTGATGGCAATAATCAGGCAGAAGATGAGGATGGCCTAGCCCAGCGTGTTAATATGCAAGTGATTAAAAATAATGGTTTCAAGGTACATTTTGAAGGTTAAACAAGTTGAATTTGCTGATATATTGAGTATGCGGTTTTACTGAGAGTCAGGATTTTTTCTCCAGGCAACTGGAATAAGTGGGGCTGCTGTTTATGAAGATGGGAAAGAAAACACATTTTGGGAAACGTTTGGAGTTTTGAAGATTTTAAGTTTGAGATGCCTACTTTATAGTCATGTAAATGTGTCAAAAGTCAGTATAATATTTGGATGAGAAGTCAAGTCTAGAGATACGAATGTGATAGCTGTCAGAGTATAGAGGGTATTTAAATCCTTGAGATTTTATGACTATAAAGACAGTGGGAATAAATAGTAAACAAAACATCCATGTACTGAATGAAAGATCCCATGTCTCTCCAATGTTTACCGAATTTGAACTGAAAATCTGAAACTTAGAAAATGCACCCAGTTAGTAAGGAGGGAAACCAGGAGAAAACAGTGACTTAAAATGTGAGTAAAGTTTTGTGGGGTCTTATTTCTTAATGGAGAAATGATTGATCTGTTGTATCAAATAATATTCATAGTCCAACTGAAAGGAAGATTAAGAATGGACCATGGGAGTTGGTATTGGGAAAGTTATTGATGATTTGACCATTAAGTGGGCATGAATGAGTTCAGCCAAGAAAGAATGGGAGGAGTGTGATATAAGGCATAGTATTTCCCAAAATGATATTCTGTGCTCATTCAAGGTTGCCTGCTGTACTGAAAGAATGCCAGTACTTTCCCCAACAGGGTACTTTATCATCCAGTGAGCCCCAAGTAGAATTCCACAAATAACCAAAATTCAAATCCAATCGCACCAAAGTTGCCTATTTCCCCACAAATAAGGCAACTTTAAGTTAAAAGATAAAATAGAGAAGATAATGTTTATCCACTGAAACACAGATCTACCCTGTTGACAAGAAAACTGAGCCAGTTTCCAGCATGACTCTATGGAATGATGGGTGCATAATGAAAGATTGCCTTCCTTTCTTTTGCTGAACTCAGTCTTGTAAGTTTCCCTTTCCTCACTAAAACCTATTCCTTAACGTATAGTGTGTGATGTCTTACACTCTGCAGAATAAAAGTATATGGCAGATTTTTTTGAAAAATACTATAATATTCTCTTCCCTGAATCCATGTTTCTTTGAAATGTAATTTTTCAGGTCTTTCCATAAAGATGTGGAAACTTTTTTACTCCTTGATTCTGGGCTTGTTTTAACCAGTAGACTGTGGCAAAAAGTGACATTATGCCATTTTTTAAAAAGTTTTATTTATTTGAGAGAGACAGGGACAGTGCAAGTGGGGAAGGAGCAGAGAGAAGGGGAGAGAGAATCCCAAGTAGGCTCCATGCTGCCAGTACAAAGCCCAATGTGGGGCTCAAACTCACAAAACCATGAGATCATGACCTGAGCCAAAACCAAAAGTCAGTCGCTTAACTGACTGAGCCACCCAGGCACCCCACCACTGTGCCACTTCTGATCATACATCTCAAGATGTATGGCACACTTTGGCTTTGTTATTCAAGTACCTTGTGCAAATAAGGCCATTCTGGATATGCCAGAGGGCTTATCAGCTTACTAAAGAAGCATGAATGAGCCCGGTGAAGATCAGCAAAAATTCCCAGATGAAGGTAGGCTTATGATAAAAACAAATTCTCTTTTATGACACTAAATAATAGTCTGGCTTGTTATGCAGCAGTAGCTAACTCTTATAGAGAGCATATAGAAAATGCC
The DNA here is from genome assembly GCA_028646485.1 of Cryptoprocta ferox. Classification (NCBI taxonomy): domain Eukaryota; kingdom Metazoa; phylum Chordata; class Mammalia; order Carnivora; family Eupleridae; genus Cryptoprocta; species Cryptoprocta ferox. Next base: position 47,206,823 of record CM053573.1, read on the forward strand.
TTTGAGCTTTCCATAAGGGAATAAAGAGAAATGGAGCAGTAGTTAGAGAAAGTTATGAGAGCAAGACAAATTTTTTGAAGTCTTAGAATAAATTAAAATTTACTTTGTATACTACTGTAAAGTGAAAGGGAAAAATAATTTAGAATATAGAACCATTAGAATATAAATTTGGAAGAATTTTGGAGGTTTCTTTTAGTCACAATTTTTATCTCTAGTGTCTAAAGCAGTGTTTGGCATATTTTAAATCCTGAATAATATTTTGTTAAATAATCAATGAACACAGGAAAACATATGGGCACATCTCTATATGAATGATCCAATAATATTTTAAATTCTGTATATAAAATACCAAAACTCCTAAGGTTATCCACAAATCTTGTCCTTCTTGGAAGTATACTCACTAGTTTCATTTCCATTCATGCATTTATTTAACAAATACATATTTGTGAAGTAAGTTGTACATGCCAGATGCTGGCTTAATTGCTGGGAATGCATCAGATATCCTAAGAAACAAGGCCCATTCTGTCACGAAGTTTGCTATCTTATAGTAGAAGGGAAATAAAAGCAGAAAAAGAAAACCAAAAGTATTTAATTAGCTACAATTGTGAGAAGTAACATAAAAACTGGTAAGTGTATTTAATAAGGGTTCTATAAAAGGACTTCTTCAGTTGCATCAACTAGAAATTTAAGAAAATCTTCTATTCCTCTTTTCTCTCTTTTCCTATGCTCAGTGATAAATCAATATAGATTCCCAATTCTTTCTTAAATGTCCATTTTCACTGCTTTGTATCAGGGACCAGACCTCGATATGTGTTTCTTGAACTATTTCAAAAGCTTTCCAATAATCTTTCTCTTATCTGTATCAAGTCTGTCCTGTGCTAAAATCCACAAAAAGTTTCTCTGTATGGTTAACATCTAGCCCCAAACTAATTTTCCAAATTCTTTTTAAATGTATTCCTTTGCTTCTCGCTTAAGTTGATTCATAAACCCATATTCCAATACAGTCCCTCATTTTCAAACTTAAATTGATTTAGAATACTTTATTCAGCAAATACATAATTTGCAAGATCTATGCTTTTTATAAGCGTGGTTCCTCTTACTCAAAATTGATTAATCTTTTTTTTTAACTACTGAAATTGTCTGAATTCTTTAATAGACTAATATAATCCTATCATTTCCATGCTATCTATATTGACCTTGTTATTTTATAATTGCTAAGCATTTTCTCTGAGCTTATTTTTAATTCTTGAGTATAAAATGTGTCATGCTTTACTTTGTATTGGATTTTAATATTTTCAAACCACTATATTTTGTGTTATTTATTGATAAAAATTACACTTTAATTGTATTTGAAAATACCTATTCTGTTCCACTGTGCTTACTAGATGTCCAATATCTAGGTCCAATTTATTGATTTTAAAATGCCACATCAATTATAATTTCTTAGCTGGCATCAACTGTCCTAACCCAAAGTTTATAAGTATTCATAAGTAATAATAGATAACTTAAAATATTAACTAATTCCAATTTTATTAATAAGGGCAAAGGAACTAAGTGATACAGGCTACAGAAGACAACTTCAAGTACAGAGACAGATAATGCATTAGCTGTGTGTTGGGGGTGCAGGGGGAGTGAGGTGTGGGTATGGCAAACAGAGAATACCGTATTATTTCAAAGCATCAGAAATTATAGCAGTATTTCCAGATCTTTCCCCACTGTTGACAAAGTATAATTGATCTCATTTAAGTATATACTCATTTCTACATATAGTATTTTCCATGTTTTTGAAATTGTGAGCAGTAATTATATCTAAGAGAAAAGGAGACCCCCATATTTCTTTGTTAACTGATAAGGGTGAGGGGAGAATGAGAAATCTAAGCCATTTTCTTTAGAAGATGAGCAGAAACAGAAATAGTAATACTAAAGACAGATACTTTAGGCAATGCTACTCTGTTGGAATCATGATTCTAATTTACAATCTCTGACATCACTCCACTTAGTATGCAAATACTATCATTTTGTCTGATTAATATAACTCTTACATCAAAGGTTGTTTCTGCATCTGCAGCAGGACAGCTGAATATGGCCAGAAAGAACACTGTATTGTTTTGACTTTTTATTCCATTTTAAATTCAAGACAGTTCATCTTTAGTGCTGCTGTTCAGTCCTGCCACATTTCTTTTAACTCATCTCACCTTCTAAAATTTGTTTAGAGCCTATTTCTAGGCTAAGTCTTGGTATCTAGTCTCTTCTTTACTTACACATGACCTTTTATTATGTCATTCCATCTTGTGCCTTTAAATCTTTTGTTTTTGCTGATATGCATATTTTCATATCCAGTTCAAACCTGTTTCCTGACCTACCAATTTCTATGTAACTGCCTTTTCAGTATCTTGATCTGTACATCTATTAAGCATCTCACATCCAACATATCCGAACATGTCTCCCCAAGCCTATTTCTTCTATAACCATCTCTCTACTGTGAAATAACTCATTCCAGTTGATCAGATAAAAAATACTTCCTTCTTTTTTTTTTTTTGGATTGTGTCCTATATCAGCACATCAGTTAGCACTACTTTCAAAACACACACATAATCAAACTGTCTCATATCACTAGCATTGTTATCATCATGGTCCTAGCCAACATATGCTCTTTCCTCAAATTATTTCAGTTACCCCAAGTGCTGGAAACAGTTATAAATGTATTGTATCTGAGCTCCAAATCCACTCTTTGGTACCTAATCTGTGATAATACACTGATTTTTGTTTTTCATTTCTCCTTTAGTGAGCATTAAATTAAGTTCTGTCAGTAGAGAATGTTGGAGAGATGCTATAGAAGAAAATAGGCTTTCCCCCACACCCTCCATTCTCTTGTATTGTGTTTGTGCAAAATACTGCTGTCACATGCTTTGCTAGTGGTGTGGGAGGAAAAAGATATTTGGTGATGCTGTTCTCAGCCATGTGCCTAGGATGCTCTTTTCTGTGTTGACTGCTTTCCTGCTGCCCTTCCAATATGGAGACCGTGTGTTCCAGGCCTCACACCCACAACTGCTCTCAGACTCCCTCTGCATGTCTGCCCACCAGCCCTAATTTACTTATGCCCCAGAGGGCTTTTTCTTTCTTTCCCAGGACTATATTAATCAGTCCTGTTCCTAAGTTCCAATGAACTTCTTGACTATACAATAGGCTGCAACCACCTCTTCTTCTATGAGGTGCAACTTCCATTTGAGTGGAGGGGGCCCTCCTTCTAAGTTTGTTCTTCCTTAGGTCTGCTCCCTTAGCCCTTATCCTTTAGAGTTTTCTTTAACTCATATTTACTCTTCTATCATTGATTCAGAGGTAATTTTTTATATTAAATTTATACTGTTCAAATTACTGTGTCCTTTTAATCTCCTCATTGGATCCAAACAGATAACATTGCTCTCCCTGCTTCTGCTAGTTTTGTCCTACAGTCTCTTCAATTTACAGCAGACACAGAGATTCTCTGAAAATTCAGACTTCAGATTAGGTCATTCCCTAGATCCAAGCACTCAGATAAATTTCTATTTCATACAGAATATAACTCAAAGGGGCATTTATTATTTGACATCTACTCTTCCTTTCTCTAATGCACTGACTCCCTTGCTTTTTCTTGAAAACAACATACCAAGATGCTTTTATTTCAACATAACTGACCTAACCTTTTGCCCAAGTGCCCACATGTCTAAGTACTTCATTTCCTCTAGTTCTTTTCTCAAAGTTACCTTCTCTGAGAGGCTTTTACCGGACACTTCATATAAAACAGAAGGTACCTCCTTCCATCCGGGACCAATCCAGCATGCTCTGTGTCTCTAACCTTGATTTTTTCATGATATTTTGGGCTATATTTAAAAAAAAAAATAACTTGTCTTTAACAAAAATGCAAGGTAGAGATTTTGTTTTCTTTACTACTTTTTCCTCAGCATCTAAATAATTCTTTTTAAAAAAAACACATTTATTTATTATTGGGAGACGGAGCATGAGCCAGGGAGGAGCAGAGAGAGAGGGAGACACAGATTCTAAAGCAGGCTGAAGGCTCTGAGCTCTCAACACAGAGCTGGACATGGGGCTTGAACTCACAAACCGCGAGATGATGGCCTGAGCCGAAGCCTGATGTTTAACTGACTGAGCCACCCAGGTGCCCCACTAATTCTTGACACATATAGGTGATCAATATATATTTGTTGATGAGTGAATTTATTTTGGAGAGTATTTTTTAATACCTTCAGAATAATAAAGACAAAAGCTATCACTTGGGCTCTTACCATAATGGGATCTGATTTATTTTTAAAGTCATTTGAGGATAAGGTCAATGTCCTAGTCATATCCTTCTTTCTAATCTTAAGCATGGTTGATCTATATTATGTTTTTCTTTTTTTATTCTTTAAAAAATCAGCTTTATTGAAATATAACTGACAAAATTGAAAGATATTTAAAGTATATTTTGTGGGGATTTGATATACATGTACATTGTGGAAGGATTCACCCCATCTAGTTAATTAACATCCATCACCTCACTTTGTTGTTGTTGTTTGTTGAGAACATGCAAGTTCTACTCTCTTAGCAAATTTCAATTATACAGTATAGAGTTATCAGCTGTAGCCATCATGTTTTACATTAGATCATCAGAACTTGTTCATATATAGGTGAAAGTTTGTGCAATTTACCAGCCTCTATTTGCCATGTCTGACCCACAGTCCCTACAACTACTTTTCTATTGTTTCTAGGAGTTTGGCTTTTGTTTTAGATCCCACAGATAACTGATACCATGTAGTCTTTGTCTTTCTCTGCCCACCTTACTTCACTTAGCATTATACCCTTGAGGTCCATCCCTGTTTTTGCAAATGTCAAGATTTCCTTCTTTCTCATGCCTGAATAACATCCCATTGTATATGTACATTACATCTTCCTTATCCATTCATAGATTGATGGACACTTAGGTTGTTTGTCTTGGCTATTGTGAATAATGACTGCAATGAATGTGGGAGTGTAGATAGGTCTTGATATCTTATTTTAATTTCCTTTGTATATATACCCCAAAGTGGGATTGCTAGATCATATGGTAGTTCTATTTGTAATTATTTGAGGAACCTCCATACTGTTTACAGTCTGTTGTTAATTTCAGGTGAAATTGGGGATGCCTGGGTGGCTTAGTTGGTTGAGCATTTGACTTTGGCTCAGGTTATGATTTCATGGTTTATGAGTTCGAGCCTGGCATCAGGCTCACTGCTGTCAGCACAGAGCCTGCTTTGGATCCTCTGACCCCCTGCTCATCTATCAAAAATCAATAATCATTAAATTCTTTTTGTTAAATTTCAGGTGAAACTGGTATGAAATAATAGCCTTAAAATTAATCCTTTGCATACTTAATTTTATATTAGCTTGATGCACATACTGCCCCTTTGACTAATGCATCTACAGAATCTCCTATTTCCATTGTAATAGCAATTCATAATATCTTTTATTTTTGTCAAGTGATGCTAGTGTCTTAACAGTCTTCTGATTTTTAGGTTGTGAAATAAAGCAACGTTAAGGCCACATGATTTAGTGTCAGTCTTCTCATGTTTATGCATTCTTATGTGTTCTGAACTATACTTTTGTTAACTCATGGGTTTTTAGGCCTCTAAAGCAGGACACTACCTGAATTTTCCTTTCCTAATTTGAGGGTAGGAGATGGAATTATGTCAGTAGCAGGGGCACATATATAAAAGTGATTTTTTTTTTACTATGTTTATCTTCTCAAGAAAAAAATACATTATAATTTAAAAATTTTAATTTATAATTTTCTGCTGTAAAATACATAACCCTTCAAGAATGAATTTTCTTTTTTTTTTTCATTCTTGAGAAATATTTCTGGGATGTCTAAGTGATGGCTTCCAGAGGTTATTGTTCTCACTGGTGACTCCAGTTCAAACAGAATAAGAGCCAAGAAAGATGTTAGAGGCAGAGATAATTAAGTAAAGGGGAGAACAATAGTACTGGGTGATAGAAGAACTGAAAAAAAAATCAAGCTCTGAAGTGTTTCTTAAGGTAATAGGAAATTTTCTTCTGCTACAGATCAAACAGTTTTGATAATCCCTGCCACTTTGATGTACTGATAATATAGAGACCCTGAGTGTGAGGGAAGAGTCACTATCCTGGAGGCAAATCTAGTTAATCTAAATTACATGTAGTTTATTCACTCAAGTTACAACACAGGCATTTTGCAAGTATACCAATTATACAAGTGTAATAGTGACCTATGTTAGAATTAGAAATGTTAGAATTGTTGTTAAGTCATATAGTAGCAAAAATTTAGACTATTTGAACATTCACTGTTAAAGTGCTTCAATAATATGCACCAGTTGGGGGAATGTCAGTTGAACAAAGTTGGATATGAAAAAATGCAATAATATAATTTTAATTGATTGGTGTTCTAAAAGTCAGAGTTTGCAAAATGAGTCTTTTCTGCTTTTAAAGTCATTTTGTTTATGTAGGTAAATATAATTTCTGTGACATTTATCAGCAAATGATAACTGTATGCATTTAGATTATTCAATATAACTTAAACTAGATATATAGAGTGAAGTGCAAAATTAATTTATGAGTATTCAGAAAATTCAGAATTGGTGCACATGTGAACTTAACCAAAATTATAGAGAAGAAATTGTCTAATTTGTAACTGAAGTAGCATACAGTGCTTGGTGAGACTGAAGGGCATGCAATTGCAATTCAGGATAGGTTGATTGGCACTAAAAATAATTACAAGTACATAATGAGAATAAACTTCCTTAATGAAATAAGCAGATGATATATAGTGTCTAACAAGACAATAGAACATGTAATTTGATGATGTACCATGTTTTTTGTTGTAGATTAGGTAAACATGTGGAAAAGTGTTACTATCATACACATCAAAATTGGATTTCGGCTACAAAGTCTTAAATGGATTAATACAGGATTAAAAATAAGACAAGCATTAGTTCAAAACAGTTCTAAAAAGGAATAGAGAAAATACCGTGAAATTGGCAAGTCATTCCACCACGTGAAGAATTTAACAGTGGAATCCAAATTGTTCTTGTATATTGCAGCAATTAAGTATGGATTGAGAAGATATTTAAGCATTTGGAAAGACAAAGGAACTCCATTTTAGAGCAATTGACTAGGAAGGAAATTGTAAAGGTCACGATGTATAATATTTTGCCATATATATATATATATATATATATACATACATACACACACACACATATATATGCTGGACAAAATAAGTATACAAATAAAAGTATTTTTTCATGCTTAAAAATATTGTACCCATTAAAAAACGAATGATTATTTAGAGATTAAGATTATTAAGAGATTTACCTACAAAATGTGCAACCATACAGTGTATCTAGATACTGCAATCTATTTTACACTTTTGCAGTTTTTAAATAATGACATATCACTGAAAACAGTCTTCTAAGCACCTCATGAGGAAAAATTAAGGATTTGAATTGATTATTCTAATGAAAACACCAAGGAGGGATTTTGTTAAATCTTTACTGTGTTTGAAGCATTTCTATCAAGTTCTTGAAGATCAGTTTTTGAAAGTGTACCAACTAAAAGAATGTGAACTAAAATTAAAATCCAAATAGTTGTCATTAATTACTTTCAAATGCTCAGTTAACCAAAGATCTGTTAACTGTGAGGTTGTGGAGATTCCATCTCTAGATGTCATTAGGAGAACTGGAAATGAATGTATGTTCTCAATAGTATAAAATCAAACATTTGTCCTTACATTTCTAAAATTTAGTTCTGATTAAGACATACAGAAATAATTGTGTAAATACCAAACAATAAAATATCTTTCATTTTATTTTTCAAGGTACCATTTAGAACATTCAATGTACATTGAAATATGTTTGCACAGAGTACTCCAGAGAGCACAGGATTATACCTTTAGTTTTAGGAGTATCAAGATATGACATCACTGGCACCAAGATATCAGTCTTCTGGCAGGCACTGAGAAAAGTAGGCTGATAGGCAAGTGGTGGGTGACAGACTTCACTGAAAGTGGCAGGCAAGAAAGGAAAGAAGTCATGGATATCACAGATGAACAGAGAGGATTATTTTATGATCTCATAGGAGATAGCATTTTTCTAATTTTCTTCATTAGAATTGTTTGGGGTAGAGTGGAAAAAGGATATTAAATGAAGATACTAAGTCTCATTCCCAGAAATTCTGAGTGAGACTTCAAATTTGTCTTGGAATAAAATATTATTAAGGCACATATGATAGGTGGTTAACTAATTGGCCCTATTTGCTCCCACTGGATTCACACCATCTTTATGACCTCTTCCTGGACTTGGCTCATAGACATAGGGCTTAGCTGTTTTACCAGTTTTGGCCAATGGCATATGGTCCTTCTAGGACTTAAGGAGTCTTCTGTGTTGCGGGTTGCCCTCATGTCTGCCATCAACATGAGATTAACTTATGAAAGACAAATTTTATAGAAAGTCATGTTACTGAAAGTGGCAACTATTACTAGATCTCTTTTAACAGTTATTTTGAGGACCTGACATGTATTCCCAACATGGAGAGAAAACCTTATCTTTAATCTCTTCCAAGTTTTCTGGAATAAGTTGATTCTTATATGCATCCCTTGGGTAACTGCTGCCATCAGTTAGGGCCTCAGAATAACTACACGTGCAGCAGTTCCACCCTAGCTAACACAAAGACTTGTAGCCACAAGAAGTGTTCAGCTGCTGCAACCTGAAAACTGAATCACCCAGCTAAACCTGATCTAGATCAGCAGAGCTCTTCCAACAGACCCCTGGGCTCATGAGAATAAATGATTAATATTTTAAGATGTTAATTTTTGGGGTGGTTGATTATAAATGTTTGTTGTAGCAATAGTTGATTGAAATTTACGTGATAGCACATGTTTTCATAAGGTTTCTAATATAATAATGGTAAGTAACAATGACAACAAAAAACGAATCTCAAAGGCTTATATGGAAAAAAACCAACAACCTTTTTTCTGCCCTCACTCGGGCATTTTTGGATTCGCTGGGTGGCTTTGTTCAGGTTGCAAGTTCATTTCAGGTCACTTCCACCTGTCTCTCAATCTGGGAATAGGGCATGATCTTTTCGTGGCAGAGGACAAAAGGGCAAGAAGGACCACAAACGTGAAAGGAATCTAGTAAATCTCTCATGTTTGCTCCCTTATGTCAAGCAATTCATGTGGCCATTCTCAATGTTGGGGAGAGTGGAAGGAAGTACAGTGTGCTGTACGACAGAAGGATTTGGGGAAGTAAGTAAATATTTGCTGAACAATTATCTAACACATCATACATTACTTGCATTAATTTCTGAGTTGAGGTTTTAGGGTACAGGCTGATATAGAGAGAATATCAGAATCTATTATCTTCAACTTCTTTTTCTCACTTCCACAGCAGGTGGTCTTAAGGGTGTGTAGAGTTTTTTTTTTTT